>JASTUX010000016.1:0-450235 GCA_031125595.1 Saccharomycopsis capsularis
CCCCCGAATACACAAGAAAACACCTACACAAGAAAAAGGCTTCTTCCGGTCACGCACTGACGATCAAATGTATTCTGTGTTGAAGCAGCGAAAGACCAGAATTTTGGGATTGTTGAGGTTCCTATTGAGTGCTACTTTATCTCGGTTGGGTTTGGGGTTGCTGTGTTCATCTATGGCAAGTTGAGAAAGTAGTGCAACAGAAAGCATCCAAACAGACCTTTGGCTAAAATGGCTTGGTAGGGGGTTTCTTGCTGACAAGATTTAATAGTCTGGCCACATAATTACTTCATCTTTGGAGATAAAGCGTTTGTTCAGATAGCAAACACTTTGCGGTTTGTAGAGTTGGTTTCGTTTCGCGGGCCGCTGAGTCCCCGGATGAAAGAGGCCAGAGGAACTCGGAAAAATACATGTTTTAGCTGGGCGCGGCCTCCGCTTGGATCCCCTTCAACCTGACAGGACTCAAACCAACAATGCTCTTATTCATACCTCTGTTGACGTACAAGGACATTCTGCCAGTAGCCAGGCGGGTTCTGTCTAGCGCGCGAACTTTCCTGACTCTCTTTTTACCACAGAATGGATCGTTTCGGTCAAGGTACGAGTGAGCCGAGCGGAATATAGCCTTCTTGCCGTCTAAGAACTTTTGAAATTCTGAAGACAACTTGTCGCAAGATCGCTGGAATGGTGTCATTGTGCAAGTGAGTGGTACCGGCAGGCTGATGCTGACTTTGTTATTGGGGCAATGATGCTGTGGGCGTGTTCTTTACCAGTCAAGGTAAGAGTAGAGACATGGTGAGAGGTGTGATGCAAGTGACAGCTTAGAGATAAAATGTTTCGCCGGATCGAGAGGAATCGAAGCCGTAAAGCTCAGAAGAAATAAATATGCTTTTATAGGTTTATCTGCGAAGTACAGTATGTGCTATTAGTAATGCTTAGTGGGCCATGGCCTGGAAACTCCCCGAGGGAACCGTGGCTCTTTTATGTTGGTAGGTTAAGTCATATTGTTGGCTTTGGTGGCGCGTCTGCTTTCCTTGAGGCGGCTGCTTGATCTGTGCCCAGACACAAAGTTTCACATAACCTTATTTTTGCCTGGCTTAGAACTCGAGGCAACAACCTTTGTAGCATATCTTTTACGCACAATCTAAGCCCTTAATCATTAATAGGGGAGGCAATAATTTTATCTGGCCCTAAACATGTCAAAAGAGAAGCAGACCGTTCATTTATCCTACTTTGTTACCGTTTCTTGGTACCCTTTTGGGTAACTTTGCAGTGCATTTTCGAAATACTCTCTTTTAGACGGTGGCCTATGGAAAGCATCACTCAGACCGCGAGAACAGTAATATATAATTTCGAAGTTTCTTGAAATAAGAAGCAAGCTGGCAAACGAATCTGGAATTTAGAAGCAGGCTATAAGCCTCCTGTAAAATATGCTACTAGCTTGCAGTACCTTATTTAATAAATCCTTTATTAATGCTTCATAATCATGTTTATAATTTCGATTTCAATTTTAATTCACAAAGAAGACATGGCAAAAACTAAACGCAAATTTCAAGAGCCTCTATTAGGCAAACTCAAAAGACCTTTCAATGCTCAGCAAAACACTCGCCGCACCGTGACTTTGCAAATCTTTTCCCAAGGGCTACTCAAAACAAGTCTTTGGATCATAGCCAAGCTACCAAGACAGGACTCCAGCAGCAAAGTTAAGGGGCTTTGTCTATGACCATTTTTAGGTTTGCTCAGCTCCTGTCATTTCCACAAGCCATATCGTGTGTGGCCTATACAGTCCGTACTGCTTATCAGCTGTCCGGAAAGCAGTGCGGGCGGGACAGAATCGTGGAACTGGCTTGGAACCAAGGCCACGGGGCCCGCCAAGCACAGGAAAAGATAGCCACCATCGTCATAAGGAGAAAAAAACTCCTCACATCCTCAATACCCGTCTTCATCTCACATCCTCTACAACAAAGCGCCAAGGCCCAAAGCAACAGCGATGGGTCTCTCCAAATACACCAGCGTTCAATGCTTTCCGTCTACAGTCGCCTACAACTTCAGAATTGTCACCCAGCCCGCGTTCGTCAGAACCTCTGGCAAGGAAAAGCGCACGATCATCCCATCGCCGGTCTTGGAGCTTGAGGTCTTCAACAATAGTGGTATCGATATCACAGAGCACGATCTTTCCTGCTACTTTGTAAAAGCCGTCATCCACGGTGACTCCAAAAGCGGTGTCACCAATAGCAGCTTCATTAACAACGGCTCGTCGAACATTGCAAACCTTTACAATTACGTACACTATGACGACTATCCCAGCAATAAGGACTTGATAGGCACCACTGAGGTGGCTGGAGATTTCATCAAATGGAGCGACAAGAGACGTCTTCTTTTCAACTTTAATAACCTTGGTCTCAAGGAAAAAGGCCAATACCGCTTGAAGTTTATGCTTTTCGCTTGCAACGGTTTCGGGGCTCCGCAAAAACTTGGCAAAGTCAAGCACATCGGCTCCGTTGTGAGCTCCACCTTTACTTGTTATAGTTCACGTGAATTCTATTCTCCTGATGTCGTAGCTGAAAGAGACAAGCTTTTGGCTAATGTGGTGGAAATAAAAAACTTTGAAGTGAATGACTCGGATAATAGAGTCTCCCAAGTACCCCAAAATATAATTCTTACAAGATCTCGCCACAATTCTACAAACTCCCAAGTGCCAGCCTCCAGCACCCCAGATCCTACCCCTCTTTCTTCTCGATCAATTCAAGATATAAGGTCCAGTGACGACGCTCCCGTCGTTCCAACTAATATGCTGACACATTCAAGAAAAAGGATTTCAATCTCTTTGAACGACGAAATGCTTGACTATCTTGATGGATCACCTTTTAACAACAACCGTTACCTTTCAGACAGCAATTATCCTGCCTCGCCTAAGAGACAGAGGTCAAGGTCTCCTTCAGTGTCCTCTTTTACTTACGGCGAAGATAATCTTGACAGTATAAATCCAGATCAGATCTTCGATGGCTTTTTGAAGAGCTTGAATTCCGATCCTCTGACAAAGCATCTCGTCACAGATGCCACAAGCTCATTTGCAAATAATCTTGAAAAGCATCAAGGCTTATCTTTAGGAAAACAAGCAAGAACCCAGTCTGACTCTTCCGTTTTTCAGCACCATAAAGGTCTTCCGTCTCAATGTCCCTCCAGACCTTTCTTTGCAGAACGCACTTCCTTGCCTAATATCATAGTCGACTCCCAGCAAACCGGAACTCTGTCAAATTCCGGATCTAGGCATCTAACTCCAGTGTTCGAGTCTTCAGCTGCAGCTTTTTACACCAGCGAAGCAGAAGATGATTGGGATGAAGAGGATAAGGATGACGTGAGAAAGCTTACAGAAGAAATCAACCATTCTCTTTCGAGGCAATTGAATAATCACATTACCAATGACACACTTTATCATCCGACAAATACGCTTGCTCTGAACAGCAATAAGGAGCAGATACGATACGATAAATCTCTTCTACAGGAAGTGAATGATTTCAATTTTGAAATGGAACCGTTTGAAAATGAGCTTACTAGAGAGATTAGCAATAATTCTTTCAACAACGAAATAAATGACTTGGAATTGCACAAAATCTTGTCAGTAACAAGCTTACAAAAGTCTCCAAGTTTAATGGAAGATGCTCAGGATTTGCAAAGGGCATTGAGTGCCAATAGTTATCTGCGAGAAGCATTCGGCTTGGAAAAAGTATTAAGCAACAATAGCGTTTCTAAACAGCAGGTTGACCCTTTTGCGGAGCAAAAATTTGATGAGTTGCAGGATCATTTTCTTACCAATAATATTGACTTCCACGTCGGAAATTTAGAGGGTACCAATAATGCACAGCAGCAAGACCCAACTTTTAATCATATTTCGTTGAATGACTCTTCTAATTTGCCAATCTTCAATGAAGCTTTTCAGCATTCAGAATCAGGTTCGAGGCTGCAAGAGATAAATGTTGAACCCGCGTCCAACTTTCAATTCAATTTTGAGCCAAATAGTACGCAAAGCAGTTTCCATGATATCGACCCTTCATCAATGTTTCAACTAAACAACGTTTTATCATCGCCCAATCTGCAAGACTTCAATTCTGCTGATAACAAAGTTGATACGTTTTTGAACTGTAATTCCAAAAACGCTTATCATTCGAATAATGCCGATGACAGGACTATGTTAAACAATAGCGTTGACAGACACCAAAATACAGTCGCATCTAGCACCATACAAAGCTCAAGAGGCCCTGAAATAGGTGTTAATCCTGGTTCTCTCTCTACAAGTCTGCAAAAGCCCAATGAAAGGGGGCAACAAAGTTTTAATAACGGCTTGCTTAGTTCCCATTTGAGTCCCTACTTGAGCCCTAGAATTACATAAGGCCGTCTTCAGTCTTGCATCCTTATAGGCAACCCGCATATTCAGCTAACCACTTCCTAAATTTAATTTTTCGCATTTATGCGTATTCATCTCTCTCAACTTTTTATCCTATTGTTTCATTTTTTGTTTTTTATGTTTTTTTACCTTGATTTTGCCCTTACGGGTTATGTTGTGCCGGCGTTTTTATTTCAATTTTTCCCTTTTTTTTGTAAGGAGTCTGTTGTGGTCTTGAATATAGATGATGTACCCAAAACATAAACGTTTAAGTTGTCATTAATTTGATTAGCTTTATTCTATGTAGCCTACATGCTCAAGTTACTGCCGAAACTATACACCCCCTTTATGCCATGCAGGGGGCGCAGCTCGCATGTAAACGGTTTTTTGTCTTTTTTTTATTAAATTTGCCCGGATTTCTTTGATCCTATACAATAGACATGGTTTTGATATTCTTTCTCTATGTTGAATAAATCAACTCGCAGATAAGCTCCACTGGTACGAAAATGCTTTCCAAAAAGCTTATAAGATATATAATATACTGCTCGGTGGTGGTGCTATTGATAACGGGCTTGATCAACCTACAAAGAAGAAATCGTCTTGGGATTCGGCCCGGATCGCTTTTTAGCAGCGACAGAGATGACGACGGCGATGAGCATGAGGAATATGAGCCGGCGGAAAACCATGTCTATCTTGTTGACGTGAAATTCAAAAAATGCTCAAGAGCTTCAAAGAGCTGCTCAATTGAAGATAATGATACCAAAAGTTCCAACAATATAGCATGGGTCAAGGTCAATAAAAGCTTGTTTTTGAAGGACAAGAAGAAATGGAACTTTGATTTCAGCTCATATTATCTATTCACAAAGGTCCTCAATGCAAAAGAATTGAAGAAAGACAACTACCTTGTTGAGAATTTTAATAAAAAAAACAAGTTTATCAATCATATAGCGATATATGATCCCAACAGCGGCTTGACAAAAAACGGCGACCAAATACCTCAACATGTTATCGATGATTTCAACAAGAATGGTGAATCTTTCTCTGAGGTGATTATGGATAATTATGAGTTCACTAAAAGCAAGTTATTGGGCTCTGGGAAAAAGGAGAAAAGAGACGAGACAGAAACAAAAGTGCCTACATTAAAAGAGTTGCAGGAGTTGGGCTGGGTCAAGAAAGAGTATGGACTATGGTGCAAGTACGGTCTCTATGATCAGCAGAACAGCTTGCAAGAAGTTGATATCTTGTACGGTGAAGATGCAGTTGATCCTCGCCCAAACTGGTACATGCTCAAAGCTCCACTAAATGTGAAAGATCAGGAGTACCAAACCTTTTTAACAATTTCAAATAAAAAGCTAAGAGACACTTTGAAACAGTACAAAAAGCCGGTGCTTAAAGTTCATCCGAATGGAAAATATAAAATTTTGCAGGTGGCTGATTTGCATTTCTCAAATGGCGTGGGTGTTTGCAGAGACCCTTTTCCAGAAAGTACAGCCAAGGGCTGCAAAGCTGATCCAAGAACTTTGAATTTCGTCAGAGAGGTACTTGAAATGGAAAAACCTGACTTTGTCATACTTACAGGCGACCAAATATTTGGAGAAACGTCGCCTGATGCCTTGTCTTCCCTATTAAAAGCTTTGGCCATTTTTATCGAGTATAAGATTCCGTTTGCCACGACTTTGGGCAACCACGACGATGAAAGCAGCTTGACTAGAGAACAGATCATGCATATCACAAAACAATTGCCTTACTCGTTGTCTGAAAGTGGCCCAGACAGTGTTCCTGGGGTCGGCAACTACTATCTCACTGTGCAAGGTCCAAGGTCTAGCAACCCTGCATTGCTGATTTGGTTCCTAGATACCCACAAGTACTCGCCAAATCCAAAGACAAATCCAGGCTACGACTGGATCAAAGAGAACCAGCTCGAATGGCTCGAAAACGAGTACATGAACTTGAAACCTGCAATTGCCAAATACTCTCATATCCACATTTCGATGGCATTTTTTCACATACCGATTCCAGAGTTTAGAGATTCCAAAGGCAACAACATTATAGGCAACGCTAAAGAAGGAGTTACTGCGCCAGGCTACAATACTGGTGTTAGAAAAGTCTTCTCCAAGCTAGGCGTAAGCATTGCTTCCGTCGGCCATGACCATTGCAACGACTATTGTCTCTACGATGCCGCTGACACGAATGGCAAGGATAACGACATGTGGCTCTGTTATGCCGGGGCTGCCGGAGAAGGCGGGTATGGTGGTTACGGCGGTACTGCTAGAAGAGTTAGAGTGTATGAAATTGACACCAATCTGAACAGTGTATCCAGTTGGAAGCGCGTTGAGGGTGATGTTGACAACTATTTGGATAAGCAGGTCTTGGTTGACGGCGGTGTTGCATTATCTAATTGATGGTTTTTGTTCAATTCCCTTTTGTGTTTTTTCTTTTTTTTTCTTTTTTGTATAGTTCTATTTGTTTTTGCTTGTCGCTTGAGGACTCTCATTTCTCCTTTATTTCCTTCAATTACGCAATTTTTTTTGGAAACTGTATTTATTAATTTAATGATTTAGAAATTATGAAAGTTGAATTGTAATTATTTTTAACCTTTATATACAAAATGTGTAATTTTCAAATCTTTGTTTCCATTTAAGCAAAATACAAGCATATTCTCGATATATATACACCTCCCAAAAGTTTCTCATGTAGCCCCCACCAAATTTTCCAAATCTGGTTCTTCTGCTTTGCGCTCTATGATCTCCACGTCTTCCACATTATGAACCAATATCTTGTCGTTGTTGAGGTTTAGCTCAAAGATGAAGATTCCACTAATGATACGCTCCAAATTTATTTCACTCCTACTGTCAGAGTCAGAAAATGGCTTCTTTACTAAGATCTTGCTTAAAGACTCATTGATGCGGTTAAAGTTGAGGTCCTTGTACACCGTCTCATTGACTTCAGAAATGGTGTAGTTGCCCAAACGGGCCTCAGTGGTGCCTGGGTACTTGCGCGCACCGGCAAAGTTGACACTAGGGGACCCTGAACCCTCATCATTACTAACTGGGTCTTGCTCGGAACGCATAAGATGGCCGCAGTTCTCTGGGCATGTTATCCACTTGACAATAATCTTGTAAGTCCAGGGAAAAAGACTGTACTTGTGTGACTTAGTGGCGTATTCGTGGAACAAAGGTATTTTATCAATGAGCTCCTTCTCCAACTTTTCTTGTAGCTCAACATTATCCTCCCGAAGCTGGTCCTCTTCAATCTTGACGCTCGGTTCCTCCATGTGTATGTTAGTGACGTGAAGTTTGATCTTGGGGTTGAGCACAAAGTTTGTGAGTACCACTCGGATCGCCTTGAGGACCGTGAGGTAAGCTCGCTTGTTTTTGACAATGGGTAGCAACGGATATGAGTGAGGGCAGATTCGTAGAATGACATGGTCTGAAAGCTCTTCTGGGGAAAGCAGTTCAGTCAAAAGTTTCGGAATCTTTCGTTCTAACATTTCCATCATATCGGCGGCGTTCATTAGTCTATTGTTGTTTGATCTTTTCTCATGTTTCTGATTTGAGCTGTTATTGTGGTTTTCGTCCGCCTGAAGATTTCCCAGGGAGCTGTTGAATGTTACTGTTCTCTGATGAGCAATAATCTTCCCATAGTTACTTAACCCCACAAAGGGTTCTTCCTTATCTTCGATATTCTTATTGAATGAAACTGTCAGGTTTGTGCGCATACCATTATGTCTCAGTACTAAGCAACGCAACGACCTTGGATGAATTCCAAGCAGCTGCCGCACGATGTTCCTACAAAGTGCACCTGATTTAAATAACATATTCAAGCGCCACTATCGGTTCAGGAAAGCACGAGCCATAAAAAATAATTTTTCTGTGCTCTAAGGGCTAGTTGGCTAGTGGTGTGGGACTGGATGCCCGAATGATGAGATAAGATGAGAAGAGCGCATTGACCTCGGCGCTTCAAAATATTTTTGCAGACGTCAAATTGCATTTGTTTTTTGTTTTTCGCTCTACATGCCGTTGAAGCAATGGTAGTGTAATGGCGGGAGAGGATTCATGAATAATAACGGCTGTTTGCAGCTTATATTAGGAACACTATTTTTTTTATATTAAAAGGAGCCCGCAGTTCGCTCACGAATTACAAGCTGAACCGGGAACTGAAATGGTACATTTGAAGATATTCCCATACGTGCAGCTTATATGTCTATTGACGGGGCGCTACGTAAATGGCAGAGGCCGAAATACGTAGCTCATCCCAAGCTGCTTGAAGCTGGTGAAGCAGACCGAAGCATAAGGAAAAATGACAATTCTAAAATTATGTATTAAATAGACTCTAAAACATTTCAAACAATGCTATGAAACAACAAAAAAAAGCTAAAAAACAAAACTTTGGTAGAATGTGAATGAAATAAGCACAAATTCTGAAGTATCAATAATATTGAAATAAAAATTGAATGGTATGGAAAAAAATAAAAAGTTTCTGAAACATTAAATAGAAAAGAACTAAACAATTAGCCTAACACCCTGTGCGGCAGCCCTGACAACAATCTCGTTTTCTGTGATCTCCGCAACCTTGTCTCTTTCTTGAAGTCTTTGGGCAACACGTTGTTTCTCCCCTTTGGCAATCAAGATTCGCAAAATAATGTCTTCAGTGTCGGCTTTCATCACTAGAGGGTCAGATTCAGCATCTCTGATTTCTTTTTGTGCCTGCGCTCTAGCCTTGGAAGAACCCTGGGCCATAATAGTTTTAGATCTTGCAATAGTTCCAGATCTGCTGAGCTTGACCTCCTCGGTGCCAAGCGTTTTAGCTTTTCTCATTTTGTTTGTATTCAACACATCGGCAAATTCTAACATATTTTTCTGTTGAATGTATCTATTAACCACAGGAGCAAGTTGCTCGACTTCCTCTAACAAATGGCCGACTTCGGTAACATAATACACCGGAATCAAAAGAAGCTTTTGATATCTATGGTCTTGAAGTTTTTCCAATGGCGGGCCTTCACCACTTGCGTAGAAAAACTCGACGCACAATATCTTTAACCACTCAAAGGTAACTTCCAACTCAACTTGTGTCAAAGGACGATTGGCATTGCCACCTAGCGTTGCGGCAAAGGTACTCGAAACAGCATTTTGCCACCTGTTACTGCTCGAGTCGTTTCTAAATACCAATGCATTCCTTGCAGAGCTCAACGGTGGAAGCAATAACAAATCTGCAGTGGTAACTATCACCGACCAGGACTCTAGCATAACCTTGAACAATAACTTCATTGTGAGCGTTTGTGCCAAAACAGCCAAGTTAGAATTTAGGTAGTTACCCAATGGAGAAATGGCATTTCTGAGGATATCCTTGTCAGGCCTGCTTGTACCGTTGCTGCCGCAGATGGTTCTCAAAGTTGGACGGGAAAGAGTATAGAATATGAATTTTGAAAATTTGTTCACCATCAAGCTGACGACTCTGTCTCTTGCTCTAATTAAGGATCTGTGTGCTCTTCCCAAACAGAAAAGAGCATCAACTTTTTCACTTTCCATCGATATTGAGAGAAGTATTCTGCCTTGAGTATTTAAATTGAGCCAGCGGTCATGAGGAATACCATTATCATTATATCTCTTTGGATCTAGCTGGAGAGTTGCTCTGCCGAGAACTTCGTGGCTTTTGAGTGAAGATTTCGAATCATCCCAGACGGTTGCAATTACAGATCCTGGGTTGCTGATTGGAACTGTCAATTCAAACTCTTCGTCCCATTGAGGATTTAGATCATCAAGAATCTTCCTGGTTTTGCCGATAGTAGTTCTGGAGTTCGCATCAGTCAAAACTACATAAGTGTCTGAGAAGCCGTCTGCACCAACCGCTTTCAATCCTTCAGCTCTGACAATCTTTATAGAGAACAAATTAAAGGAACCAGAAGCCTTTGCTGCGCCTTCGTACTTACGGATCACATTGGACACTTTTTCGGGATTTACCTGCTCTTCTAACCTGTCGATATTTTCAAGCATAGCACCAATATTGTTGAGGGCGATGCAAGTATGCTTTTTGAAGCGGTATGGCTTTGGCGGCTCAATTTTGTGGTTACCAGTAACCGCAGCCTTGACGCCAGAAAACCATCTCATTGCGTTGGTCTCTTCTTCCTGGGAGGCGTAAATATCTTCATCTTCGCCTGGTTGGTCAGATTCGTCATTCAAGTCATTGATAATCAATTCCAAGCACTTATAGCCATACAACACAATTGAATCAGAAATACCTTTAATTATCACAGTGTATAGTTTGTTAATTTGATACTCGTTTTCCCAGCCCAACTCTTCAAGAATTTTCAACGGGCTTCGGAATACACTTAGACAGTCTTTGACGGAAGTAGAACTTTTGCTGAAACTAATTTCCTCATCCTCATTGAGCTCAAAATTATCGGCTTCTATTGCCTTGACTGTCAATTCCTTAATCTGGGCCTCAGCGTTTTGAACAAACTTTTCAATAAACGGATAGAAAAAGTTTTCCAACCTGAACGGGAAAGGGGCCCTCTTGGAGTCAACTACTTGGGAATAAGCAAATCTGATGTCTGCCAACTTTTTGTAGACGTCCATGGCATCGCTATACGGGATGAAAAACATGTCTCCATTATTTTGCTCCTTTGTGTAGTTTACAATGTGAAAAAGCATTGCCTTAGCATCATTACCAAAACCAGTTGTAAACTCTCTGGTAGTTATTTGAGGTATTTTAAGAAACCCAAGGAACGGAGACTTGAACCTTTTTTGTGTTAAAGTCAAAACATCAGTTACTTGATCAGCTGCTTCATAGACATGCACAAGACCAAGGGACGAGTCTCGGGGTACCTTGGACAAGATTTCTGCATATTTTGCATCGGTGGCTTTTCCTAAAGCAATCCGCAATTTTTTTTCCCATTTCTTCGGAGCGCCTGATCGTTCAATATACTCTTCAAAAGTTGGGTCTTGCCTTAAAAAGTCTAGGAATATCATGTACAATTTGAACTTTGGACGGTCAGGCTCGAAAATAGCTCCCAACAAGTTCCTAATGGTGCACATGGTATGCAAGTAGCAAATTTGAACATTATTAGCCCACTCTCGTTTATCGGGCTCGGGCCACGAAAGAATGTCAGAATCCAGCTCCTCTTTGATACACGAGAAGGCAAAGGTGATGACAGACTCTGCCTTGTCGGTGTCTATGTCCAAAATATCGCCGCCGGTAGTAGTAATATTGATGACAGTATTATTGGCCGCAGTGAATATCAAGGACGCCTTTGCAGTATCACCTAGTCGCCAGAAGCTTGCAACTTTTTGAATTAGTTCGTGGGTGGTGTTTCCAAATACTGTTGATTCACCGTTATGAAACTTTAGACAAAGTTCAACAAACCTCACGAAAAACTCGCGTGTTTGGGCAGGTATAATGTGGAAAGGGCCATTTTTGTGGGCCGGGGCTGTCTGTCTCTTCATGGCGGCCGGTCTCTTGAGCTTAGCCAAAAGCATGGTAATGGAGTCCTGCTCACTATCCTTCCAGCGGTGATATTGCTGCTCATTTTCAAAGTCCAGCTTTTGATATATGCCGGCATTCTGGTGCAAGCTGACAATCAACGCCTTGAGGTCTTCCTGGAGGGCGGTTTCTGTGCTGGACTCCTTGAGTCTGTTGATGTCGTTCTGCAAAGTGTTGTTGTCCTTGTTGAAGATACGGCCAATGAGCTTGGCAAAGTCCATTTCGCTCAAGCCGCACGGCGGCTCAATGTAGGCCACGTCTTCGTTATTAGGATCATTGGCAGAAGTGGGGGAGGATGGATAGCCGTAGCTGACCATGCCCTGGGTCTTGGTTTCTAGAGACGCTTTGTAGTTCCTGAGATGAGCAATGACAGGCTCTGCGTTCTTCTCTCCCTGGATTGCGCGAATTAATATGGATATGAATGCGGCGACCTCTTTAAAAATGGCAGCGTTGGCTTCCTCGTTGGGGTTTTTAATGAACTGGATTTCTTTGTGGACGGCCTTGGTGTAGGCGCCAATGAGAGCCTCTGGGGAGCGGGCATCACTGGGCGGTATCTGGTCGATCATGCTGTAAAAACTCAAGCAGCATCTTCTGGTGGAGGGGGAGAGGGTTTTCAGTGAGCTTTTAATGGCAATGGAGTGGATCAACTGCTTGAGGTTGCCCAAGGCGACCTTGGGGAGCTTGGGGCTAGAGGAGTCGTCCTTGGAGTCAAAATGGGATAAGATCTTGCCAATGTGCTTGGAGCTGGTGCTGGAAGGGACAGAGCCATTATGCGAGAGACGCTTGGAGGCGGCCGAGGACGACGAGGACGAGCCCAGGCCGGCAAAGGAGGCAGATGGCGACGCGAGGACCGGAGCCTGCTTAGGAACGACGATGGGCTTTCTAAACCGAGGCTCTGTCCGATAGTCGATAATGGCGACCTGGAGAACCTTCTCGTAGACTTCGTCGATGCTGATTTTGGAGAGCTCCGCAAGCCGGAGCGCGTTGAAGGAGGCAGCTAAGCTGCTGCTGGTGGAGCCGACGGAGACGTTTCTATCCATCTAGGGGCGACGGGTACTTGATGGCGCTTATGGCGGGTGCCTGTATGGCTGTTTGTATGCTGGCGCGAGGCGGCGCGACAAGGCGAGCAGCACGGAAAACACAGCGAAGGCGCTTTGGGGATGCTATGGGCACGGTTGCGGGGGCCTGTGTGTAGCGCTGTGATAAAAAGCGTATATTGTTGCGGATTGTGTGTTGTTACAGTGCCTTGTGGATGGCGATACTCATTCTCCTGGAGGAGTGGATCAACAACCTGGCAGCAGACGGGTGTCGCACAGGGCTGCTAACCGCGCCTCACTCTGGCGGAGCGTTGTCAGTTTATCCTGAATGCAATCGACGACAAGGGCCAATGCCACTGTCTTCCAGAGGCATTGCTGCTAGGCCCACCACCTACTGGTAGTAAGCCGGCTCCGGCCGCCTCTTTGTCTCTTGCTGTCGCCGGGGGTGTTATTGCTGCCGCTTCTGGTGTCCCCAGAGGGGTCTCCCGGACACGCAACCGGGTAAATTTCCGTGTTTTTATCTGGAGAAACCCTCCTCCATGTGCTACAATATTGCACTGCTGACAAGGGCCCAGCCCGTGTCAACAGCACCAGCAACGCCCCCGTCTCAGCCCAGCACTGCCCTTTACCACCATGGCCGCGGCCGACAATGACCAGTACACCCCGATGATAGACGTATGTGTCTGCGCTTTTCTTCTTTTTTGTGGTCGCCAACATGAGGCAGGCATCCTACGTGCATAACGTACATGTTACTAACCCCATCGCCAGGCCATCCTCAGCGTCTCGGACCTCCAGCAGGTCACCGTCAAGAAGATCAGAAACGCTTTGCAGGCGTTGTTCGTCGTCGACTTGCAGCCGCAGAAGAAGGAAATCAGCGAGTTGATCATGCAGCGCTACTACAAGCTCGTCGACGAGCGCGAGGCCACCGCCCGCAAGCAAAAGGGCGCTGCAAGCAATGGGTCCCGCGACGATGGATCCCATGATGACGACCCCGACAACGGCGACGAACAGGTGGCGGCAAAGCTCCATGCCAAGCTAAACTCGCGAAACCTCAGAACTGGCCGGACCAGCGCCCTGAAGCTCGAAAAGAGCGCAAAGCTGCGGGCCACCAAGAGAAAAAGCCTGTCCCGGGGAGCTGCTGGTGATAAGCCGAAGAAGAAGAGAGCCGGCAGCAACGGCTTGTCGAAGCCCATGCGGTTGAGCACCCAGCTAATAGACCTCTTGGGCCACGAGACTCTCCCGCGCACACAGGTCGTCAAGGAGCTCTGGCAGTACATTCGCGACAACAACCTCCAGAACCCCAGCGACAAGCGGCAGATCATCTGTGACGACAAGATGGAGCCAATTTTTGGCAAGAAGGTCACCATGTTCCAATTGAACAAGGTGCTCTCCAAGCACTTGTTCACTGACGACGAGATCGTCCAGGGGTCCTACACCGCTGCCGACAACGCCGACAACGGCGCCGCCGACAGCGCCGCCCAGGACGAGCACTATGAGGACATTGACGAGGTGCTGGGCCTCTCCGAGGACATGTCGGAGGAGGAGTAGACAGCCTGTGGGCGCTAGATGTACTATAGACGATTTACGTGTATTTTAGAGTTCTTTGTTTGCTGTCTAGAGAGCGCGGGCAGAAGCATAGGCATGTAGTGCCATAAAAACGGCTGTGCAAGCAGTGTTCAACACGTTGCTTCATACGCAACACCCCAGTCCAAAATGTTGGCATGTTGTCTCTGTGTTTCTCTGTGTGTTTCTCTCTATGTACATGCCTTTGTATGCCTGTGTATGTCTCTTTATTCCTCTTTCTGCGCTGCTCATGCCTTTAGTGCTCCTAGCACTTACACACTCCCCGGTGCTCCACCGGCGGCGATGCGAAAGACGCCAAAAAGCGCTCCCTCCAGCCCCAGGCGGCTACATCTATACTTTCCCTTCCTTGCTCCCGCTGCTGTTTCTCTTATTCTCGCCACTTTTTCCACCTTTTTCACGCCGTCCTTGCGCAACCCCGTACCAGCTCACAACGCTCAGCTTTCGTCTCCCCCACAGCAGCCACTTCTAATCACCATGGGTACCTGTCTCGCCACCACTAAGATCATCGGCACCGCTTCCTTGGGCATTCTCACTGGCGCCTTGGGCCAGCAGGCCTTTGGCTCCGTCCCACTCCTTGTCCACTTATCCAAGTCCTCCCCCTTGGCTGATATTCAGGAGGCCGCCAGCAGGGCTCTTGGCAAGGCTCACCTCTTGTTTATCTCCTTTGGCTCCATTGCCACCTCCCTTCTCTCCTTGGCCTTCTTCAAGGCCCCTCCTAGAGCCCGCCATCCCTACTTGATATACGCCGCCTTGGGCGCCCCAATTGCCGCCGCCACCTTGTTCTGCAATAACTACAGCAGCGAAATCAAGTTCTTGTTCCCCAACTATGCTTCTGCTTCCTCTTCCAAAGCCGCCGCCCCAAAGAAGACCTCTGCCAAAAAGTCTAGAAAAGAAGAGCCTTCCCAGCTTGACAACTCTGTCTACCGCGACTTGGGCGCCGATTCCGAGGACGACTCCAGTGCCTCCGTCGCCCCAGACCAGCAGGACTTTGAAGACGAGGTCAACAAATCCATCTACAGAACCAGCTCCGTCGCCGCTCTCAACAAGATCCAGCTCGGTTACAGCTTGGCTACTTACATTGTCGGCTTGGCGTTTGGTATTTCTACCATTGGTATATATGGTGACTTTGCTTGAGCACTTTAGCCAGCTGTGCTATTGCTGATTGTTATTACTGATCAGGTAAACTTAGTTATTTTTTCAATTGGCACCTCTTCCTATTCTATGACTTTTGTCTCCTTTTATACTGGCTATTATTGGCCGGGCCCTAAATCTGTCAGTACGTCAATCCACATTCTTCTATTCGTTTCTTGCAGTTCTCTTCCAGCAGGTTGTTTTACATAAGCTTCTGTCCGTTTTCTTACTTTTCACCTTGATTTGGGATTCTATATATAGCTCCAACAAGAAAAAATCCAATCATATATTGTCTCTTGTATCCTAATCGCAACCAAACACCTGTAGCTGGCTCCTCCCTCCTTTTGCTACTAATTCTGGGCACTCGTCTGAATGTTGAACGACACCGCCGGAAACTTTGTCACCTCCGTGCTGATCGACGAGTCCACCCCTAAGCTCGACAAGATGCCTCTGATGATTCCGCACGGAAACCACAAGTATGTCTTGGCTTTCTCCACCGTGCTCTCCTCGCCCCTGGCGCTGTCCATATTCTGTATTCCTTTGAAGCTGCTGTCTATGAGCACGAACGCGCCCCTGTGGTTCGTCCGCAAGTTGTCCATCTGCTTCCCGTACAAAGTCTTCCAGATGTCACGGCAGATGAACTTCATAATGTTTAAGATGTCCATGTTCAATTTCAAGTTCTGGCGGCTAGTCCCGTTAGCTACCTCGTCGTTGTTCAACTTGTAATTCAATAACTCCCCGATCCGCAAACCAATATTGTAGCCGTAGCTCTCAATCCGGTATAGCACGTCGTCGTTCTCCAAATTCACGCTATTCTCAATGAGCCCGATCCCGCCCGGTCTCTGCTCGGGGTCCTCGTTCGCTGTGTCATGATGCTCAGCCTCGCTCTCAATATTGCTACTGTCGCCCTCATTGATACTGAGCTTCTTTATCGACTCACTCGCCTCGAGCGACTCTTCCTTGGTGATGACGTTCTCATTTGCAATGTCCTTGGTCACTCTGATCGCAAGCGGCACCATCTCCAAAATGAGAAGGTCCAAGCACGTCGCATTGATTTCCGATATTAGACTTGTCATGATACATAAAAAGAAATTATTATTGAATTTAATGGTTTTTGATATTTATAAAATGTGAAATTAAAGCAGGTTATACTAGTGTGCAGATGTGGTAGTACGTACAATCTTGATTTTGATCTTCAGTAAGCCACGAATTGCAAAACGTAAGAGGGAAAGCGACCCTGCATCTTCGTGGCTCGTAACGCTTTTTTTTTTGCTTACGTTAGTAAATTTATGTCAAGAATATGATATGCATCACCATACCATACTCTTATTATTATACATGAAGGTTCGCTCATATCTAAAGATGTTAGCTTTTACATAAAGAGGTATATTTGTAAACTGACCATAAGTCAGGAATAATGTAATTATATTTACCTATAAGTATGTGTTTAAATCTCTTTATTTTATTTTATTTTATATAGTTTAATATAACCAAGGTAGTTACTTTTTGTCGTCCCTATGGCTCTATGGTGTCATATCTACGCAACTATGATATAATAAGCAGATAAAGGAAACAAGAAAGTTCTATCATAGGCTAAAGAAAATGGTATTTAAGGAGAATTTCTCCCCTGATTTATGAATGTATATGTGTGAGTAAAATATAAGGAATCTAGTCACAATATTTAGAATGTTATCTTTATTATATGCAAGTGACAATTTATACAATAAAGTTAAAATAAATAATGTCTGTCAATGACATGGGAGTAAGAACTGAATGGTTATCCTGCTTGTAGCAAAAAGCTAAGGCTATGCATTAAGAAATCGGAGCTGATGACTTAGAGTTATTTATCCTGCTTCTTGGATATAAAAAATCCAAAATCTCGATTATGATAAATGAGCTTCTGAAACATGGGATAAGGAAAAAAGTAAGACTATCTCCCAAAGAATTAGATCCATAATTCACACTCCTAGGTGGGAAGATTTTATAACTAGGGAGTTTCTCAATCGGAACTGAAAGTCCTTACTTCTCTGAGAAACCCATGCGGGGGTCGCAAATTATGACTATTTCTATGGAAAAAAATATAAAATACAAAAAGATTATAAAAATTTAAAAACTATTAGTCACATACCTCTCCACCAACTATGGTTTGTTGTCCTAAAGCTGAAAGGAATTTATTCTTTAAAAATGCTGTTTTATCATTGGAGGAAGCGAGAAGGAGAACATCTCCATCTATCAAAAATTTGAGAGGCTTGAAGGTGGTAAAGCTGGTTGTTTGTATTATATGAACAATTTTGATAAGCAATTTCACGTTCATCTAATTACTTGTTCGAATCGTAAAATAATTTATCGTAAAGGATTAGTTCAGATAAGCTTTGAGAGATTTAGAGGAAACCTCTCAATATGACATGCAGTGCCACAATACACCATCAGCATTTAGTTAGAGCTTCTACAGGAAACTCTATGGTTTCTTTATAATTGTGCCAAAACAAGTTACTCTTTGAAACATACCCATATACTACAAGCTTGGCAGCAAGCATCAAAGACCTCACAAAAGAAAAATGAATAAAACAAACGAGATAAGGACATTCAATAAGTAACCAATTTCTAACTTTTGCACACTGAGAACTATGCCAATATACATAAAAAATAACAATAAAAGGCCAAAAAAGCTTAATAAATAGCAGATAAAAATACCAAAATAATATAACAAAACTCAATGATCAGCCAACACCTCACTCAGACAGTTGCCTTGTTTGCTCTCTTAAACGGATGCGCCTCGGTGTTAAACACATACTCGTCCAAGCTCCAGACATCCATCTCCGCAAACAACAAGTAGTAGTACTTGAGCGTTTCTGCAAACCAGAAGCTCTCTAAGCTGTTTTTGTGGTTATCCTCGTTCTTAGCTCCCGAAGGCATGTATAAGTGCGTAACGTCCTTCAAGGCGCTCACGCCGTCCTTGATGCTGGCATGCTTAAGGGTGCTCTCGAACAACTTCCAGCCCTTTTCGCGCCATTCCAAGTCGCCCGTGATTCTGTACATGTAGAAGACAGACTCAATGAGCTCCGGGCGCAAGATAAACTTGCCCTCCATGTTGTTGGCCCAGAACGGCATATTATAGTTTTTGTCTACAGGCCAGAACACGTTGCCCTTGCTGGTTCTGTAAATCAGCTCATTTGGAGTGTCTGAGCCAGTAGTTGGGAAGTGTATCTTGAAGTTGGGCTTCTCCTTTTTAGGAAATTTCTTCGTCTTGGTGGTATCATATTTTTCGCTTCCTGGTCCAAATGAAAACTGAGCAAAGTTTTTCTCGTCCACGTTCAAGTACCTAGAGTATTGTTCACTAGTGTCACCGCTAAACAACTTTTTCGACTCTCCTGGAACAGATTTCCGAACCTCGAGTCCCTTGAGCAAGTCGGTGTCGCTCTTGAAATCTGACTCCTCTAAACCTTCAGTCTTGCTTCTAATCTGCTTGATTCTCTCTTTAATGTCGAACTGGCACTCTGGGTCGTCCTCATTAGTTCCCTCAGGACACCTTTCAACGATCGACCACTCCGGCATCAACTCCATCAACTCGTAGATCTTATAACAGCCATTGGTGATCTGCTTTCCTAGTTTCAAATACTCTTCCGCAGTGGTGCTATCCCCAATCTTAGCGGCCATGCCAAACATCCCGCCTGCAAAACAACTCAAGTGTGTGATCCAGGTCTTTTGCCTGATTTGGTGGCCCCTGGCCTCATCCGAAACGAGTTCTGACAAGAAAACAACATCATCCGGGTCGGTCTTCAAGTGTGGCACAGTATTCGATTCCGTCACCAGGATAGACGGCAACTTGGCTTTGAAAAGCATGAATTTTTGGATTTTGCCGGCCGACACCTGGAACATGTCCAAGTACTGCTTCAACGAGCCGTTCAACAAGTGGTACTGCTTGATCAAGTATTCATAGAACGAGTCAGCAAGGCCACCAAGAGTATAGGACTGAACCGGGCTGTATGTTGGGTGGATGCCGACCTTCTCACACAATATTGGTTGTGCTTGGTAGAGGGCGTCCATATACTTTGAATTACCCTCAGGCAGCTTCTGCTGCCTCTGCTGCTCCTCTTTTCTGACGGCCTCCTCGTTCCTGACAAGGTCACAGCCGGCCAAGTCCATGTGCGTAGGCAAGAGTCCGTTGAGGACAAATGCCGGTCTGAGTTCCTTCTCCTTTGCAATGAATTTCTGCACTTCGACAGTGATCTTGTGCACGTAGTGGAAATATGTATCGTTGCCAGTGATTTGTGCTAGTCTGGTGTATTCTAGCAACAATGTGCCAAACTCAGCCACGGAACCTTTGCGCGACGCAAACTTTGGCGTTTTGGTGTCGTCGTCGGACCACCTGTAATAGAGCAAGGGCATGTTGTTCGGGGTGTCAAAGATGCCAATGAGCATGTCGCCACACTCTATAGACTTGGCCAAAAGTATTTTTTCACCAGAGACATCATAAGCAGAAATAAGGCCGCCCAAGGCTCTAATCACAGTTTCAAACACGGGAATGTACTCCCTTGGCGCTCTTCTAAAGTTCATGGTAGAGACTTTTTTGACTGCATACTGGAACTCCTCTTCCAAGCCCATGAGGTGCAAAGTGTCAAGCGTGTCGAGCAAGGTGATGGACCAGCCAACAAATGGATCCTTGCCTTCATTCGTGAGCGGAAGAAGTTCATCGTTATCAATAGCGTACTTTTTATAGTTCGACCAACTCTGCATGAAGGTCTTCCTAATCTTGGCCAACTTAGCATTATCTGCAGCGCCACCATTCTCTTCAAACGTCGACGACTGAATCTTGTTGTATTTGACCTGACTATAGTCGATTTTTGGCAACAGATACATCTCCTGCTTGTCTGGTTGAAAGTGGAACTTGCGCGGTAGCGAAACAGGCGGCTTAGTCAGTATCTTGTAGCCCTTATCGTTCCTCGAGCCACCAGTATCAGGAACCATGGCGGCAACAAAGGTCTGCTGCGGATTTACCTTGACATTGCCATTGGCATCCGCAGTGCCCGTTGAGACATCTGTGTCTTTGTCGGGTTCTCCAAAAGAGCCTTCATTATGGTCCTTGAAGGCCCCGCTCGAGCTACCGTCGGGGTTGTCCTCGACCGGCTCCTGGCCAATAATAGTGTTGGGATCAGCGATGATCAGGCTGTCGTCGGAAACATCCGGGCCCTGGAGTTTCTCACGGAGCGCCAAGTGCTGGGAGTTCTGGTATGTGAAATAGAATATGGACACTAACAAGGCAGACACAAGAAGTAAAAATTTGTGCTTTCTAAATTTGATCCTGGCATAGGAAAGAGGCATGGTAGTAAGATTGTCGTGATGGTTGAGGCTTCTTTCTGGTGTTCTGCTGAGTGAACTTCCAATTTCAAGTGCAACAAGGCCACTCTTTCCTTGGCTTTTTTCTCATCAAAACTTTTGCTATGGTCAAAGGGGCCTACTTGCTGAAGACAAGACGGTCCATCGGGACAGCCTAGACAAACTTTTGTGCTGCTCAAAACAGGGAGGATAGTATTAGAGTTACGTAAGCGATTAACACATTTTATCTGCCCTCTCCTGCGTTCTCCTGTATGTATACGTGTATATCATTTCCGGGGCGCCCTGTACCCCAATGTGGCATCTCCGAGGGCAGGCGGTAGCAGAAAAAAATTCCTGTTGGTTACACGTACTTCGCTCTGCACACAGGGCCAGGAAATTAAATTGATTTCCGCACAGGACGCCGGATGTGCCTTGAGAGAAAGGGTTTTGGGTCAGAATTGTCACTGTGCTATATTGTAATATTGAAATTGTATCATAAGTGCTACCTGGCATCGTTCCAATTACTTTCGCTGGAGATATCTACCTACTTTCAGTCCCCCTCACCCCCGCTAAACTGTACGACAAAAACAGGTCGCTGCCAGATTCATATTAATTTAAGCCGTGAATCAAATATAATACTAGTACCCTCCAAATCACCATGAACTTTCTCTCGTCCACTGCGCTACGTCGCAAGAAGGATACCAGACGTGGTATCAAGTTCACCGTGATGTGTGTTGGCCAATCAGGGGTCGGCAAAACCACCTTCATCAACTCTCTCCTCGACACCAATATCTTACCTCACAAATATCAGCCAATCGGAACCGCTGGGGATGAGCCTAAGATTGCATCATTCACCACTATCGACGACGCATCCACCATCAACGCCGCCATCTTCCAGAGAGATTTTAACCCTGCTTTGGCGGACCAGCAGCCAGGAATTGCTATCACCGAGAGCGAGCTCGAGATCTTGAACAAGGGCGATTATTCGAGAATCTTCTTGAACGTTATTGATACCCCCGGGTTCGGCGACAATATCAACAACGAGGTCTGCTTTGACGAAATAATCAGCTACCTAAAGCAGCAGTTCGACTTGGTGTTGGCGGAAGAGACCAAGTTCAAGAGAAACCCAAAGTTCAAAGACACCAGGGTGCATGTCTGCTTGTACTTTATTACTCCTACTGGTCACGGCCTCAGAGAGTTGGACGTGGAGATTATCAAAAAATTGTCCAAATACGTCAACATTGTCCCAGTTATCGGCAGGGCCGACACATTTACCAGAGAAGAGCTCGAGCAGTTCAAGAAGAATATTTTGCACGATATTGAAAAGTTCAACGTACCAGTCTTCCAGTTTACATATGATGAAGAGAATGAGAACGAGAACAGGGAAGAAGAATTGAGCGGAAACGGCTCAGACTCAGATTCTGTCGACGGCGGCAGCGAAGAAGACGACTTTTTCAAAGAAAATAAGTACCTACAGTCCATTCAGCCATTTGCCGTGATCTCCTCGGAGGAAGAATTTGAAGTAAACGGCAGCCTAGTCAGGGGAAGACAGTATCCATGGGGCTTCATTGACATCACTAACCCGGAATACTCTGACTTCAAGTTATTGAAAAATGTGTTGTTGAACACTCACTTGCAGGATTTGAAGGATTTGACCCACGACTATTTGTACGAAAACTACAGAACCGAGAAGTTGAAAGCTGTCAACGGCCTTTCTGCCGGGGATTTTGGCGACGACACCATTGGCTCTGCCAACACTTCTTCTGCCTCCAAGGGCAAAAAGGAGTTTTTAGGATCCAGAGACTCCTATATCCCTGAACCACCTTCCTTGTCCAACCTCAGTGCGCTTGCCAACATCAAAGACTCGATGATCATCGAGGAGCAGAACGAGAAGGACTTTGCTGATATATTGAACGGTATCCAATTGAACAGCAAGCCTTCCGGCTCGATCCTTTCAAAGGATGGCGTCTCGTCGTCTCATTCCATCGATTCTAAAAACAGATCGCAGCTCAGATTGTTATCCGAGACAGTGCCATACGCGTTGAAACAAGAGCAGATCCAGCAGCGCAAGTTGAAGCTCGCAGAGTTAGAAGCCAAGTCCGCTAGAGAACTTAAGCTAAAAGAGCAGGCTTTGGAGAAGAAGGCTTTGGAGTTGAAGTTGAGAGAGCAGGAGCTCTCTGCAAAAATGAGCGAGCTCGGGATTTCCAGCAACGCCAGTGTGAACTCGAAAGCTTGATTCTTGAACATTCCGTTGCCGCAGCTGCTCGCCCTCTTTTTCGTTATGCTTTAAATTTCCTGCTTCTTTTCCTTCTAGACTTTTATTTTTGTTACATCCTTTGTCGATACCTTTTTGTTCCTCATTTTATTTCATGCTCGCTTTTTTGCTACTTTTTCTCTCAGTCGCTTTCCGCTGTGTTTGCTTCAGGTTTATTTTTGTAATAAACTGACTAGTTTTTTGTCGACATGCTCTTATACTTTAGCTTTCCATTTATATAAACTGATACTCTTTTGCTTATATTAGTTTTGCATATCTAAGTAATTGTAAGTGATGGCTTTGTGGGTTCTATAAGCCTGTAAATGTCTGTTAAACATTTATGAGCAAGTATTCAATTCGTAAAAGAATATCTAACACTTTTGCTGTGCCCGTAACCTTTTATAATCAAACTACAGTTCATGTAACATAAATTTCCAAAGAAAAAAAAATATTGTTATTTATAAGGTTGTTGTCGCAATATCGCGTTTCTATTTATCTGCGAAAAAAAAATCTGCAAGTATTATCGTGAAAATAAGTGATAGAAAAAGAGCGAAAAAAAAAAGTAAAGGAACTGAATACGTTAAGTTATTAAAAATCACCATCATGAAGGAGTAAAAAGTCAAATAAGTAAGTAGTATAAACAAAAAATCAAAAGATCGAGAACCCAAAAAACAAAATTGAAACCAAAGTAATAGATCATTAAAATTAAATACAAAAAAAAATTGAATCAAACATGTCATAAGTCGTGATAAATGAACAGAAAATGAGAAAAAAGAAAAAAAAGAAAAGAAAGATAAACAAAAAGTAAAATAATCAACACCAGTTGTCGTTTTTGTTTGCTCTTAGAGAGGTGCTCAACTTGCTAGAAGTGTTGATAACGCTTTGTTTGTTGTTCACCTTATCAAAAGGCTTTGAATCTTGGATGCCCAAGTTCTTAAACGAATCAATAACCTCGAAGTCCTCGAAGTCATCCAAGTCGCCCCAGGACATGCCTGATGGGAAATCGGACCCACAAAAGAATGAGTTTGAGTAAACAGAGTCTTTGCTAACAGAGTTGTTCTTGTCTTTAGAGGCGCCGTCTTTAAAGTTCTGGACTTTGATGTTGATCGGACCGGCAGAGTTCAGCTTCATAATAGAAGCCGAAGAAGTGGAGCCAATAAGGGAAGGTGGGATGGACGGGTACCGGGAAGACGAAAAGCCAGACATATCCAAGTTACGATTGTTTTTCTTGCTTCTGGAAGACTTGTGGTCGCCGTTGAGCTTCTTAAGGTTCTCAGAAGAGATCTCTAAAGGAGAAGCAAACACAGAGTCGGAGTCAAACTCTGAGGAAGAGCCGGCATTGTCGTTGCCAACGAACAAGTCCTCTTCAGAATCGAAGAGATCGCTTTCGTTGGCAATCAACAATTCGTCTTCGTTTTCGAAGAGCTTGGAGTGAGGAAGTTCGTTATTATTGTTGTACACCATTTCAAGCTCTTCATCAACAGTGAAACCGTAACTGTAGTTTGATTCCATGAGTTCGAGACATTGATCCAAACTTCTTTCTTGAGGGGCCAATTGTAGTAATGGCTTAACCAAACAATCAAAGCCAGAGGTGGAAAGATTTGGGTAAATGTCGTAGAAAAGGCCCATGTTGATGTCTTTGCTCTTCACAAGGACACTGGCGTTGGTGCGGTCAGTGTTGTTGAGATACTGCTTGAATAAAGAGTCGGTGTCCGCACTGCACTTTGAGAACGGAGAGCTACCGAACAACGTATACAACAATGTGATACCAAAGGACCAGTAATCTGCGTACAAGCAGTCATAGTAGGTGGTGTTGGTGGTGTCCTTGAAGACGCACTCCGGGGCCATGTACTTGTCGGTGCCGACTTCAGCCTCGTTGCTGAAGCGGGATGTGCAGGCCAAGCCCCAATCGGCCAACTTGAATTTGAGGTCATGAGTGACAAGGATATTCTCTGGCTTGATGTCGCGATGGAAGATGCCAAGGTCGTGGCACTGCTTAATGGCACGACCGAGATCCATGGCAAAGTTTTTGAAGTTTTCAGAGTTTTCATAGGGCTTAGGGACGCTGTCATCCTGGTGGAGAAAATCATAGAGGTCACCGTGCTCGCAGTGTTCGAGCACCAAGAAGAAGTGGGTATCGGACTCAAAGTGGTCCTGTAGCTGACAGACATTTTTAACGTCCTGGAGCTTCGTGAGGATGTTGATTTCATGGGCAGCAACCTCGTGGACTTGGGAGATGGTCTTATCCATGGCCTTAATGGCGACCTTCTGGGAGGTGCGGGTGTCCACTGCTAGAGAGACAGTGCCAAAAGTGCCCGACTGAATGTCGGATACCTTGCGGTAGCGGTGGTTGAGCAAACTGCCAGCCTCGTAGGCGGCGAACAGCAGGCTGGAGTCAACAGTCATGCTAGTACAGCAGGGAGGGAAACGGGCAAAAGAGGGTAGAGAAAGGGAGACAGCCCCTAGGGAGCTA
This sequence comes from Saccharomycopsis capsularis, assembly GCA_031125595.1. Classification (NCBI taxonomy): domain Eukaryota; kingdom Fungi; phylum Ascomycota; class Saccharomycetes; order Ascoideales; family Saccharomycopsidaceae; genus Saccharomycopsis; species Saccharomycopsis capsularis. The sequence continues at coordinate 25,653 of JASTUX010000016.1, forward strand.
GGGAGTGAGAGTGAGCCTTAGCCAGGCCGGCAAGAAAACAAATAACAAAAAGGCAAAAAGAAAAAAGAAGAAAAAAGGAGACAGAAGAAGTGAATAGGGCGGAAAGGCTAAGGTGTTATCTCTGATACTGATGGCACTGGGTGGTGGTCCTGTTAGTGGTGATTCTTTGGCGGTGTTCGTAGAGTAGATTGTGATTGTGGGAGCAAAAAATGCGGTAAAGGGATAAGCAGGAAGGGCAGTCTGGCGATATAAATGCGGGAGTGGCAGGGAATGTGTTGGGTCGCTCCCCAGCAGCGCTGTGAGTGGCGCCGTGAGTAATCGCTGAAATAGGGCACGTGCAGTCACCCATCGCTTTCTTTTTGTTTCTTTTTCCTTCCGGAAGCTTCCGCCGCAGTAGCATGATTGCTGCATATATACGCATGTAGCCGCGAAGAACTGCATGATTTCTTCCAACTTACCCGCGGTAAGCACACAGACGACAGTCGAAGCCTTCCGTAGGATGTGAAAAGGTAAAGAGTGGCCTCAGGGCATGGAGAGGGGAGCAGTAATGCCTAGTTATGAACGCCCTGAAAAAAGACCTTCCGGCTGAATCTTGTAGTGTTGTAGAGTAGAGAATAATATCTGCAAATGATACCAGGCGCGGCACCGAATGAACGGAAATTACTTCAACATGAGCATGGTTTGAAACTTGACAAGCGATAAATACTGCCTCAAGCAAACACCTTTTTTCTTTTTTCTTTTGTTGGCATTATATCTATTTCTCATAATGCCATTCTCTTGGTGCGGCTATTCTAACATGCAGCAACTGACTACGTGACAAAGATGAGGCCTCTGATAGGCATGTACTTCTTTGCTCTAGAACACTATGTAGGTCTGTCGCCTGAAAACTCGACTTTTTCTTTGTGGGATTTCTATAATTTCTTAGTACGCATTCTCAGTTGTTGTTTTTTTTTTCTTTTTTTTTTTTGAGAAGAATATATTCTCTCAGGTTCATAATTTAGCTTTTGCCAAGTCTTGGTATTAATGACCAACGATTAAAACCTGTTTTAGCGAGTAATGCCTTTTTAGACAGTTTTTCTTTTTAAGTCATGTTCATCACTCTGTAAGGTTTATGAATTTGTATTCTTGCGAGCTTATGAACTTTGTTGGGTAAAAGTAATTTTTCTATTTCATCCTTTCGGGCGCTTTAAATCATTTCTAATGGAATACTGCTGTCGTAGAAATCTTCTGAATTTTTTAAGAAACACATTGTCCGGCAATATGACCGGATGGTCATTGAACAAATTTATCATACATTAGCAACTGAAATATACATAAAACAGTTTATTTCACGTTAACACGGATCCAAAACTACCAGAAAACCACAAATATCAAAACACGCATCTTCAACTAAGCTCTTTTACCCTTCCTGAAAGTCATTTTTTGTGGCTTGCTGATTCTTCCTTCTTTGACCTTTTTGTTTTGTTTCTTCGTCTCCTCAGCGCTTTTTGGCACTGCGTGAAAGAAATTGTCCAATCTTCCTTGCACCATGCTCTTCACACCTTTGGATAGCTTGGCAGCACCGTTCCTTATTCTTTCCTCACTGAACCCATTATCCTCACACATGTACTTTACCAAGCCTTCGACATCAGGTTCTCTCCATTTTAAATCAATGGTGGATCCCTCAATGACTTCTGGACTCAAAAACAATTCTCTAGCTTCTTTATAGGGCCAGTTAGACGGTATCTGGTACTTGGCGCTTGGGTTCTTCTGAATATGGCCCATGACACCATCAATACTGCGATATTCCTTTATCAACTTGAGGGCATTGACTGGACCTATCCCTTTAATCGTGTCGCAGTAGTCACAGCCCAAAAGAATGCACAAGTCAACAAATTCCTCGATATCCAACTCTAATCCTTCGAGCACGCTCTCTGTGTTCACTTCATCCACCGGAACTTTTCGTGCCTCTGAGAATGTCAAGTGCCTGAGCAAGAACGGTGGCTGGTAGCACAAGGTATCCATATCCTCTGACGCAGCAGCATAGACTTTGCCAGCTTTAGCAAGCTCTGCGCACTGTGCTTCTGCCTCGCAGGGCGCAACCACGCAAGGTATGCCCATCAACCTAAGCAACGTTTTGATGTCTTCGTTTTGCTCCCTCGTCACTCTCACCCCTCGCTTTTGATACCTCGAAATCTCTTCAGTTGTGCCGGTCTCCTTGATCAACTCCGCTTCGGCATCCGCTTTGGTTTTGCGCTCCAGTCTCTTCAGGAGCTCCTCAGACTTGAGCATAGGAGGCTTGCCGTCGAACACATATACTGGCTTGATTCCATGTTCCATCATACGTACGGTCCTGTAGAAAAAACCAGAAAGATGTGAAGTTGTGTTACCGCTTTCATTCGTTAATTGGCTGCCATCAGATTGCCGCACGGCGATCAAGTACTGGTAGAGACACATGGAAGCATCAATGGCCACCTTGCGGCCAAAAAACGTCTTGATGTCCGCAGTCTTCACGGAAGTAGGCACATTGTCTGCGATGAGCCGATTAAGCCCTTTGATGCCCATTTTGTGGATGAATGCAGATATCAGTTGACTATGCTTCTCGATAAATCTCTTTTCAAACAAACTCTCTCCAATCTGAAGCGAGCAACATTGGCATAGATGCAGCGCTAAATGAGACCGAGGCTTCTCGTGGCGAAAGGGTACCAGCACGGCGGGTGCGATGAGCATCGACGCTTACATAAGTATATATTCTTTATTACGTTTACAGAAGGCTGCACCGCTGCGGTGGGCCATCAAAGCGCCGCTCACACGTTGCTTCCCGATCGGGAACAAGGGCAAAGGGCGGCCAGCTCCATACTCAACATGATGGGAAAATTTTAGACAGATCTTCTGCTTCCCGAGAAGTGCCCGTTATCTTTTTCACATATAAACTTTGACGTTCATCTGCTTCGCTTACATTCACTTTTTTTAACCAAGCTAAGCTGCTTGTGGTACACAAAACAACGCTGCCGAACTAGCCCAGAAAAACCGCCATGTTGTTCTCCATGAAATTGGAGAAGGAAATATATTCTTCCTGGAAAGGCCAATATCTTGACTATGAGAAGTTGAAGAAGCTCCTCAAGGAGAATGTCTTTTACAACCCATCCGGCAACGAAGAAGCAAACAAAAAAAATAGATGGACCGAGAAGAACGAGAGTGATTTTGTTCACCAGTTGGACTTGGAATTGGAAAAAGTGTACTCTTTCCAGTCCAATGAGTACAGTAAGATTGACAAGAAGATCAGCATCTTGGAAAACTTGATTGACGACAACATCAACGACAATTCCAATAAAACCAACGAATTTTTGACCAACTTTGACTACAGAAAGTTCCAGAACGAGTTGGAAGAAACGTTGACATTGGCCAAAGAGTTGGACCATTTTTCTCGTTTAAATTTTACCGGCTTTGTCAAGATTGTCAAAAAGCACGACAGATTGCATGGAGACTATACCGTCAAGCCATTACTCAATGTCAGATTAAACGAGTTACCATTTCATTCTGAAGACTACTCTCCATTGTTATACAGAATCTCTGTGTTGTACAACTTTTTGAGAGAAAATTTTTCCCACAAGATCACTAGCTCCAGTGTCAATTCTCTCACTTTGGACTCTGTCACCTCCAACAAGGCTATCAGCACCGACAGCTCTGCCAACAAGTCCTTTAAAACTTTCAAATTCTGGATCCATCCGGACAATTTAATGGAGGTCAAAACAAAAGTTTTGAGGCACTTACCGGTATTAATCTACAACAATTCGTTTAACAATGACGGTGACCTCAGCGAAAATGATTCTATTGTCACTTCATTGTACTTTGACAACTCCAATTTCGGATTGTATAACTCAAAGTTGCAGAAAAACAACAATTCTCCTACGTTGAGATTGAGATGGTCTGGAAGATTGATTGAGAAGCCGGATATCTTTTTGGAGAGAAAATTGTTCCATGATAATGCTCGCGCTAATGATGAGGATGGCGAAGCTGAGCACGAGCCAAGCTTAGACGATGAGAAGTTGATTTCTTTACAGTTGAAAGAAAAGTATATTAATAACTTTATTTTTAGCAATGGTTCTAGCTCCGTCAACAAAATTATCAACAAGATGGTCAAGAGAGGCGATGACTCTCAAGCCATCAAGAAGTTCAAAAGCAGCATCAAGTACATGAAAAACTTTATAAAGGAGAATGACTTAGAACCCGTTTTAAGATGTATATACACCAGAACTGCCTTCCAAATACCTGGCGATGACAGAGTCAGAATCATTATTGACAGCGATATTTTGTTCATTAGAGAAGACTCTTTTGACAAGTTCAGACCAATTAGAGACCCACAACAATGGCATAGGACTGACATTGATTCTCATTTAGAGAACCCGTACGCCTTGTTAAGAAAGGGCGAGTACACAAAGTTTCCCTACTCTGTCATGGAAATTACCGTTCAGGACCAAACAAGTGGCAACAATAACTCTTCTGTCAAAGACGGTGCTTCTGCTAGTCAGTTGTCATCATCGTTGCCATCGTCTGCAACAAACAATGCTAACAAAATCAGATTATCGTTTACCAGAAAGTCTGGTAAGTGGATTGAAGAACTCACCTCCTCTCATTTAGTTAAGGAGGTTCCAAATTTTTCCAAGTTTATCCAGGGTATCGCCTCCTTGTATACTGAAGACGACAAGTTGGATATCTTGCCGTTCTGGTTGCCGGAATTGGAAAAAGATATCAGAAAGAATCCAAAGGAAGCATACGATGAGGAGTTGAAGAAGCTTCAAAAGAGAAGGCAGTCTTCTAGCTTGATCAATAAAATTAGCAATATCTCTCCAAATTTGGCACCGATTGCTGGAGACAAAAAGAAATCGCTAACTAAGAGGCTCAAGAGCAAAAAAGATGCCGATTTGGAAGACTATGACTCGTCAGACAATGATAACGAAGTTATTGATGGAGAAGATGAGAACGAGGATTTCTTCGATGAAGATGAAGACTTAGAACTCCTTGCTCGCTCCACTGCCAGCTCTAGACAGCAACGCGAAAACTTTGATAGCACCGACAGTTTCCAAAGCAGAACTTTCCGTGGGCACAGACCATCAAAATTGATCGACGTGGAGCCGGAAGACGAAGAGGTGGTGTTACCTCCAGGAGTTAAAGAGCCAAAAAACTATATCAAGAATGCAGGACCAGTAAAAGTTGAAGCCAAAGTGTGGTTAGCAAATGAAAGAACTTTTGTTAGATGGTTGCACACCGCGGTGATTTTGTTTTTGTTTGCTACTTCTTTCCAAGCGTCCAGCTACAAGTCAAACTTCCCAGCAATGTCTGAAACGATTTCCACCGTTTACTTTTTGGTAACAATTTTCACATTATTGTGGGGCTACTACATTTACAAAAAGAGATTGAATATTATCAACAGAAGAGACGGCGACCATTTGGACAGCATACTCGGCCCTCTTGTCATTGCAGTCTGCTTGCTATTCGTTTTGGTTATCAACTTTGTTTACGGCGTGAGAAAAAGTTTGCTTCACCAGGAATTAGGCCGTGGTTTCAAAACCATGAACGAAGGAATCACCAAGGACTACTTTAGATTTTTTGTCAATTTAGTCGGAGGCAATGCCACTGCGCTCAACGAACCTCTCAACTGAGCATAATCAGTTTACATACATCCTGAGAGTTTGAATCTCTTTGAGATTTGCTTCATGTTTTACTTTGCTATTTGCTTTATGTTTTACTTTGCTATTTGCTTATTCTTTTATTCGTTTTTGTTTTTCATCATTACAGCTTTTCACATCGATCAATGAAGTCTATTTTTGCGTACATAATTTCTTCTGAAAAGGCCGGCATGTGCTGGTCAGAAGACAAATGAGGAATTCTGGGCAGCCAATAAGCAGAGCCGTCAAAGTAAGCTACCAAGTGCCTTAGGGCAATCAGAAGACACCATAAGTCTGTAAAATGAGGTTATTTGGCCAGATTGGAACTAGCTTGAGGTAACTACTGCCCAGGCATGCCATTACTGCTCTGCATGGGCATGCTACTACGGCTCTGCATGGTGGCCAATCAGGCACACAGGCAAGGTCAGCAGAACCCACCCGGCTGGACAGAGCGGCGGTACCGGCCTCTTCAGTCAAACCCCGATCCTCCCAGAGCTCGTAACCTCATTTTTCTTTTTTTCTTTGGTCTATATAAAAAAATAATTTTAGCTTCGCTTCGCTTCCAAAAGATTACAAATGTCGTTCATTCAGCGCTTCCTATCTTTTCATTGTTCCACCAGCTTTCCGACTGTACACTATACTTACTTACTTACTTTGAACCAATCTACAACACTACTGTACTATACTATACCATACTATACTATACCAACTCGTTATTGTGTGAAACAGTGTTCATCATGACAAGTCAATCTAGATTGCTTTTCATCTTGGATCCTTCCATCATCCAAGAATCTTCAACGAAGATTGCCCTCATCAAGAAATTGTTATCCATCAGATATCACCAGCATTCCGTGGAGCAGTTTAATATCAACTTAATTTATCTTCGAGACAAACAGAATAAGCTTATTTACAATTACTACGATGTTTCTTATTATCTCAATTCCAATAATTTTGTGACTCTCTTAAGTCACCTCAATAGCGAAATTAAAACCAACAAAATACCAGTACCTGAGGAAGTGCAGGTACTTTCTAGTGATTACCAACACGAGGAGTCCAACACAGACTATGAGATTGAGGAAGACGTACTCAAAATGATTCACAAGTTGATCAAGCCAAATGGAAGAATGTACATGCCTAACGACAAACTCACGTTAACCGCTATCATGAATGGCTTCTTGGTCGAAAATGATTTTTGGGTTAAGCCAAATAATCAAGTGGCCGCTATTCCATTGAAGAAGTCTCCTAACTCTTCTAATACGAACAACAGCACTAGCAGCCTCAAGTTGAAATTCTTAAAATTTAAGAAACCTCAAGCAGAAGTACCATCAAAGGGTCCTGAAGTGGATGACCTTGACTCAAAGTTGCAATCTAAACTTAAGTTTTTTGAAAATGCCGATGTCGCAAGTGTTTCCAATGCCTCCCCTTCTTCCTCTTCTTTGGCCAGTAATTCTCCATCACCAAAATCTTTTGCCGACTTTGATTTTCATAACAATGGCAACGACGATATAATTGATGAGAACGCATTATTGAATGGTGATATTGCTGCTCCAGTCAAGTTGACCAACACCCAATGTGTCTTTGACGCTGATGGTGCTCCAGTTAAGCGCCGTAAGAAGGCTTGTAAAAACTGCACTTGTGGTTTGAAAGAGACGGAAGAGCAGGAAATTGAGATCAAAAATGCAGAGTTGAAAAACGTTGTAAAATTCACCAACGAAGAAATAACCGAAATTGACTTCACTGTTGAAGGTGAGAAACTTGGCGGTTGCGGATCCTGTTCCTTGGGAGATGCTTTCAGATGTGATGGTTGTCCATATCTTGGCCTTCCTCCATTTAAGCCAGGAGAAGCAATCTCCATTGGCGGAATGGGCGACGATTTGTGAGACCTTTTGCGATTACATCGTCATTTCGTCATTAGACGTTTTAATGTTTTGTTATGGGTTTTCATGTTATCGTCTTGGCTTTATTTTCGTGTATCATTGTTTAGTTTTTTATTTTGTCCTTATTGTTTGTCATAATTTGCTCATGGTCTTTTTCAGCAGAAAGAATGGCCCGATAAAAGTTTTTACATAATTTTTTTTCTCTACGTACCCAGTTAGATGATGGGCCTGCATTCTAAATTTTCTAGATATTTTTCAAAAAAATTTTGTTCGCATTAAGCGGAAATAAATATTGATATTTTACCAAATTTTTGTGTTTTTGTGCACTGCATGTGTAGCTATCGTAAGCGAAATATTAGTCATCCATCAGTCAATGACATTGGTGATGAGCATTGTGCGAAGGCCACCTCGTTTGTGCTGGCTGTCCGTATGACATGCGCATGGTTACGAGCAAGCGTGCAGGGCACAGCTCCGGGCAACACCGGGAGCCAGCAGCGAAAACCAAGAAGGCAGCGTTTTGGCAAGAAGAGAAAAAAGCCGCGCAGAACGTTTAGGGAAACCAGGAAAGACAACCAGAAAAACAGCAGTGGCAACTTTCTAAATTAGAGCAGAATAATATACTCGTACCAAAAGGCTTGTCAGCATTACCAAATCATCCTCAGCGTAAACACTGACTATTTCCAGCGGATACGCTTTACTGTCTAGTCCCTTTTCTTCTAGAATCCTTTCCCATCCTCATTATCACCCGCTCCCACTTCCAATCCTTATCTCCATTCCATATTTGCACCTGTTAAAGTTTCTCGATAAGCAGGTAGACAGAAGGAAGCATATATTAGACAGAAAATTTCATTTACCCTTAGCATTTCGTGTGTGAAGTTGATACTTTCAAGCCTTTTTACGCCATAGTTGACGCGTCAAATATTTCTCTATCTTTGGCTTACTAGGTTTTTTCCTTTGCATTCCTGTGAGCCGCATCAAGCTGTCATAACCCTTACCCACAAAGTCAACAAGTTAGTGTTTAACCCATAATTACTGATAATGGGTGCCTGTTGCTGTTGTCTTAGACGTATGTAGCTGTTTGAAATTAGGTTTCAATTAATAGTTTGTTTTGTTTGGTTACTGGTGTTCCAGTTTTTGTTTTTATTATTTTCTCTTTTAGTCTTTAAATTGACCTTTTACTAACACGCGCTATACTATAGGCGAAAATGATGGTGCCAGCCAACCGCTTTTACATCAAAATGAAAGAAACGCCATAGCAGAGCTTTTGCACTACTTGGAGAATAGAAACGAGGTCGACTTTTTTGGTCCAGGGCCTTTGAAAGCACTTAGTATTCTTGTTTACTCCAATAACTTGGATTTGCAAAGAAGTGCTGCCTTAGCTTTTGCCGAAATTACTGAGAAGGACGTGAAATCTGTTGGCCGCGAGGTTTTCAAACCAATCCTTTCTCTTTTGAAGTCTAGCGACTCCGAAGTTCAAAGGGCCGCCTGTGCTGCTCTTGGAAACTTGGCCGTTGATAATGACAATAAAGTATTAATTGTTCAAATGGGTGGTTTGCAACCTTTGATAAAACAAATGGAATCTCTCAATACCGAAGTGCAATGCAATGCTGTCGGGTGTATCACCAACTTGGCCACCCAGGATGACAACAAAGCGAAAATTGCCAAAAGTGGCGCCCTCATTCCTCTAACAAGACTTGCCAAAAACAAGGATTTGAGAGTGCAAAGAAATGCCACCGGTGCTTTGCTCAACATGACTCATTCTTTAGAAAATAGACAAGAGCTAGTTAATGCCGGTGCCGTTCCAGTTTTGGTTGCTTTGCTTTCATCCACTGACCCAGATGTTCAATATTACTGTACCACAGCGTTATCCAACATTGCTGTCGATGAGATTAATAGAAAAAGGTTGATTCAAACTGAACCAAAATTGGTTCAACAATTGGTATTGTTGATGGACTCACAGTCACCAAGAATTCAATGTCAGGCTACGTTGGCTCTCAGAAACTTGGCCTCTGATCCTTCATATCAATTAGAGATTGTCAGAAATGGTGGCCTAGTTCACTTGGTTGGCTTGCTCAAGTCAACACACCAGCCTCTAGTTTTGGCTGCTGTTGCTTGTATCAGAAATATATCGATACATCCTTTGAACGAAGGTTTGATAGTAGAAGCCGGATTTTTGGATCCATTAGTCAAATTGTTGGACTACAAAGACTGCGAAGAAATTCAATGCCACGCGGTGTCAACCTTGAGAAACTTGGCTGCTTCTTCAGAAAAGAATAGATTGGCTTTATTGGAAGCTAATGCCGTTCAGAAATGTAAAGACTTGGTTTTAAAGACCAAGGGTGCTGTGCAATCTGAAATTAGTGCTTGCTTCGCTATTTTGGCGTTGGCAGATGACTTGAAACAAAAATTATTAGACTTGGACATCATTGATGTTTTGATCCCATTGACTTTTAGCCAAAATAATGAGGTTGGAGGAAACTCAGCTGCAGCCTTAGCCAATTTGTGTTCCAGGATACCTAACTATGACTACATAATCAAGGACTGGGAACAGCCAAACGACGGCGTTTCTGGATTTTTGATTAGGTATTTGAATATGAACAACACCACTTTTGAGCATATTGCTTTATGGACTATTTTGCAATTATTGGAGAGTGAAAATGAGAAAATTCATAACTTGATCAAGAATAACAATAATATCATAAATGGAGTGAAGACATTGCATATTATTACTGCGCCAACCAAAGACGGTGAGAATACAGAGGAGGTGCCTCAGGATGGCCCAAAAGGAGAAGTTTACAATTTGACCGAGCAAATATTGGCCTACCTTGACTAATTATGACCCTTCACGGACATTATTTGGGGTGCCAATATAGCATCCCGTCGTTCTCTTTAATTCATTTAATCCATTTCTTGCCGCATTGTAAGGACCCATGGTCCTACTCCGTTCAGTTTTGCCTTTCCACACTTTACCTTTATCCTCCATTTTTATCCTTTTTCCCCCGTTTTTTGTTGGTTATTTTGTTATTTGTTGAAAACGGTTGTTTCTAATGTTATGTAAAAGCATAAAGTGTTTTTCTCTCTTTTTATCTTCAAAATTTATCAGACTAATCTCACATTACTTTTAGGTCTTACACTTCTTTTTCCTACCTAATTAATTATCTCATCACTTTTAATCAATTACTTATCTTACTTTGCTCCCTATAACCTCACAATATTTATCATTAACCAGGTAAAAATGTCAATATTTCTTTTTTTAACATTTTCTACTCCTTTCTCTGTTATTTTCACTATCTTCATCTTTATACTCTCGGTTTCATTAATCCGTACTTATCCCGAAATATAAAAATTTTTTAACCTAATTGTCTTTCATAGTTTTATCTCCTGCGGTTGCTAGCCTGTCTTAAAATGTGATTTATACAGCATAATAGTAACCGCTGAAGGGCGTGGCTATCGGTAAGCGCAAGTGCTGTTGCAGGCGAAAACTGCACGCGATGGAACACGGCAAAGTCCATTGAAAAACCGAAAAAATGGTGGAATATTTGTGTCGTTCCAAACACACCGAAGCATGGACATACTCACGCCAGCACGCTTTCTATCATTACATCGAGCCTCACAGCATATCCGAAAAACACTCTATTGGCTAGGCACTACGTTAACAAGAAGGTATCTCTTCCATCATGTCTATGCGCACCCACTTTGACCCGATTCACGATATTGACCTTTCCTCCGCTGACACCACACCAGGGCCGGCCCGGGAGCATAACAGCCATAGCAACAACAATGCCACGCCTAACAAGACGAGACTCAACATATCTAGCTTGCTCAGCAACAATGATGACTTAGTTTCTCCAGGTGAGTCTCTCGCTGCTTCTGCTCCCCCTGCTGAGAGCGACACAACGCTTGAGACTGAAGACGAAAAGAGTGCCATAATCGCCAGCAATGAGATTGCTGAAAGTGCTACTCCTATTAACAGCAAAATCAAAAAACCTCATCACGGTGCTAAAGACGCGAGCCAGGCTCCACCATCTGGCACGTTTGCCACTGAAACTCCCAAGAGAAAAAGCGCTACCAATAAGGGGTCCAAAAATATCGCCAGTAAACTTGAGGGTGCTCTCGCTAAATCCAAGGTGCCAATAAACAAAGTTTCTAAAAAATCTGAGTCGGGGAAACAAAAGAGAACCAACCAGACACTACTCATTGGTGCCAAGCAGCATCATATCAAGAAAAAGGATGGTGAGCCATTGTGGAGAAAAGACATACAATACGACTTTTTGAACAATGTATTCAACGATGAGCACAAAGTTTTCACCAACCCTCATCAGCCCGATATTAGCGCTCCAGATTACAAAATTACGTTTTCAGAATTGTACATTAGGGCCATAGCGCACTCGCCAAAGACTTCAAAGATTCTTAAAGAAAGACTATTGTCTGATAGATCCATGGCAGTCCCCGTGGGCATGGTTTCGTTGTTGGTTAATGTTGGTAGAATGAACACCACCATAAATTTTGTCCCAGAAATGAAATCCCAGCTCAGAACGTATCACTCGATTCCATCGCTTCAGCATAGCAAAGACCAGCACAACAAGATACTTCAAGATTCTCCCAGATTGAAAAGTATCTTAAAGAGTTGCTGTGAATACAAGGAGGAGCCAACTAACTTTCAAGATTTGCTACAACATATCCCTGAAGGCAGATTTCCAAAGGCCAGCGTTGTAAACATCATATTTCTCTTGTGCTCCTTTGAGCACTTGGTGTCGCAACATTTTGACAATGAAAACTTAGAGCAAGGAAAGAGCAAAGATTTTTTCGCCGAAACAGCAGTCAAGTATACAAATCTCGAAAATATGGACCTAACCAACCCGGATGATTGCCCATTTAATTGCATCTTTTTGAATTTCGAGACTACGCCTGAGTCTAGAGCCAGAAGATTTTTGTGGTTTTTATATAATTATTTGGAGACCAATTTGACAAAAGAGGAGGTTGCGAACAATCCTTTTGGAGTCAATCAAAGTACAAGCGTGCCTCCTTTGGAACCAATACCAGAAGGCATGTCTGTAGATGTTGACACGCCAGAAGAAATTGGATACGCCGACAAGATGTTGGCCCAAAGAAGAAGTTTCTTGTTCCTTGACGGCACGGAACAACAGTCCAGAGAAAGGCTGCCGGTAATGAATAATACCAAGTCACAAGGTGCGGCTGACAGCGCTGATAACCAGAGGGCCGCTGATGGCAGTATTGGCGCTCATGCAAATAATAACAAGTCACAGGAGGAGACAAACGGCAATTTGGACCCATCCATCAGCGAGGGCACCAGCTTGTCCAATATCATGAGAGGAGGGCAGGGCAAACACACAACAAACCTCAAACTCACCAAAGCCGACAAGAAGAGACTCGAAAATGGTAGTAGCAAGATCAAGGAGTACAAGCCAAAAGAGATTTACGACACTATATATACGCAGAACAAGCTCAGGCATAGAAAGAAGAGACGTATGAACGGTAATGTCTCCTTTTTCAACCATTTGATAAAGACCAAAGAAATTGTGGAAGAAGAAGACATTGTGTATGACTCCAATGGGAAGCCCGTCGTCCCTGCTAGCGCTGGCAGTGGAGCTGCCTCGGTGAACGGCATTGGGACTGCTGCCGACAAGGACAAAAAGTCGTCAGACAAACAGAAAAAACGCTACAACGGTGATTTTGGAGAGTTTTCGAGCACCTGTGTAAAGATGTTCAAGCTGGCCACCATAAACTATGAGCGGAAGTTCGCAAGTGGGAGCCTGCACAACTCGCAGGTGAACATTAAGGTCGCTCAGGATGGGCTTCAATTGACAGAGTTTCTGATTGACGTAATATAGGTGCTAAGTAAGGTAGCTAGACATTTACTGTCTCTCTTTGGTAATATACAACTGCAACGGCCATGTGTAAAGTATTATTGTAGTGAGTAGGTCGGGGAATGTGTGCGTAAGCGGCGATGCCCAAACGGGCATTTCGTGCCGCTCCAGTGAACGCTGATCCGCGGGGCTCGGCGCCTCTTCATTTCTGTGACAAACACCAGCAGACACAATATATATAGATCCTCCCATCACCAACCGCGTCTCCAACAAGTGTTCAGCCAGCGTGTTTTCCATTGCCCATATCTATCCTCACCCGTCCCCGACATCCAAGACCCAACCTTACATTAACTGCATGATCCTGTGATTTGTCTTTTTTTGTGCAGAGCAACGGAAACCGGATTTCAAAGTATTATCCCGATAACCGCGCCACCAAGATGAGAGTCGACGAGAACTATGCCAAAAACAGCTCCTGGAAGCCAGACTTGTTCAAGGGCAAGGTCGCCTTCATCACTGGCGGCTCCGGCACCATCTGTAAAGTGCAGGCCAAGGCGCTCGTGGCCCTCGGGGCAGAGGCCGCCATCATTGGGCGTAATCCAGTCAAGGCCGACGAGGCCGCTAAGGAGATTGCCTTGGTAAGACCGGGCGCCAAGGTGATTGCCTTTGGCAACATTGATGTCCGCGACACCAAGTCCATCATCACCGCCGTCGAGGGCACAGTGAAGCAATTAGGCAGAATCGACTTTGTCATTGCGGGCGCCGCCGGCAACTTTTTGTCCGACTTCAATCACTTGTCCTCCAACGCCTTCAAGTCCGTTATCTCCATTGACTTGCTCGGCTCCTTCAACACTGTCAAGGCCACCTTTGAGGAGTTGAAGAAGACCAAGGGCGCCATCATATTCGTGTCGGCCACGTTGCACTACACTGGGCTCACCCAGCAGTCACATGCCTGCGCCGCCAAAGCCGGTGTAGACGCCCTTTCCAACAACTTGGCCGTGGAGTTTGGTCCTCTCGGCATAAGAGTTAACTCACTTGCTCCTGGCGCCATTGGCGGCAATGGTGGCGAGAACGACAAGGAGATTACCGAGGGTATGAAAAGATTGAGTGGCTCCAAGAACGTTGACGAGTACATCAAGGCAATCCCACTTCAAAGGCTCGGCACTACTACTGACATCGCTGACGCCACCGTATTTCTCTTTAGTCCTGCTGCTAGCTACATCACCGGTACGGTTGTAGTTGTGGACGGCGCTCACTGGCACACTGGCTTCAGAGCTGAAAACTCTCCAAAGGCCGATGAGTTTAAGCGTTTGTTGAACGACAAGCCAAGATTATAAAGTTTCGTTTGGGAAAGCACTCTGTATATCCTGGCTCGCTTGATGTGGTACCTATCAATACATAAGTAAGTTGGTTTGTTTTGTTTGTTTTTGAATACTACAGGATGATCTTGTTTTCGTTTACCTTACAATATTGATGTAGCACACCAAGAATAAGTGGAATGCACCAGCAGCAACAAACGGTATCCTATAAGAACACAATTCGCGAAATCACACTTTACCACTGAAAAAAGCACTCATTTGTAGCTTCTTCTTACATCCTGTCGTCGCAAGAGATTGTCAAACTGTTCACCAAATTTCTCCTTGAGCGAAAGCCTTTTTCGCTTGCCATCATAGTTCTCTGTCTCTAGAACTGGACTTTACTTTTTGTCCGGTTGTTTCTCATTATTTTATTGGGGAAACCATTAAGCAGAGAAAAAAGCATTGAATCCTTCTGTTCGTGCCCTTCTTAAGTAGTACCATTGGTCCTGTATGTGTCGCGTGTCAGGGTGCATAATAATCCTTACATGAAGGAATAAAAAACGCCGTTGGCGCTTCGAAGATTTTCCTTACATTGGTTCTGTGGTATGCTTCAGAAGCGCATTTTTGCAAAGAGCTAGAACTATGATATATAAAAGGAATGACTCTAATTTATTATTATTATTATTATTATTATTATTATTATTATTATTATTATTATTATTATTATTATTATTATTATTATTATTAATGGAAATGTAATTAGCGAAAGTCTTTGTTGAACATTGGAAAACTGTGCTTGCAAAGTACGAGAAACCTTATTCAAATTCTGTATTGAGATAAAAAGAAAATAAAATAAAGGAATAAAATGGCTCATAGTAAGGCAACTTAGGCCTTCCAGAACAAAAAGACACAAAAATTATTTATTAGTGTACTACAAAAAGCCAAAAAAGAAAAATAAAACTTTGTAAACAAAATAATGCCGAAAATTTGACATCAAAAGCAGCCAACTATAGTTGGCTGCCACGTTCATCATTGTGTAGAGTGCTTAAAAGACTGGGGTCAATTTGATAGCACGGATAGGATTTCCAGTGCAGTTAGTTTTGTTGGTAACATTTGGAGATGGAATTGGGAATTCAGTACAGTTCGTTTTGTTGGTAACGTTTAGAGATGGAACTGGGAATTCAGTGCAGTTAGTTTTGTTGGTAGCGTTTAGGGATGGAATTGGGAATGGAGCCACAACAGTCGCGTTGGTGTTGTTCTTCCAGTGGTGGGAGAAGGGTGGGAAAGCAAGAGCGGAGGACAAAGTGACCAAAGCGACCAAAGCAGAAGAGAATTGCATTTTGAAGGAGTAGAGATTAATAATTAGCAATTACGATATAGCAGCTAGGATGTAGTAAGTTTTTGAAAGAAAGGAAAATAACAATTTTCCGAGTTTTAAGAAAGGAAAGGAAGATGGGTATATATATTGAAAGTTGTTGCTGCTTTATCATCGTTAATTTTATGTGAAGCAAGTAAAGGTGCAGCCGCGCTTGAAAGATCAATCCAAGGACAAAAAGGGTGTGTATTTTCTGAGAATAAAGAAACAAAAGAATGTTTATAATATATTAAGCTTCTGGGCTGCCGAGCCAGAAAGAGAAAAGAGGATCGAGAATTTCCAAGTAAAAGGCTAGAATATCAATTTTTTGCACATATTTGTGTCCAAAATTAAACACAATCTCACTGCTTTTGATTTTTTCCTAATTGGGTGTTCCGCTTCCATCGGACCTATATGCAAGGTTCCTGATAACAAATTACAGTTCATCCCTTTGGTTTTACCAATGTTATCTTTTTTCCAAGAAATTTTTTCCTTGGGCTTATATGAGAAGCAGTGCTGTCAAGACGCACGCTCCTATTTTTCTGCAGCTTTCAAAGAATCCTATTATTTTTCTGTTAATGTTTAGGTTAACGTGAAAAGTTCTCCACGGCCCAAAATCATTCTTGCTCAATTAAGTCCTCTCTTTCAATGAAGACAAGGAAATATATTGGAATTTCCTGCACTTGGTGTACAACGCTGTAACAATTCAGAAAATATCTTTGATACGGCAATTAGCTCAAGCCAGTACAATAAACAAGTTGTGCATTTGTTGACATATTCTGAAAGAGTTAGCTTTGAACCAAATTCCGCAGGGGTGCTTCGAGCTTTCAGATGTTTCCATAAAAGCAATGATTTTTAAAGCTTTGCTTGGTCTAGCTCTGGATGCTGTGGCACGTCAAATTGTCCTTCTCTTTAAAAACGCTGCTGATTAATATTCCTTTCGAATGGTGCTGCTGACTAAACGAGAGAGAGACCAAAACCGATAGCTGCAAAATTTAGTACTTGTCTATAATTCCTGTGGCTTCTTGGGTCCTCATCTGCATCCCAGCCAGTAGGCGTACCAGTCATAGTATATGCAACTTACGTCGCTTCCCATCCAGGGTACTAGAAGCCCGAGCCGTGAGCAACAACTTTGCAGAGACGAGTTTGTCACTTAACATCGGG
Source organism: Saccharomycopsis capsularis (assembly GCA_031125595.1). Classification (NCBI taxonomy): domain Eukaryota; kingdom Fungi; phylum Ascomycota; class Saccharomycetes; order Ascoideales; family Saccharomycopsidaceae; genus Saccharomycopsis; species Saccharomycopsis capsularis. Next base: position 42,819 of record JASTUX010000016.1, read on the forward strand.
AGGACTTGGACCCTGAAGTCTGATAGTAGACGTACCAATGATAATGGCAGCAACAGCCGCCAACGATATAGCTGTGGCAACTTCGATCTTCTCTATGAAATCCTGCTTGGGTTTTCTATTGCAAGTGCACCAAACGATAAATTAAAACGCAAGCTTCATTATTCTCTCCGTCTTCCTGCTAGGTTTTTCCGCCAACGTGTTTTCAAACTCTAACGCACTTCGGTGATTGGGTGATTCTTTTTCTATTAGGGGCGGCGTTTGTTTTATCGATATACCGCTAACACTACAAGCATTGCATATATTGTAGGAGTTATTTTAAACTAGTTAGTTACATATTTGGCAGACTACTTGTTCGCAATCTTCAGCACGCAGACAAAAGGATACTGGCTCTTCTATTTTGCTGTCATTTGTGCAACGAAGCTGGCGTTGGTATGGATTATCTTTTCCGAAACCAAAGGCAAAAAATTATGCTGAAGCTTGGAACTCCAGCTGCGCTCTGGAGCCATCTGGGCCATTAGCTCATCTTACTTGCGCTTTCCTTTGCTGTTTTCCTAGAATATAATACATTTATTGCTCTATTTTTTGCTCAGACGAGATGGTAATGCCATCCTATATATATTACAGCAACCAAGCTTGCAATGTCTTAAGAGAGTTACCCGTAGAAAGCTAGCCTGTGATACCGCATATTGGCTTGAAACTCACTGCTTTCACGCAATAACAATGTCCCACAGGTCATAGTACTGGCGACGTAGTCTGGCCGGCCTGCCAATAGTCGATTAGCAGCTCACCATGGGAGGCTATTTAGACCCTTACCAGAAGTGATTAATGTGCCTGCCTGCGGGAGACTGCGTAGCCACTCTGCAAGGTTACGTGGGTCGGCTGCATGCGTCCAAAGCTCCGGGCATCGCAGGAATTATCGGCAGCAAAGGTCCGGGGTGCCTCCAAGACTAATGGACAGCTCATGGGGAAGTATAGCATCTTATTGATAGACAGCATGAACTATCTGGTCATAAAAGCCTACCAATACACTAAATGCAAAGAGCTTTTAGATTGCTACATATTTATTGTCAGACTGCTATCAGTGGTGCCAATGACAAACTTTAGAGAATATATAACTGTCTATGCTAAAACGCTATACCCTTTTAGTTTCCGAATTCGGCAGTCAATCTCTTAGCAACAGCCTGGATGAACTCCTCAGTGGTGACATAAGAGTCCCTGGAGGTTTCGCCTCTGGTTAAGGCCAAGTCCTTGGTCATGATGCCGTCCTTGGAGACGGTCTCCAAAGTGGCCCTTTCCAAAGTCTCGCCAAACTTGACAACATCAGGAGTGCCATCGATTTTACCTCTTTGGATTATACCTCTGCTCCACGCAAAGATGGAAGCAATGGAGTTGGTAGAGGTCTCCCCACCCTCCTGGTGTCTTCTAAAGTGTCTGGTAACAGTACCGTGGGCAGCTTCGGCCTCAAAAGCTTTGCCGTCCGGGGTCATCAAGACAGAAGTCATCAAGCCCAAGGAGCCAAAACCCTGGGCGACAATGTCGGACTGAACGTCGCCATCGTAGTTCTTCATAGCAATTATGTAGCCGCCTTTGGACTTGATCATTTGAGCCACCATGTCGTCGATCAAGCGGTGCTCGTACCAGATACCGGCCTTCTCAAAGTCGGCCTTGTACTTGCTGGCGTACAAGCCCTCGAAAATGTCCTTAAATCTGCCATCATACTTCTTCAAGATAGTGTTCTTGGTGGAAGAGAACAAGTTCAACTTTCTATCCAAGGCCAACTTGAACGAAGACTCGGCAAAGTCCGTTATGGACTCGTCAGTGTTGTACATGGCCAATGCAACGCCACGGCCCTTATAGTTGTAGACCGGAATCTCCTGAGGCTCAGATCCGTCCGCTGGAGTGTACACCAACTTCAAGTCGCCGGCGCCTGGAATGACAACATCGGTGGCCTTGTACTGGTCGCCAAAGGCGTGTCTACCAATGATGATCGGCTTCTCCCAGCCTGGAATAACTCTTGGGACGTTCTCAATCACAATTGGCTCTCTGAAGACAGTGCCGCCCAAGATGTTTCTGATGGTTCCGTTTGGCGACAACCACATCTTCTTCAAGTTGAATTCCTTGACTCTGGCCTCGTCTGGGGTGATGGTGGCGCACTTGACACCGACACCGTACTTCAAGATGGCTTCGGCGGAGTCCGTGGTGACCTTGTCGTTGGTTTCGTCTCTATGTTCGATACCCAAGTCGTAGTACTTCAAGTCGATGTCCAAAAAGGGCAAGATCAATAAGTCTTTGATCAACTTCCAGATGATTCCTAGAGAAATGTTAATATGCAAGCACAATGTTACAAAAGTGAACAAAAGACTAAGAGTGATATAGATTGATTAAAAACTAGAAAGGCAACGTACTGGTCATTTCATCGCCGTCCAAATCGACGATAGGGTTCTTGACTTTGATTTTTTGTAGGGCCATTGTGGAGTGCGCAATTAGATATGTTATATGGAGAATATGACAGCACGAGAGGTCTCTGGATATCGAAAGAGTATAAAGAAAAATGGCAAATGACAGCTAGTAGACGACAGCTAGTAGATGACAGCTAGCAGAATGATAAGTATACAAGGGGGAATAGGAAGAAAAAGGAGAAAGACGGGAAAGAAGCAATTCTCCAGCGACACTGCCAGTGCAAAGCGAAAGCACGCTATATATATGGCTGCATACAGAACCTGGAGAATTATGCTTACAAGGGCAGCCGCCCACAACTGCCCGGGCAAAACAAGCTGGTCATGCATGGTTTCTCCATATATTTCCTGCCGCGTACCGCGGCACGCAGCAGTAAACAGCAGCACACAGTGCTTTAATGCCCATACTGTGTGATGCCTCGCGTTAGCGCGCCGTCGCCTGCGTGGAGGATCAGGTCTTCGGAGCCGAGCCGCTCTGGATGCGGGCTCGCAACTCGCTCTCGGAGCCGTGGTAGAATTCCGCCATGTACTGGATCTCCAAGTCGTGCACTGCCGGGCCTACCATCACCAATGAGTGCAAAGGTTCGCCCGCGTCGTACTCGGCAAGCTCCCGCAATGAGCCCACCTTGAAGCTCTGGCTAGGCGCACCGAGCCTGCTCACGGCCACACAGATCGTGTTCTCGTCGTACGCCTTTTCCTGGCGGGCCTCCTCGACCTCTATCAACTGCTGCGCCGCGGTGCTGATGCTCATGTATCTTGGAGGCTCGTAGATCTTGTTGCCACGCATGAGGTTCTCAATGGTTTGCTCCTTAACCTTGATGTCAAGCAACACGAGCGTGTGGAGCCCAATCCGTCTGTTCTCCTTGACCTTGTCGTAGAACGAGTCCGGCTTCCAGCTATCGGTGAAGAACACCAATGATACAGTCTGCCCGTAGTTGTACAACTGCAAGCCACAGGCACCTACCGCGTTCATCACCGAGGCGTTGTGGATGCTCTCAACCTCAATGCCCAACTCTCTGGCTCTGATGACCAAGTCCGTGTGCGTGGTGGCCCCAAAGACATCGCCGACAACCAAGAACGCAACGTCCACCTCTTTGCCATTTGCAAGTATCTCGTCGGAGCCGCTCTCCACCAATTCTCTGTCGGCCAAAATGATCTCCTTGCCGTAGAACTCTTCAAGGTCCTTCTTGGCGGCTGACATCAAGATAGAAGTGTAGTGCTCGAGATAGATTCTGTCACATTTCTTCACCACCTCGAGGCCTCTGACGGTGATATCCTTCACGGACGAGAGACCCAATCCAATAAGATAAAACATTGTGCTATAGAGTGTTTTGCTTTCGATTGAAAAGCCGCTGAGAAAAAAAACCTTGTTTGATTGTGTGTTATCTTGACATTCTTCACCTCAGGCCTTCGGGTTTCTCTTGTTATTTTTTTCACTTGACAAAAAAAATTTCAGTGCACGCGCAAAGCTCTTCTCTTCTTGCATGTGAACGCAGTACCATGCATAGGAGCCAAGTTACCTTCTTTTACAAGACTCTCCTAAAAGTCATTAATTCATGCATTCTATTAGCATGAAAAACCATTCAAAAAGTAAAGAGCCCTACCATAAAAAAACCTTTTTTAGTCACACTCCCCTACTATATTTGTAACATAACACGTCCAAAAATGGTAAAAGCAAAGCAATTGGGAACATAACTGCAAGGTAGACGGTTATAGTTGGTGACAGCGCCGCAAAAACATAGTCGTTTAAAAATTGGAGATCCAAGATAGACTCTATAAAGTACTCAATCTCCTCCTTGATTTTGTACTGTCTGTATATTGCGGTAAGCTTTCTATTAGCTTCTTCATAAACGATAACCGACATATCTGCCAAGGAAGATAGAGTAAGAACGAGTTCCATCACAAATACCTCCGGCAGATTGTCAGTTGGCTGATTTCTCCTTTTGTGAGATGCCACAGCTTGACCAAGCCTCTTAATATAGGTATTTTCTATTGGCCGTTTCCGCTTCGAGACATCAAAACTTTTTAGCACAGCCGCCACTTTGTTAAAGTCGCTAATATGCTTCTCAGTAATCAATTGAAACTGCGATTTGCTCTTTCCAAAAAGAATGGGTATGCTGATTCTGACTCGTTGGAGAGCATAATCTTGAGTGACCTTGCTCACAGTGAGAGCAACCCATTCATTGTATAGTTTATAGTAAGTTTGATAGTAATTGGCAAAGTGAGTCTCAAACATGGCGCCATACTCCGCTTTGTAGTACATGTTAGTAGTATTTCGTACAAGGTAATCTTTCGTGCCATTGACAATATAGTCCTTGACAAATCCTACCAAGGAAGTGGGCGCACTGTGGCCCAGTCTACTGGTCGATGCCGCACTCACTGGATCATTTTCGGGTGCAAACGGCCTTGATCTTCCATGGATGAACTGTGATGCCATTGTATGCTCTTCGATGGGGAACGGTTCCTTCGCTTTCGGAGCCGTACTGATGGACAAAACTTTTTCATAGTTAAATGTCTCAAGAGCAAATTTCAACATGTAGTCGCCCAAAAATAGTAGCACATTATATGAAAACGAATTGAGACCATCACAAAGCTGCTTGGGGATTAAAGAAAGTCCCACCAACTGCTCCAAAATCCCTTGGTTGATGGACGCATAGCCTAGGTCACCATTTAAAACACATATTAAATGTTTGCCAATAAGACTAGAGTGGCTATTGCCGGGTGCGTACAATTCTGTTAGAGGCTCAATGGAATGGATTAGCAAAGAAATAAACTCCAAATTGTGAACATTGGCCGGCCATGACACTTTTAAGATACTTTTTTCATACTTCTTTAAGAAAGTGTACAACATGGGCTCCTTCAACAACATTCTCAACTTCCAGTATTTTGACATAAACATACTTTGATACATTTGCCATTTGGGGTATCTTTGAAAACAAGAAAAACTGGTATTGCAATAAGGACACTTGGCTTTGATATTAATCCATTCTTTCAAACAGATTTCGCACAAGGCATGGCCACACTTGAAGGATCGGGCTGCTCTAGAGGCTTGTGGTTTATCAGATAGACATATGGCGCAGTAAAACTCATTGAGCTTTTGAGCATCGTTTTCGACATAGTAAACGAATCTTCCATTTATCTCTTGCTCCAATATAATATCAATCATTATTTCAATCAAGTTGTTGTACTGCAAAAAAGTCTTTAGCGTGAAGCCCTTTTTCATAAAGTTTTCCTTGAGCATCAATTTGTAAGATATCCCGCAATAAGTGTATATCACGCTAATGTTGAGGGTTTCGTAAAATTTGTATGAGCGATAGATTTCGACATTGAATGATGTTATCGCAAAGTAGCGGCTCACACTTATATAGCAAAACTCATAAAAGTTGTTCATATACCTCAACATATCTTCTTCATTTGCAAAATGAACGCATTCGATTGTGCTATAGACGTGTTTAGAGAGTAGCCCGTCGTATTCGTCAGCATCGTCCATGTTTCTGGCAGGACTGTAGTTTCGCAAAGCCTTGATAATAGAAGTCTTATCGAGCTTGTAGTAGTCTATACCATTTTCGCTGAGTGACTTTTGCAGCTGGATGTCAAAATCTAGCTTCTCTTTATTCAAATTGAACCTCTTGAGGGTCTCAGACTCTTGACGTGCGGCGTACTTTTTAAGAATTTTGTTCTGGCGCCGGCTTTCGACTTTTAGCTTTGCAGGCTCATATTGACCATAAGCCTTGAATAAGGGAAGCTTGTTCAAAAAGTCAAAAGCTGTGCCTCTGTTTCTATTAAGGAATTGTCGCTCAGGGCTATCTTGAAAGTATTGTGAAGGAGAGTAAAGTGCTGCCTGGTACACCGAGGAGTAAAGCAAAAGGTTACGCTGGTACTTGACTACCGTCACGTCGCAGCACATGTTGCAACGTAACGAAATTTGCTCGTGAATAGCCCTGGAAGAAGGTTTATGGTAGTGGTGGTGGCGTTTGTAGAAAATGATCTGTCCAGTGGCACCAGGTCAAGTGAACAGGAAAGACGCACAGATCATATTATGGAGCGCGATGCTCTTCTACAAAGGAAGGGTAGCGCGCGGCTAGCGCTGCGGTGTCCAACATTGAGCAGAAAATCGTTTCACGCCGCCAAGAAGAGCGGGCTATAAATCCACTATTATTAAAGCCGCAGCAACTGATAAGACAAAATATTAATATTTGCGTTGCCCTTCATTGGTCATTGGAAAAGTCTTATGCGACAAGAGTGTGATTATTACTTCAGCAAAGAATGTATAGCGACGGCCATCAGTGTATTCCCAATTGCAAAGCTACAAAAGCGAAGGCTTGATTCCCAAATTTCCATAAGGCGTCTTTTGGCTTGCAATGGGACCTTTGCTTCTAAATGTTCCTCGAGCTGTTACATAGAATAATGTGGGTTGCCTGAATTTGTGCGAAAGCTATATACTTTTTGAAAAAAACCATAAGCACAATTATTATTCAAATATTTCCTCTATTTCTATATAAGCCAGAACCGAACACAAGAAAACGATATAAAGAAAAGAACCAAAATATGAGCAGTCTATTATTAATCTAAATGCATGTACCTATATACTCAAAAGCAAAGATTTTATTGGCAGGTTTCCTAGCTTGTTCAGCACTTGTTCCGAGAGTGACACTGCCTGCGTAAAAATCTGGGAGAGATTAATGTCATTTTCTTGCTGAGACTCTGAATGTAAAGGAGGATCTTGGAAAAAGACCTTATTCAGGAGAGAAGTCAAAATTGAGCCCTGATCGAGTAGGTCATATTTGTTATCGTAGTTAATTTTGAACTCGTGCCATATTGGGAATATACCCAAATTTAGCTTCATTTTGGTATTCAAGAGCACCTTAATCACTATGGAAGTTTCACCTGCTTGCATTTTACTCAGCAATTTTTGCAAAAACTTGTATAGCTCTCGAGAGTTTGGCTTCAACGTTACGGGTAGTCTCAATAGAGAAAGAGTTCCTTGAGTGATGTTCATTTTAAAACGGGGTATATTGAGCACTCCCAAATTTATAACAGGGTCATTAGCACTTGAAGTCTTTTCACCAGCTTCGTTCAAAAGGCGGATATTAATATTGTCCAAGGTTATGTCAACTGTCTTAAATAGAGCGCCGTTCATTTTGAAAAGACTGGACAAATAGGTATTATTTAGCTTGCGGTAATCCAACGTGGTGAGCACTTGGCATTCAAAATTAACACTTTTCAAACCCTTTCCGATCCCAGCAAAATCAACTTCTTGAACCTGTACATCGATACTTCTGTTGACATAATCCTCTATTTTGGGTATTATGATGACCAAGTTAATAATAGTAAACGCTATGAGAAAAGGTACCGCAAAAAATAGAGAGAGCTTTAGACATCTAAGCATCAGCATGATTCTCGTTGGTTTACCTGATGAAGTTTTTGAAGCCTCATAGTTGCCGGCTACATGTGTGTTGTAGGATGGGGGAGGGTCATCGCTAATAGAAATATTGATACTACCGAAACTATTTGTTTGTGGAAACGAGGAGCTAGTGAGTAACAGATTGCGCTCACTGACCTCCGGGGAGGCCTGACATTTCCGCGGCTGCTCATGCAGGCTGCTACTAGCTATAGACATGGAGCACAAAAGGATGAGAATTACCACAACTGTAGGCAGAGGTGGTGAATCTTTAAAAGTCAGCACGTTTGTGCCCAACGGCTTTGTGGAGCGTACGTGATGCCACCGTCTGTTAAAAAAAAGGGGGACAAGACTGGCATCAGCAGTACAGCAAGACTACAGCAGGTGATATGTCATGTGATAATAATAAACGCCGGCGGCAGTAGTATATTTGTGAAGGAAACTATCAGAATGGATAGATCTATACAATTGTCTGTGCTCATTTTGATACAACTAAAAAGCGACAGCAAAATGTTGCCTATATCGCAGTGTTCGTAATAAAAGTGTACTTAATAAATAACCGAAAATTCTAGGCGGCTGAAGCCTAAAGAAGCTAAATAATTTTGCAAAAATTGAAAAGTATGGAGAATAAAAGGAACCTCAAACGAAGTTGAGCGTGGAAAAACAAGACAATTAAAGAAAATTGAACCCTTTAGAGAACCATTGAGAGAATGAAGTGGATAGAAGGAAGGCGGTAACACTTGTTGCGCCAAACTTGGAGCCGGCATTAGAATTGCCAATTTCGACGGTGGGGAAAGAGCTAGCAGTAGATGTGTATAAATTGTTTTGTGCAATGCCAGAAACCGATGGAACGGCTTAATTGTTATAAGATTCAAAACCACAACTTCCAGAGCCAGAGCCGCTGTTTGTGAGAGTATTTGGACATTCGGTAACATATGCGATCAAGTCAATGATGTTAGTATGCGTCGTCTGGATCAAAGAAATAGGAGAATTAATAGTCTTTAAGTTTGAGACTTGATACTCCAAAGAAGTTGCACCGTGGTCCGCTTTTGAAGTTGACAAAATAATAGCGGAAGTAAAAGAGGCATTGAAAGGTGCCCTACTGGTGCTATTGGAGTTAGTGGTGTCTGGACTCAGAACTTTGCCGTCAGAATTGCCGTTGATTTTAATTCTATTTCCGGTAGTGAAAAAGTAGCTGTAAGATTCATCATTGGAGTAATCGACAGCAGAAAAGGATTTGACATTGAAGGTGTATGGGACGCCCACTGTGGTAGTCTTACCACCGGCCCAGTCAACAGTGCCAGAAGATTCGGAATCACCACCAGCCCACAAACCAATAAAAACTCTCATGGGGGAGACTGGATAGTCATAGTTTCCTCCAAAGGTTATGTCAGACTTTTTCAAAGTTCTAATGATAGTGCCATCAACAGCCCAGGTAGTCTGTTCCTTGCCCCAGTCGATGGTGTAAGTGTGGAAAGATTCGTTCAATTTGGTGCCCATATCTTTGACGGTACCTCTGTCGTAATTACCTGTTTTACCCTTACCAAAGTAGTTGGTGGTGACTTGAGTTGGATAGCTGCTCATCCACTCGAAGTCAATCTCGTCACCATCGTCGGATTGCAAGAAAAAATTGGAGATCATGCCAGTACCGTTTGAGGTTTTGCATTTAATCTCCAATTTACCATAAAGCATGTAAAAGTTGGATCTCAAGGAAGGACCATCACCGTGGTTTTCAAACCATTCTACTAAGCCATTGCTTGTGTAGTTGGTCCTATCTGAGCCATATAAATTGGTAAACAAAGAAGTAGGTTGTTTGAAATCTAGTTTGATGCTGGTAGCAAGGGCACCGTCGGCATCACAGGAGGTGGAAAGAGGGTCACAATCGTTGGCGTAGTTGGCAAAGGCCAAAGCTGGAAGCAAAACGACAACACTCAAAAGGTTATCCCAAACTTTCATATTTAATAAATATTGAGTGGCTTATTGTAAAGAACGAAAATGCTAAATCTGCAAGTTTTGGAGTTAAATTTGTTGTATCTATGTGCGACTAAGAGATTAATAAGTGATACAAGGGCTGGACGAAGTCCTGAAGGAATAAGAAGAACGAGTGACAAAACGCCAACGACAGAAAAGCAAAAAGTACAAAAAAGTGAATAGTGGCAAGAAGATCTCCTCCCCCCCTCCTCGGAGTTAGCACAGAGGTAAAACAGAGGCATCTGAGAGAAGGATCCTTTTATATATCGGCGAGGACAACTGCCGCAATGTTGAGCGACATTCATTCGTCAGTTAACAGAAATGCGTGCTTCTGCCGCATGCTGCCTTGTTACACAGTGGGGCGCGTTCTCTGGCAACACTGAAACACCGCATGCTGTGCAAGAAAAAAGCCATTGCCATAGTGCTACCCTATTCCGCGCACCAGGCTGTCTCTTCCCAGAGCCTAGTGGTATCAGACATCGAGCGAGGTTACATTGGTGTAACGTCAACTGGTCTCAAAGGCGGTAGCTCTCCTCTAGCTTCTCTGGCCTAGCCCTAACAGCACTGCTAGCGACACTGGCTTCGCTGCCAACCGTTCGTTTGAATCTACAGCACTTCTCAAACCTGAGTGTTGTGCCCCATGTGTTTCGAGAACAAGTGTTTTTTTGATAGCTATTCTAGAAAATGTATAATGTTTGTGCTCATGGAGCTAACTTGCCATGGTTTCCGAGGACGTTTTCATGATTCCAAGCAATATTACAGTAACCCGTCATATCAGACAATAGAGGTTTCGTAAAGACTTGTGCAGCGGTTTTCAGAACATACAAATATTAGAAAGAACTTCTATAATAAGCATGGGTTGGCGTTGTGAATTTGGCAATCTGTGCTAGTGGGCACAGTAAAAAGGATCCTTAGCTAGATTTCTTTTAGTTGTTTCTCCGTGTAGACAATACAGAAGTTAAAAAACAGTAGACAGAAAATCCTGATAAGAAGTGACAAAGAAATCAGGTGATTAAAAAAGAAAAAAGTGTTAGCCAAAAGCACAAAGAGGTTTATTTAGAATTTACATAACGGGTTCTTACGATAAACAAACGAGGAGTTGTCGACGCTTAATAAAGTCACGTGCACCTTTTCAACATGCATCGTGTATTGAGCTTGTTGCCAAATTGGCCCTTTGTGAGCCCACAAATGTTTCTCCGACTATTGGTATCTGTTCTGTTGACTTCAAATAGGGGAGCTTATAATGCCTGACATTGAGGAGCCCCAAACCTATATCAGAGCGATCCACAAATTTTATGTGTGAGCGCCAACAGAAGTCATCGTTCTGTCACATATTATTGAGAAGAATTCAACATTGGTTTTAATGATAAATACAAATTTTAGCAGCGTCGCGCTAAAAATTACTGGTGTCCTAAAATTTTCCTACATCAATATCAAAGGTGGTCTTTTAATCTCAGTCCAGTAGTATGCGCGTGATAATGACTTTGTAAAACTGAAACTTGAGTTGGTTAACCAACCATATTCATTGGGCGGTTACAAGAAAATAATTAAATACTTACGGGTATAAAGTTTCCAATTTCAAAAAGTTTAGAATTAGGTATTAAGCTTGTGAAATTACAAAGACGGGGTAAAAGGGTATTAAGAAACGATAATTTGTAGCCTTTTAGAGATAAAGAGTTAATACCCCTAAGCTTAGAAAGTGTACAGAAAATAATAACAAAACAAGTGTGACTTCATAATGTTAGAAATACATTGAAAAATGTACAAGATTCTGACAGGCTATTTATTTCTCTAATAAATCCTTATATAGATTTTGTTTTCAATAAAAAAAATAAATAATATCCTATTGTTGAAGCAAATTGTCATAAACTGGATGAAAATTGCTAAACTTTCGGAACAAAAGGTTTTTAAACTCTCTTTTGCAGGAAACCAAATCCTTATGTCAAAGCTCCAACACAAACAATGTGTTGGAGCTAACCAACAAATACTTAAACAAAGGTTACAACTGGATTAATAAATCTCTAGAATTGAGAAAATAAAAATGTTACGCTACCGAAGAAAATAGCAATAGATTGCTTGATATATGCCGGCCCCCTTACACTAAGATCAGCAACGGTACTTTGAAAGCAACAATTCCCATTTGTAGTCATACTGTGGAAGAGCTAAACTCAAAAATAGAACCACACATTTCTGGCATGTTCATTATGTCCAAAGCTATCTCGACCTTAGTTCATTTCTGCTATTTTAGACATAATGTCCTGCCAATAGCGACAACATACACTTGCCCTGAACCCAGCGATAAATTGATATTCAAAGCGAGTAGGGGCCTATTCTGGATGCTACCTTTGGATCCCAGGTATTCGTCCCAAACGATTTTATTCAATTAAAGAGACTTCTAGGTTCAAAGTAATCACGAGTCCCAGTATGAGCGGTAAGTCAGTAGATTTGAAGCAAATTGTGTTGCTAACCATTTTGGCTCAAATAGGGTCTTTTGTCCCATAGGATCACCCAGTTTTTCCAATCCATAGGAAGCTAATGGCAAGTATCAGGGGCGATAACCTCAAAATCAACATTTCTATCTTTAGCTTGGAGATAAATGGGATGCCATATATCTTGCAAGAGACTAACAATTACCCACAGGAGAATGTCCTGATCCTCATAGATAAGGTGGGGAGAGGATCTAGCACTTCGGATGGGTTGTCAATACATTTGGCGATTATGGAGTATTGAATCTATCAAAATGGCAAGATTATTGTTTACATCTGTGCGCATTTTCTGAATATCTTGGCGGTTCTTCAAAGCAGTTGGTGCCTTTTGGAACTTATATGAGCTACGAATAGGTAGAGCCGGTAAAGTTCAAATTTGTCAAAGGATTGCGGCATAATATTGGTGATGGCGTTACGTGAGTTGAAGGGGAAAATTGGCCAAGGCGAACAAGGAGGTCCGGAAAAAATCTCTAGGACGATCAAGATCTTGCAGAAAACCTTTGTCAGGAAAATGACCAGAATTAACAGCGGCAAATAACCCACTATGTCCACTGGTCTGTTCCCTCACATGCAATTGGGTGCGCTCAGACTTCATACCTATTTTGCTCACACTTGCGTCGCTTTAATTTTATGCGACCAGATACTGAAGCCCGGTGTGCAAATACGAGCTTCCTCATAGGTTTTTGCTACAACATGTGCAAACTTCAAATCACGTTGCGAATGTGTTATGAGGAAAAGCCCCGAGCGCTGTGTATAGGCCTTTTGAGAAGTGGGGATTTGCATAGGGGCCAGGAAAAGTCGTCTGCAGTGCTATGACGTGCGCTCGGACTACCGATACGGGAGCGATAATAACGCCCACGAGCACATTCGCACCAAATGTGCCAGGGCGATAAAAAAGCAGAAAGCCTGTGTAGTGCAGCTTGTGCACAACAGTCCCTTTTTGCCTGTTTGTGACTCAAAATTTTCGAGTGAATGATACTGTTGCTATCAATACTGAAAATAAATGCCGCGGCCCAAGAGGTTGGGCGGCGTATAAGGTTAAGCTTTGTGCCGCTTCTGCCCTGATCTTTATCTTGTTCTTATTCTAGGCCGCTGTCAGCAGCATAAGGCTTCGCAAGCCGTCTTGCGCTCCACGGCCAGTTGATCATGTGATGGCCTTATGACTATTGCTAGTCTTCGCATAGTGGGGCCTCCACCGGCTGCAAAGGAGCTAGTCGGCGTTAAGCGAGTCCCACCTGCCGTCTTCGGATATGCGCGGCGGTTGGGAGCACTGGTGGAATTATCAATTGTAGACGCTGAGTCTCCATGCGCGCTAACCTTAAGAAATGATCGGGGGCCTGCACGGAGGAGGTTGTCTCGGCGCCTGCTTGTGCATTTACCCCAGTTTTTCTGCGGCATGCATTTGCTGCTGCGAGAGTCTGCGAGAGGAGAAAAAGGGAGGTAAGACAAGTCACCGAAAATAAGCTCCGGTAGCGTCTCGGTCTCCCTTGGTACTTAACCTCCCGTGGACCGGCTTTCCTGGACTTTTCCCAACATTTCTGAGAATAAGGAAGTTTATCCTCTTTCGTATTCTCTTTGTTTTCACTATTTTAAACTGAATTATTGGGCACTTTTGGCTATTTTATTCCGCCGCTTTTCTTTCTAAGGGAAATATATAAATACCTGTCCTGCCGCTACTCTTGTCGCTAAGCTTTTGGCGCTAAGCTTTTCTTGTCCTTTTGCCAACCCTTATTTCTTTACCCCTCATTGCTCCTCCTAAGGGCTTGTCTTGTATTTTTTGGGCGCACATACATACACACAACAACACTATCTATCCATAAAAATGTCTGAGGGAGGTGTACAACCACCAAATTTCTCGCCAGCGGTGATTGCACGCTATTTTGCCACCAGATTTACCACTCTAGTTCCTCGCAAAGAAGACCTCAAATTTGATTCGTCGTTTTGGAACCCATTTGGCCCATTGACACAGCTTAACCTTCATCAGTGGAACTTTTTCTTTGCCGGGTTCTGGTGCTGGACATGGGACGCCTTTGACTACTTTTCCGTCTCTTTGAATGCCTCAAAGTTGGCGGAGTCATTCGACGTCAAGGTTTCGAGTGTCACCTGGGGTATTACTTTGGTGCTTATGTTGAGATCAGTGGGCGCCATTTTTTTCGGTGTTATTGCCGATAGATATGGCAGAAGATTTCCTTTGATTATCGCTTTACTCTGCTTGACCGCTTTGCAGGTTGGCTTGGGCTTCGTGCAGACATTTAAGCAGTTTTTGGCCGTTCGAAGCCTTTTTGGCATATTCATGGGCGGTGTCTTTGGTCCTGCTGCCGCTTTTGCTTTGGAAGACGCTCCGGTGAAAGCCCACGGTATCTTGTCGGGTATGTTCCAAGAGGGCTATGCCTTTGGCTACTTGTTGGTTGTCTGTTTTCAAAGAGCTATTACCGACAACTCTAGCCACTCTTGGAGAGCCTTGTTTTGGTTCAGTGCTGGCCCAAGTGTTATTTTTGCCGTTTGGATTGCTTTGATTGGTGAAACCAACGCTTTTAAAAACCACCAAAAATTAGCCTTGATGAACCACACTGAAAGTCCTGGTAAGAGATTTGCTAGGCAGGCCAAGAAGTCCATGGAGCGCTACTGGTTGGTTTGCATCTACTTGGTGTTATTGATGGCCGGCTTTAACTTTTCCTCGCACGGTTCTCAAGACTTGTACCCAACCTTGTTGAGCAAGCAATTAAACTATAGCGAAGACCGTTCCACTGTTACCAACAGCGTTGCCAATTTGGGCGCCATTACTGGTGGTATCATTATTGGCCATGTATCCACTTTTGTTGGCAGAAGATTGTCAATTATTTTCTGCTGTATTGGTGGTGGTGCTTTAATCTACCCATGGGCCTATACTAAGGGCAGCGGTATCAACGCTGGCGTGTTTTTTTTGCAATTTTTTGTCCAGGGAGCCTGGGGTGTAGTGCCAATCCACCTTTCCGAGTTGTCACCACCACAGTTTAGATCCTTCGTCACCGGTTTGGCCTATCAGTTGGGTAATTTGGCCTCTTCCGCGTCGTCAACCATCGAGTCCACTATTGGTGAAAGATTCCCATTGTACGAAAATGGGCAAAAGAAGAAAGGCGCTTACGACTACGCCAAGGTCATGTCTATCTTTATGGGCTGCGTGTTTGGCTACTTGCTACTCATTACTCTTGTCGGCCCAGAAAATAAGGATGCTGACTTGAACCGCGAAGAAACTGAGGACATTGCCTTTGACAGAACCAACTCCATTGGCTCTGCATTAAAAGATAATGATAGTAGCCTTGAAAAACAAAATGCTAGACATTTTGAATAGAATAATGCTATAAAGGCTAGCCTTGTTTTGTATTGTGTTTTTGTTACGAGTGTTTAATCTTTACGCATTTTTCCTGTTTTAATCGATTTTCTATAGTGCTATTTGTTTTTTGTTCCCTTTGGCGTTTTACTATTTATACAATTTCTTTGTTTTGATGTTTACAATAGATGGGTGGTATTGCACCTTTTTTATTTTCTGGGTATGAAAAAATTTTTACACGTACATTGCTAGTGATTACAGTTGGACCAGCGAGGACCCGTCTCGACAACCCTGTTCTATTTAAGACAAAAACATGTGCATGACTGCGTTTCTGCAGGCAATGATCACGATATCTGCACAGAAAATAACTGTTATGCACGAGCCCCACGAATAATCTTGCTTTGCATTGATAGCGCAACACGATGTCAGTGTGGTTGTCTCCAGCGGAAAACGGTCGAAATATTTTTGTTTTTTACTTCCTGTCATGTCATAGTCATGATTATGATACTTCACAATCTATTACAGCGATTATTGACAGTCGGCGTTTGCGCGGACTCCTATAGTATGAGCTCTAGCATTCCAACAGCCTTAAATCTATATTTTTCAGGCCAATTTTGTATCTAAAGCATGTTGATTTTCCCTCGTAAAGCACCAGTGCTAAACAGTAGACAGTATAGATTCATCGAAACTTAATTTGCCAACTCGTACTCTGTTGAAATATAAACAAACAAATTTGAACTTTAAGCCCGGCATTATCCTGCCTTCAGAACATTAGACCCATTGCAAGGGGGAGAAGGTACCGGAAAGAGGCCAATGCCCTGCGAAGATTTACCTAGTTACCAACATTTGGTTTTTAGCTAGCTACAAATGATGGATTCATGAGGTAAAAAGGTGCCATAAGTAACAGACAAGATTAAGCTTTTTGTAGTATATTCTTTTTCTATTTATCTTCTTTTTGTTTGTTGCCTTTGGCAACTTTTCCTAAAAAGGGCACAATGGACGAAAGCAAAGAGCCGAAGTTCTTGGCGACTTCGATCTAAGAGCCAAAATTCTAGATGTTTACTCAAAAGTGAATTATAATGTATTCCAGGGTACTATTGTTTGTTTATTTTGTTGCTTATCTTTTAAAAGATATTGAGGTTCACATCTCTTCACTTTCCAACTTTGGGTCCATTCGAAAGCTGAGAAGCATAAGCTTCAAACAAATTGTTTTCTTTAATTATTTCATATCGGACAATGGGAACAAGGTTGATGCTTCCTGGCATATAGCCTTACGAGACAAAAGATTATACTAAAGTGACATTTGTCTTTTCTGTTGTTTCATTTCTCATTAATTTCTTATTCAAAATTTTGAGGCGGGTAGCTGCTCGAAGCTCATTTCAGAAGTGAGCTTTTCTATTGGGTAAGTGAGCTAAGCTTTCTTCTTATCCATGCAAAAAGATTGGAGGTGCGTATTTGCTTACAAATACAGCAGAAAATATTTGCCGGAGGCGTGCTTGATATTTACATAGTTTCAAATTGGTGTCAAACGTGTTACGCAGGAAAAAACATTGCTACGCTGGCAGCTACTAGCAAGACCTTTGAAATCTTTTACAGGATTTGCACATTGTATTACTAAATCTATCACTTGGTAAGAAAACGGATACTATAGTCTGCTTTTCGGCAACGGAGCAAAAATTAGGGACTGAACCTTATGAAAACCAGCATTTTAATCATTCAGTTCGCACCAAGCAGCCGCCTTCATTAAGACACAGCCAATATGCCCTGGAAAAGCATGAACAGCACTTTTCGGCCACCTTCAACCATATCCAAGTCAGCAATAATAGCAGGGCTGACATTCCGCCATGAAGAGCATTCTTTGCTGGTGCGTTCGAAAGCGTGTATGTTGAAGTGTATACCGTTTCAATGGGTCAAAGTACATCACACGGAACGGGAACATATGCAGTTCCGCGGCGCGATTCCTCCCGACGTGGTTCCCCTGGTACGTGCTAGTCAGCACCGGCGAAGACGTAGGGGCCCTTTGCGGTGCCAAGGGAGACACATGGGGAGTACAGTACTAAATGGCCAGCAGAAGTTGGTCAGAGGAAGAGCACGGCGGGAGTCCTGAGTGATAACGACGATGCTTGGAGGATCATCTCGTACGCACACAGAGCGCGCAGGGCAGTCAGCGCTTACCTAATTGTCTCACCACGGGTGAGCCCACCGCGCTGGGAAACTTGCGTGTGCTGCTGGCGAGACGCCCTCCGTGTTGACTGGCTGTGATGGCGTTGTCCTTGAAGGAGCACACCTTGTCTTTTTCCCAAAGGCTTTCCCCTGGCATTCTCCACTTCGTCCACTGCTGCTTCCTATTTCCTAGACACTATTAGGAGCCTATATTGTGTCATCTCCACACGTATATACCGCACATAAGTATCCATCCATAGACGTCGGCACAACCTAGCTTGCGCGAATATCGCTCACACCCGAACTCAAGGGAAACTTTGTCGTACCAGCGAACCCTAATACAATCATCAATAAGGAAAAAGAAAAAGAAAAACAAGAACAAAATTTTTAGAGAAATACTTTCGACTTCTACACGCCTATCTTTTTGCCTCCATCACATCACACCATTCTCCTGATTTATGAGCCGTCTTCAGCAGTGCCAGTTTTCTCTAGTTATTTTCCTTTCCGCACTGTCGAAATATGTCGGACCCTCACAATATAGACACTGAGCTTGTCAGCTTACGGCAGAAACTCGAATCCGGTGCCGGTCGCGTAATAAAGGGCCTCTCCAACGAAGACGTCAACTGGATTCTACGAGGCTCCATCAAGCGCCCCGACACCAACTTGGACCATCTGGCCGATCGTCTAGCGACCGTCGATAGCAACACCTCCCATAACTCGTGCGTCAAAAAGGACGGCGTTCATAGCGGAAATTCCAAGGCTGATGCCAGCATTGGCTGCGCAAACAACGTCAACATCAATGGCGTTCTCGGGGACTCCAGCGACAAGCACCAAGTGCATGACATTTCCACCAAACACAATCCTGTTGAGACTCCTCATTCCAACATTTCTTTGAGAAGAACCCGTTCATATTCCATCTCTAGCCCTAATAGCAGCAGTAGCAACGGTGGCTTTTTCAGCAGGATCTCGTCCAAGTTTTCCAAGAAAAATAAGGGCAGCAGCGAGTTGAGCAGGCAAAATTCCATCAACAAGCTGACTTCCAGTGCATCAAAAGCCACAAGCGCTCGACCAGCTGAGAATGAAGAAACTTCGTCGTCGCCGCAGCCTCTCAATTTTCCATCTGGCCACGGCCAAGATGACGATCCTAGCGTCAACAAGCTCGCCAGGTCAAAGTCCTCTCCGATGCAATACCACGCCAGCGGCAAGGAGGATGATAAACTAGACCCGCGGTTTGAAAAGTTTCTACAGTTTTACAACTCCAACGGCCTTGCAAAGCTCAGCAAGTGGAGCAACAATGCCACTACTGTACCGCCACCAAAACTAAAGGAAGAAACAAAGGCCCCAGAAGTTACTAGGGGCCGCTCCTCTAGTATTTCTAGGCTTTTGGGAAAAGGGCCATCTACAAATAGTGTTGATACTGTCGTGAATAATACTGTCACGGATAATACCACCCCAAGCGAGGACGACGGCAAGCCAAGAAATCCCACGATAGATGTGTTGGGCAGACCAATTCCGCCGTTGCCTCCAGTCGCGCCATTACCACCTGCCATCAGGCAGCACCGCAAGACAAAAACTTCAGGCAACAAGGAAGCTCAAGTTTCCTCGTCAAAGGCCTCTGGCATACTTGGCTCCTTTCTCAAACGACACCACAGCGTCGATCATAGCTCGGGAAGCGAGGTCAACAGCAACATTGCCACTAACACCAACAAGAACAGCTCAAGAGCCACCTCGCGGGCGTCTTTCTCATCAGGCTCGAGCTCCAGCTCAAACTCGGAAGTGTCCTTGGGCGTTAGTTCCAGCTCTAATAACAATAGGAATAGGAATATATCTCAGGTGAGATCCGACAGCAACAACAGCAGCAGCAGCGAGTTACCTGGGTTCAGCGAGTTGCCAGTATTGAAAAGAGTTTCTTTTAGCGAAAAGGTCTTCTTCAACGATCCGCCTCAGCAGATTGCGTCCCGCAACCCAAGAAAGGGCGAGGTCGAGATTTTGAAGAATGGGTCCATTGTGGTGCACAAATTGAGTCCCGAAGAGCGCCAAAAGATCTTACAGAGCGGCGGCGGCGGCGTTGTGGTGGGAGGATTCGGCCATTTGAGACCTCTCACTCAGGAGGAAGAGAAACTGAGGGAGAGCAGTGAAAAGAATGAAGCTCGGAAGCCAACCGATAATGATATTTTTGAGAAGAAAAACGCCGAGAAGATCTCGAACACCAAGGAGTGTACTGCTGCAAACGAAAACGACGCTGCAAATGTAAATGTCACCTCGGTTATCAACCCAGATGTTTCCGCCGCGGCTGCTAATGGCGATAAGCTATCAGCCGAAGAAAAAGAGGATCCACTTTTGAAAAAAGTGAAAGCTATTTCCATTGACAAGCCAATGATCACGAGAAACAAGAGCGCTGCATCTTTATTGAACCACAACAGCGAAGGAGAGGAGGACAAGATAAATCTCGCAGGCAGTTCCGAAAGCATCAACAAGCTCATGTTAAAGAAGATCCCCTTGGATGTCTTGTACACTCGGTGCTGCCACTTGCGGGAGATCTTGCCCATCAAATCCACGGCCAAACAGATCCCCAAGGATTCGACGGCGCCATTGCCGAACTTGACATTCAAGAACCCGTTGCCGTCGCTTATTGAGATTGTGACGTTCAGTGACTTTATCAGCATTGCCCCGATTATTTCCGTCACGATTGACGGGATTGCCCTCAGCTTTGAGATGTTCCGGATCTTGCTTGCGTCACTTGTGTACAAGACGGACTTGGAGAAGCTCACGTTGCGGAATACTGTGATTGACGGGAAGGGCTGGAAATTGCTCTGCTGGTTCTTGATTAAGAACAAGTCGTTGAAAAGCTTGGACTTGACGCAGTGCCAGTCGCTCACTGTCATCAAGACCAAAAGCAAAAAGTCCAAGCCGCCGAGCGCGGCAGCGGCGTCGATTGCGCGCATGGCGGCAGACAAGGAGAGTAGGTCTGACATGGATTGGTCGTTGTTCGTGGCGGCGCTCATGTGCCGCGGAGGAATCGAGGATTTGGTGCTCACAGGTTGCAAGATCTCGAACATTAAGATTTTCCAGAAGCTCTTTGAGTTGGCATTGCCATTGAAGACGGTGAAGATTGGGCTTGCGTACAACGAGTTGACGTTCCAGCAAATGAAGCACGTCTGCGACTGGATTTACAGAAACTCTGACAGGATCATTGGTCTCGACTTAGGGTACAATAACTTGAATATCGACGAGGACGGGAACAGCCGGTTCCAGCTCTTGATCAACGTCATCAGACGAGTCATCAAGGAGAAGAAGCCGTGTGCGCTAAAGTACTTGTCGATGAACTCTACCGACATGTACGAAGCGGATCAGGAAGGACAAGAGCTTGCTGAAGCCAATTTGTTACTGAAAGGTAAGAGTCCCGAGAACGCGCTGGAAGAGTTGGACACCTCCAAGAGCATTGAAGCATCATCGTTCATCTTCAACTTGTCCAAGGTTCCAACCCTTCAGTTTTTGGATCTCTCGGGCAACCCACAGTATTTTGAGCACCACTTAGAGTCGTTCGTGTCGTTCTTGCCGTTATTCCAGAAGCTCGCGCGGTTGCACTTGGAATACAACAAGTTTTCGCCGATGGCAGTTATGGCAATCACGGAGAGCTTGATGGCATGCAAGGACATTTACTACTTGTCGTTGGTGGGCAACAACTTGAACGACGACGCGTGCATGTCGTTGTGCAACTTGCTCAAGCATTCCAAGATCATCTCGTTGGAGCTCGACTTTGATGAGATTCCAATGGAGATACGGAACCATCTCGGAGTGTACACGATGAGGAACATGGAAAAGGTGGTCTACGGGAAGCATAAGCTTGAGATCGGTGGTGGTAAAAGCGATGATGAGGAGGGAAGCAGTGAAATCCCTAGCGAAGAAGAAAAAGAAGAGATACTGATCAGCGACGACAGGGAAGAGGATGGCCAGTTCAGTATCAGTTCAATCGCCGAAGAGGCATTGTCGTTCTTGAGCAGCTACAACCCCGACAAGAAGCTCTCGGAAGAGGAGGAAAGAAAGGCGAAGGAGATCATGTTCAAGTTCTTGGCCAAAGTGTACAATGTGCAGAGCAAGTTGGACGACACGATCGAGAAGCTCATCGCGCTCCGTGCGAAGCGGCAGTTGGACATTGAGGGCAAGGAGCTCCTCGTGCGGCTCTGCTTTGTCGACAGCACACTTAACCGGGTCAAGAGGGTGATGCGGGAGCGTTTTGGGCAGTACGTAAAGGAGTTTGACGAGTACGGGCTGCAGCACCTCCTGGAGAACCCGACGGTGGCGCATGCAAAGCGCGTCCTCAACAAGAAGCCGATGACCAGCACCTACAATTCTGGCCGGTTTGACGACGACGACGATGACGACGACGACGACGACGAGCGTAGCGGCGGCGATATTGTCAAGAGCAGCGAGCGCGAGGCGCGAGAAAGCGGCGGCGGCGACAGCTCCGGCTTTCTAAGCAGCTCCCGGAACAGTCTGAGCGCGGACTTGCGCAGATTGGACCAGGAGGAAGGATCGATCATGAAGGCGTCATCGCGGCTCTTGAAGCACATTGACGAGGAGAGCAAGGCGCGCATTGCGCAGGCCTCGGAACTCGACAGCGGCAAGGTGATGGAGACGTTGTTGGACACTACGAAGCTCGGGAACATTATGGCGGTGTTGGATGATTTGAAGGAGCGGGGCATTCCGCTCGAAGAGGTTTTCAAGAAGCGCGAGCTCAGGCAGTATGCGGAGTCGCGGCTCGCTGGACTCAACAAGCAGAGGGATCAGGACGAGCAGCAGCCGCAGGACGAGAAAGACGACGAGACACTTGCTACGGAGGAGGAGGACAGGGTGAGCAAGGCCTACGACAGCCTCGTGGACAACTTGGTGCGTGTGCGCAGCCGCCAGGGCTGAGGCCAACAACACAAGGCGAGCGAGAAACATGTCGCGAGGTCAATCTACGGTGGCAATATTCACATACGCGTTTACAATAAGTAGTGTTTTTTAATCAGTGTTGTTAGTATTCTTTTGTGTTCTGTTTTCTCTACGTAGCCGCTGTCTAAGCGCTTGCACAGGCCAGCCGCGGCTGTCGCCGGGCGGCTGAGGTCTTGCGTGCCCGCGGCGCTTTCAGCAAAAGGCCTATTCTGTCACGGCCACAGACCGTGTGTTGTGCTGTACCCCTCAGGACAGGCGAGCTCGGTGGCAATCAATGGGACAAGGGTCTCCCAGGGGCGCGCGGCCCGCCGCAACAGGCGGGCTTGTTGCTAAGTGCAGGCGACGGCGGCGCGGAGCGGCAGCGGGGTGCTGCTTGCTGCAGCGCCACCCTGCACGGGGCCGCGTGCCCACGCGGGTTGCATCATCCAGCGAGCGAGCTGGCCGAACAACTGACTGCGCTGTGTGCTTTGTAGCGGGCGAGCGCAGTGTAGGGCGGTGGGGTGAGCGGGCAGCGCTGCGAAAGCTGGAGAAGGCGTGCTCACCCGGCCTGGGGAGGATGTCATGGGCCGCGGACCCGCCTGGAGGGAGCGAGGTGCTCCGTTTGTTTGGCAGTCTCGCAAGGTGGTGCAGGCTGCCTTCCCAAGGAATTTTTCTCTCCTCCCACAAGCACACACTCTTGTTTCCATTTGCCATCAGATACTGCAATCATCTACTGCAATCATCTACTCTCCCAAGCGTACGCTTGTTGACCCACGTTTGCTCACCCACAGACTACCAAACAGGCAAACATTCCGAACACACACACCACTGGTTGTTCGCGCCTTTCCTCGCCCTCCGTCTCTAGCGCCGCTCCTCTATATGAACAGCCAAGTGTTGTGCCCTCGCTTGTGCCCTCGCTCGCCCTCCACCGCCACCCCTCGTCCTCACTGCCACTGCTCTAACCACCTTCCACTCGCCATCAGCAGCCGCGTCCCGTAAAGCACGCCCACAAAGCACACCCACAAAGCACACCCAGCGCGCCCTCCTTTCCCGCTCCCTGTATTTCATTGCCGACCCCACCGCCATGTCTGACCTTGTTAGCGAAAGCGTCGTCGATGGCCACACCGGGGAAAAGAAGAACATCACCTACCTCAGCAAGCACATGATCGGCCACGGCTCGTTTGGCGTGGTCTACCAGACCAAGGTCCAGGAGACCAACGAGGTCTGCGCCATCAAAAAGGTGCTCCAGGACAGACGCTTCAAGAACCGAGAGCTCCAGATCATGAAGGTGGTCCACCACCGCAACATTGTCGACCTCAAGTACTACTTCTACGAGAACACTGACAATGACGAGTTGTACCTCAACCTCATCTTGGAGTTCATCCCCGAGACCATCTTCAAGGCGTCGCAGTTCTACTTGAGCAGACGTACCAGTATGCCGTTGTTCGAGATCAAGTTGTACATGTACCAGTTGTTGCGCGCCCTCAACTACATCCACGCCCAGAGCATCTGCCACCGCGACATCAAGCCCCAGAACCTCTTGCTCAACCCCGCCACCGGCGTTCTCAAGTTATGCGACTTTGGCTCCGCCAAGGTGCTTAACCCCGCCGAGGCCAATGTCAGCTACATTTGCTCCCGCTACTATCGTGCCCCCGAGCTTATCTTTGGCGCCACAAACTACACCACCAAGATCGACATATGGTCCGTCGGCTGCGTCATGGCAGAGCTCATCATCGGCCAGCCCCTCTTCCCCGGTGAAAGCGGAATCGACCAGCTCGTCGAGATCATCAAGATATTGGGGACCCCCTCCAAGCAGGAGATCAGGTCAATGAATCCCGAGTATATGGAGCAGAAGTTCCCCCAGATCAAGCCCATTCCTTTGCAGAAGGTCTTGCACAAGTCCAAGATACAGGTCAATGACTTAGTCATCAAAGTGTTGCACAGGTTTCTCAATTATAATCCCTTGATCAGAATAAACGCCCTCGAGGGCATGGCCGACGAATTTTTCGACGAGTTAAGAGAGTTTAACGTAAAGCTTCCTGACTTTAGAAGAAAGCTTACCGGCCATAGCGATATTCTCGAGATGAAGCCAATGCCAGAGTTGTTTGATTTTGATGAAAGAGAATTTGCCATGAACCCAGCGTTGCGTTCTGTTTTGATTCCAAAATGGAAATAAAAGTGTGTTCCATCTTCATTTTGATAAACTAGCATCAGAGGGCTCTTTTCTCCGGAGCGAGCATGAATCACAAGTGCGTATTGTAACGCGAAGAATCACAAGGACTTTCAAAATAAAGTAAAGGTTTTCAATATGAAAGGACAAATAACGTCTAAATCGAAATGGCACAAAAGTCAGGAACAGCCACAAAAGTTTCTTAACAAAACAGAACCTCCTTTCCTCTTTAAAAGCATCTAACATGGCATTTGCAAAAACAAAAAAAATATTATTATTAATACCAGCCGATCTGACGGCTCGGCTGTAACCATGACTACCACGACCGTTACTCTCTGTTTCCTTCTCCATCTTTTCCTTCCTTTTCTTTTTTCATTTTTCATTTTTCTTCCTCCTGCTTTCTTATTTTTATTCTTCTCTATATTTTACTCCCATTTGTGTGACTCCCCAATTTTACCCATCTAATTTTACGTAAATTTCGGCCCTTCCGTGCGCCCTTAGAGACCCACTGCTGTTATTTTTTGGTTTCTTCTCTTGGAAGGAGCCCTTTATACTCTGTACGTTTTCTATAGCTCTTGGTCTCACCTCATTTCATCCTATTTCATCTTGTTGAACCGTTACTTTTCAATGACTTTTTTTTATCACACTTCCCTTCCATATTATACTTTGTTATTTTACGCTTGTTACCAATAGTATTGATTTACTTTCTATCTTTTCATCTTTCCATCTTCTTGTCTTTTTGTCTTGTTTCTATTCACTTCACCGCCAATATAGAAGCATTTTGTGCCATAATTTTATTCTACTTGAAGTTACACGAGAATATATAGTCCGTATAAGATATGTTCCAAACTATCATGCTAATGTCGAGTTATGAAGGTACTCTTGTCCACTCATGGAACTGTCGAATGCTAAAAAGTTATTATTATACTATATGCAAGTTCTATGTACTTCTAAAAGTAATAATTAGCTGGAAGGATCAATATCACCGAGTGAAAAGATTTTCTTAGAGCAAGTAAAAAAGGAAGAGAAATAAATCTCCAAAAAAGATGGATAACTGTTGTACCATATAAAATAGTTGTCTTTTGAGTTTTTTAAAAAAATAAGTTAAAAAGTAGGTGTCTCAGTTACTTTTTTTAGTAGAGTTCACCCTTGACGAGCGCTGTTTCCGTTCCAAGTACAACTTGTAGTCTTCCTCCCATGTCAACGCACAGTCGTACGAGTCTTTAATGTAAAAATACTTGACAAACCACAAGTTGAGGCCCCAGCTGACGAGCCCAATGTCCCTGACAAACGACACCACAATAAAGTAGCTAGCCCCAAGCACTGCGCCGATTAAAATGCCGATGAGCACTTGGTTGGTCTCGTGATAGAGGAGGTAGATTCTCGAGAACCCAGTCATGGCGCACGCGCCGTACAAGAGGGTGCCAATGAGCACTTTCATCCTGGCTGACTGGACCGACTTGTATTGGAACCAGACCCGGAGGAACACGAACGTGGCAAAGAAGCCCATGAACTGTGAGTGCGCACTTGGCATACCGTAGTCGTTCTGGAGCTCTGGGTAGTTGGTGTACTGGTACAAAGTCGCTGGCCGTTCGTGTCTGATGAGCCGTTTGAGGACATAGTTGATAATGTTATTACAAACTTGACCAAACGCCAAAAACACCGGCTCGAGCTCCCGCGACGTTATGAACCAGGTAAAGTAGAAGATGAGGAGGCCGATCGGGAGGAGCGAGAACACCACCGAGACGAATGACACGAGGTCGTGCGGATCGTAAAGGATGTAGGTCTCGTCGAAGGGAATCGGCTCGTAGATCAACTTGGACATTGCAGTTGGTATTGATATTCGAGCGGACTTCAGCGGAAAAACAGATTTTTGAACGCTAACAAAGTATTTGCAGGTTTCCCAGTGATGCCGGCGTAGTTGTTCAGTGTGTGTATCCAACACCAACAGATTATACAATGTTTAATATTTCACCACCGCGATGAGGCTAACAACGCTCGCTGCAATATTTTGTGCAACTCTCGCCAAATAGTAAAAATCCGACCTGCACGGTCACGTTATGGAATCTATTCTTTTCCTTAAATACGGGCGACTGGTAGGGAATCCCGGTGCGCAATGCCCGGATCTGCCGTCTGTCCGCTTTGAGACAATGCCGCCAGTGTTAGCGTATTCTTTTTTGGACAAAGTAGAATCTACTTCCTTTTAACAGGCTTGTTCCTGGCAGCTTATCCAATAAACAAAACACTATATTTCTCTCAAAAAGACACACTATACAAAAACTTAACATATCCTGGCATTAAAGCAGGCACTATATATGTTGATAAAAACTCCAAAGCAAAAATGAGATAAACGACCCAATGGTATCGTAGCACCAGCTCTGCGAACCGCTATCCTCCCCTTACCAATCAAAATGAACAGAACGCCCCCTCCCCCGGTTCACTCATCGTCCCTCTTTGGCAACTTGCGCACATCCTTGATGCCCTTTTCCCTGAGCTCTAGCAAGTACAGATTAGCCCCTGATAAGCCCATCCGCTTGTACAACTTGGAGTGGAACAACCCGCAGGCATTGCAGAGCGTTCTGGCGCCTTCGGGACCGCGACGCCATTCAGGAGTGTCTTTTCTCCCGCACTGCAAGCACACTAATTCCTGCTTGGTGCTCAATTCAGGGTGCAACTGGCCCTGTGCTTTCCGTGAAGGCGGCTGGATGGCGCTCGTCTCCTTCTCGGCGTCTATTAACTTAGTCGGCTTCACCCGGAGAGAAATCACCTCACTGCCCATAAATTTAGCGCCGTCGCTATTCAGCTTGAGACTCTTAGAATTTCGTCTCTTTAAACTGTCGTTTCGCTTCTGGGTTGTATCGGCTGTTTTTCCACTAAAAATGTTTCTTGTTTGTGGAGATTTATGGACAGGGGACGCTTGCTTCGGCACTGTTTGTTGCGATGCCACTTGCTGCGGTACATTGGCCTTGAGCATGATTGGTGCTGGAGGTCCCAAGGAGGCCGAACCAGATGGCGGCCTCGTTTGTGCTTCTGACGCCAACGGTGAGAACATGGAGGGTATTACAAACGAGTCTCTGTGGGAACGTTGTTCTGGTTGGTTTGGGCCTTGTTGAGTTTGAGACATGAATGATGATCTTCGATGTTGCACATTTGGGCCTCCAGAGAATGGTAATGGCGCCAGCGCTAGCGTCCGCTTGTGTTGTGGAGATAACGAAGAGGTAGAATATGAAGACGTTAAGGACATTTGCATAGGCACCGGGTCTTTAAAGCTGTTATTCAGTAGGTTTTTGGTATCATTTGGCAAAGGCCCATTCCTAGCAGCAGTCGGGTGTCTTCTGAAGGGTGCTGACTTGAACGGGAGCAGCTCCGTGCTGATCTTATACTTTTTCCATGCTTCAAGGCCTGCTAATATGTTCGAAGCAGCTTCTATTGCCAGTTCAAGAACAGGTGTGGGGATATCGGCCAAAAACTCCTGCATTGATGAGATAAAAAGATAATTCATGCCTGGCTTTGTGTTATAATTAAGAAACACCTTGTCGTCAAAACCGCTGGCCAAATCTTTTGCATTTTGATTAGCCACTCTGGCCGACAAGTCCTTATTTATATCGGTAACGACATCCGTCACATGCAAATACGAAAGCAAGGACTGCTCAACTTGTCTAAACGTATTGAGCTCGTATCCTTTGAAGTCGTTTGGGAGAGAGCCGCCAACAGAAAAAGAGTGCGATGGTTGAGACTTTTGGCGTTTGTGGTCTGGGCGGTTGGTGTGAGCAGACTGCAACTCACTCAGTATGGATACTGGCAGCCCAGCTGTCACAATTGATGGTCGCTTCTGGCTTGCGTTGTTTGTATAAGTAAAATGGGGCTCTTTAAATATCGCTGCTGACAGCTCGGGTGACAAGAGCGAAGATTTGCGGCTATGGCCTTGGGCCGGAGGTGAGATTAGAGAGTTTTGACGCTCATGGCCCGATAACGAAACTGCTTCAAAGGAACTGTTCTCACTAGTTTCACTGATAGACGAGTGTATCAGAGTTACTGATAACTGGGATGCTGCTCTAGAATGGGAGATAATTCTTTTTGTTTCTGGCTGTTTTTTTGGATGCTCCTCATCATCCTTATTCTTGTTGTTTATTTGGTCAAATCTATTCGGAAAACGGAAATTTATCTGAGGAATGTGCTCAACAATAGGCTTTTCTGTTGTCAGCAGAAGCGCTGAGCTTTCCAACTCATAGAATGATGGGAGCCTATGGTTTGTGTTAGTATTGTTTGACCTAATTATTGAAAGCTAGGTAGATCGAGTCTTGGTGGCGTGTAACCATCACGCACGTTGATAGGTTTGGCGTAATTCAGACGGATAAGGAGAGACATGTTTTCATCATATAAAAATGCTTACCTTATATTGTTTTTTGAAGGGGTTGACATTTTGAAAACTGATAGTTTGTTTCAATCTGGCTCATGAGACCAGTGGTATACATGTGGTGGATAAATGGTTATTTCTGTTAAGAATGCGATGAGTAAAGAAGAATGTATGATGCGTTAAATGTGGGGAGCCAAATGAGTCGATGTATGCCCCAAGTCAAGAAAAAACGAGGAGAAGTATAAAAAGGAGCTTGCAAATTTGAAGAATAGAGAAAAAGTTGCTTATAGATCAATAAAATCAGATAACTATTGGATTTGAGTAACAATACAGAAATAAAAAGGAAAAAAGGCAGCAACAAAAGTGATAAGGAAAAGGAATGACTATGCTGGGGCTTTCTTTGTACAACCCACCAAAGGATGTGCTGGAGTATAGGTTAATCGCAAAATAATGTGACAACAAGTCTAGGACAAGTTTTCATTTGGTCGTCTTTCTCTTTTTTTTTTGTTCGCAGAAGAATCTCAGATACTCCTTAGGGAAAATGGTTTTTGTGGCGGATTGCAATGTTTGATTTAAGATTTCAGGTTGGCCTGTCGGTATAGTTAAATCGGCGCGCGGGTAGAAATTGGCCACTTTCATAACTAAAGTTTTTCTCCTTGCCAATGCGCTACAGTCAGTGTGGTTATCATTTTTGCTTTAATGCGAAAAAACTTTACCCAAAAAGTTGTCGATCCGGTTATCGGTAAGTAACTGAAGATGCGTTGAGGAATTTCTGCTAGCTAACAATTTTGCACCAAATAAGTTGGTCACATATGAAAGTCTCAAAGGCCAAACTACACGATCACATCACGATCTATGTTTGTTCCATGGTTAATTAGAGAATAATACAATCTTCTAACTTCAAACTGTACTGATGTATTGAATCCATAATCAATTGCAAACGTAACTTTCTTTATTCGGCTTTGCCTAGGCTGTGGTTCTCGACCTAACATTCAACCCAACGCTTCTACTTGATTTGGTTTTGCTGCGTGATCAATAAGCTTTCGAGAGTATCAAGTTTTATGGCGATTTTCAGCAAGGCCATAAGTTCCAAGAAGTACAGCTACACAGCTTCAGAAACGAAAACAAAAGATAGAAGAAAAAAGGTCTAGGTGCACGCAAAGTAGAGCGTTTGTCCAAAAGAAGAAACACTTGTTGATACAAATAGAAACTTTTTGCGGCAATATGAAAGGATCGAACTATTATACACATCGATGTTACTAGGTAAACGCCTACCAAAAGTCGATTATTTTTCTAGACCTTCACAACCTGCTTGTAGCAGGTGTGACGGAAAAGCTTATGCGTTGAAATTCGAAAACACGGTGGTTTCCATTGCGGCGTTTCCTCTCTAACTATCTACTAACAAGCTTAAAAGATTGCACAACACGCCAGCTGCGTCTTGAACAGCTCTTGTTTCTAGTATTGTTGTTTTATAATCACTCTCTTTAGAATGCTTATATTCACAAGAATAGTCGTATTTTACAAAACATCATATTAGGGTTTGAGGCTACTATAATATGTGATAATCATTACGACAACATTGCAGCAAACTTTTTTTTATTTCTCTGAGCCAAAAACCAATTAGCTCCTCATGCATGCGACTTTGCCATGCGTGTGCAAGACCGATAGGAGAGAAGGAAAAAAGAGTGAAAACAGTAGGTATGAAACACAAGGCCAACTTTATATTAGAAAATGGTAATTTCTTTGTTCTAAACAAGATTCGATTCGAAGCGTAGTTTGGTTTTTGATGAGTACACGCTTGTGCCTGGCCATTTAACCGATACGGTTAACGCGTCAGAAATGGGAGAAATACAGTGCCAAAATCTGTACATTTAGCAACACAAAATTAGCACATTTAGCAACACAAAATCAAAAAGAAAAAGCATAAACTCAAAAACAAAGTGAATAAGACATCGTTAACCGTAAAACCTATACAAGCCGAAATGTAAAGAAAAACATCCGAAAAAACTTATCCCCCTCTCTGCAATCCCTCGCTGGACTCAATCTTGATACTTTTCAAGTGGTCTAGACTTTCGCTGTCTGCTGCTTTGGACTGATCTGAGCCTGTCTTTTGATCAGAAAGCTGCTTAAAGGAATCAGCATCATCTTCATCTTTGCCTCCACAGCCGCAATCGTAATCATTGAGAATACCGGTACAATCATAAATTGGTTTTTGCAATCTTTCGTTAACTTTATTGTGAAGGTGACAGCCCCATAGTGCTGCAGTCTGCTTGTTTTGTACCTGAGGAGGATACTCATCAAGTAGTTTTCTGAAATGAGTTGCACAGTCACCGCATGGATATATTCTCACAAAAAGGTCAAAGAATTGCTTGAGGGACTGTTTCTCTGAGTCGGTTGGATTGTCAGGATATCTCGCTAAAATGTTATGTAAAAGCTTCCAAGTGGCTCTGCCAAGCTCTTGCTTCAACGTGGCATTTTCCATTTTTGGCATGAAAGGCTCCAAGGCAATCTGGCCTATCGAAGCACCGAGGTTCTCTTGATCATTATTATTCTCAACCTTCTGCTTTTCTATCGATGATACCGACTGCTGCTGCAGCGGTTGTTGTTGCTGCTGCTTTTGTGTATCAAGTTTTGTTGCGCCTTCTTTTGTCGATGTAGACTGGGAGCTCTTTGACGTGCTGAGCTTATCAATATTTGTGGTTATTCTCTCTATGGTGGCACTATTGTACGCTGCTATTTGGTTGCTTGACTTTGAGCTGTAAAACACGCACGTTATCAATGCAAAGAAGAATATTGTCAAAAAAAGTGGTTTCTTAAAAAGTCTGTGGATCATCTCGATTTGTAGCTGATTATTGGTAAAGCAAAAGTTTTTTTTCCCTCTATCTGCAGCTTTTGACTTGGATATAGAGCTGCACTGAGCTAGTCTCGAAGATTAGCGATCCAGTTTATGCTTTTCTGACAGTTTGTTAATATAAAATATGACGACAAATATTCAAAATCTGTCTGCAGTATCCTGATATGATGATGAGCCTGACACCTTGAATGAAAATATTCAATTGCGTGCCTTTTCTTTTTTTTTCTTCCTCTACCTTTTTGACATATCTATGTAGTGCGCTGAGTGCAAAAGACTTTTACGCGAAGAAATGCGCTAGCCATCCCGGTATTACGGATTTATGCTGCAACTTGCCAAGGCTATAAAAACAACTTGGCACATGGTGCCATGCTGGTGAGCCTTTGGGCAAAACATATCATAGCTTTGTCTCACGTGTTTGCATGACGGCAAAAAGGGCAGTGTAGCACATTGCCTCCTTATGAACTTTAGGATGTTCTGAGAGGCACCGGCTGGTGTATTGCTTTCCTGGGAGGCTTATTGTGAAAGGCATTCGTTATTGTTGCGCTCTTGCTGTATGCCACAAAGTATAAGGCCTGCTCAGGTACAGTGTGCCTAGACAGTTGCCGTGGGGCATGCGGCACTCTATAACGTATCAAGGGTACCCGCGGTATCTTAGCAATCCAAAAATTTGAATAAAAAAATGCGATAATGAGACGATTCACTAACATGTGGCTTGCGGTGGAACCCTATTGTTGCCCTTCTAACCGTCCCTCTATCTACAAATGGCAGTACACAATGCTTTGGTGCCATATTATCTAGCCAGCCTCACCTCAAAAATATTCCAGCGTGGCTGGGCTGGACATTGCTCTACGTGGAGCATCATTACGACGTGCACAACGCACTTCTCATGGGCTTTGCGAAAGGGCTTGGCAACTTGTAGACGGCGAACTTTTTGTTGACTCTTGTTGTAAGCTCAATTGCTGTTACCGCGTTTCTGGACAAACCAGCATAGCACCCTTTAGGTCTTCGGAAGAAATAAATGATGTGTGAACCTAGTCAAAAATATGGAAATGCTGACTTGTTGTATAACCCAACTCGTCTGCGCCTACAGGCATCATGGTTGTGAAACTTTTCCCGGCTTAATGATGTAGCACAAACAGCAGTTTATAGCCATATTTCTGGGTGTCTCTGCCAGTCTTGCTTAAATGACGTGTGTGACCGGAATTGACAATAGCAACGAAATTGAACGAAATATACCCGCTGGAGTAAACAAGAGCAAATCGCCAAGTTCTGAGGTATATATAGAGCTAGCGCCTTCTCTCTTCTTTCCCATTTTGCTTCATTTGCTGAATCTCTTTTTTAAACTATCATCATTTCATCTGTCTGCTTTAACACACCTTTTATACACTTACTAAAGTAAACAGTTCAAATCACCATCTACATCTTACAGGAAACTTAATACGAAATGGCCTTAACTTTTTCCGATATATTCAAAATTATCCTTGCGGTTATTTTGGTATGTCCCGACCAATTCACTGTTATTTCATAAAACTATTAATCAATTTTGCTAACCAAATACTTATAGCCACCATTGGGTGTTTTCTTTGAAAGAGGTTGCACTGCCGATTTGCTTATCAACATCCTTCTTACATGTCTTGGTTACATTCCAGGCATTATCCATGCCCTTTACATTGTGAGTATTGTCCTATCATTTATCGTAGCGCTCAACGTCTTAAAATGCTAAATCAAGTCAATTGCAAGACCGCAAACTAACAGTCCCACCAATTATAGATATTAAAGTATTAATCCAAATGCACTCCGATAACTGGCTAATTAGTTACCATGCAAGAGGCCAGTAAAAATCTCGGGGTGTTATAGTTAATATAGAAGCTATACACTAAATTCTGCCGCTTTTTAATGACTTGTTTTTATACAAAAATATTTGATTTTTTTATCCTTTTATCAATTTGATAACGCCTTTTTGAAACCTACTTAGAATCTTGTAAAACAAACTGTTTGCCATAACTTCACAGCGCCGTTGCATGCGTCGCTTTTGTACGATTCGCATGGCCATCCCAATCCCAAAGCAACTATGTAGGAATAAGCATAGCAATGTTAAAGTGACATGCGTCCTACGTTATGGCAAAGGGACAAAGTAAAATGCCAAATTCTAGAATCCCAGCCAGACCTGCAGACTGTGACCCGGGAAATTGGTATATATCTTCTGTTTCCAGGAAAATCAGGATTTTCTGAGCCCACAAATTATTATTTATGCCCTTTAGTAGATCACATGGCCTATGAAACACAGAGGGTGACACGCTTTTTTCTTCCAGAGAAAATTTTCATTACGAGCCCCTATCTCCTGCAATCGATTGTCAGAGGGTTTAGCCATCTAGGCTGTGATACAGTGAAAATTTATTTTATCAAAACACTATCGATTATATTGCAACTATACATAGAGTTATAGAACGAAACGCTATCACCACAAAGTAGTTAAGATTAAATTAGTGCAAAATGGGTATGTTTGGAGACACAAAAGAAAGCAACAGCCATGTCTATTAGAAGACTATTTCAAATAAGCAATCTTTGATACGAAAAGAGCCAATTTCAACATCAAATGTTGGAGATTGATGTATCCAGCAGCAATCAGGGAAAAATGTTTTTTTTCAAGTATACGAAAAGATGATATTCAAGAATAACCAGTGCAAATGAGTAGTAGCTTTGTCAAACAGGTAAAGAGAAGCAGTTTTAATCATAGATTTCATGAATATGTGATGGTTACACAATATCAAAGTAAACATTTCCTTTTTTTGTCATCATTGTCAATCATTATAACGTCTTATTGAATACATCGCAATCATTAAAATGGCGCCATTTGTTAATTTTACAGTCAATGCCTGAACATGGAATACTAGAGGCATAATCTTGTCGTCTGATCAAATCCGTGCGCTTCCTGTGAATTTGGAAGTTGAAGAGTCTTTTGAGCAACTGCTTAACAAAGTAAACACCTTGATAAGTAAAGCACTCGAATACTAACTTTTATTTTAGTTAACGTTCCAAAGACCAGAAAGACCTACTGCAAGGGTAAAGAATGCAGAAAGCACACTCAACACAAGGTTACCCAATACAAAGCCGGTAAAGCCTCTTTGTTCGCTCAAGGTAAAAGACGTTACGACCGTAAACAATCTGGTTACGGTGGTCAAACCAAACAAATTTTCCACAAGAAAGCTAAGACTACCAAGAAGGTTGTCTTGCGTTTGGAATGTGTCAAGTGTAAGGTCAAGACCCAATTGCCATTGAAGAGATGTAAGCACTTCGAATTAGGTGGTGACAAAAAACAAAAAGGTCAAGCTTTACAATTTTAAGTTTAATTGCTGGTTACGGTACTTTTTTGGTTTCATTTTCATTTGGTTCTAACTATATTTATTGTTAGTAATTAAAGAGAATACTAATATATAATTTTTTATATGACTAATGTTTCAATTAGGTTATAACTCTTTAAAATGGGTGTAATTTTGTAGAAATTTTAGCATATGCAATACCTGTGCTACTCGAGTATTTTGGCTTCGCAAAGCGAGAAAATGATCTAAGCAGACTTTGCCATTTGGAAATTTTGCTCATCTGTATTTGATCCCATCATAGGATCTTTGAGAAGCAGGAAAGGGCCGTTTAATTCTCACACGTGATGATTTTTATGCACTTGTTAACAATCCAAGAACCCTCTGAAAAGTGCGAGAATGGTGGAGTAATGAAGGCGCTTCGCTCTCTTCTTTTTTCGCCCTACTGAAGTTGTGTATAGTTGTACAAGTTGACTTTAGTTCTGTTGAAAGCTTTTGCTTGTTACTCTTTGTCATCAGAGCATATTCACAAGTGTCGAAGGTTGCGAATTGTCTGCATATTCACTTTAATTCGTCATTTAAAGCAGCCGACTAAACTGCCGCCCATCTCATCGTCGAAGGCATAGTTATATGTACATAATTTTTCATCCCGTCTGAGGCTGAAATTTGGAAACCTTGGAATATCCTCTATCTACAGTTCACTGCTTTTTAGCTACTCAGTTATCTCACTCTCAAAAATACGCTGATTTGACTTTTTTTTACACTTTGGACTTTGCTCTACACCACCGAGCGGGCCAA
The DNA here is from genome assembly GCA_031125595.1 of Saccharomycopsis capsularis. Lineage (NCBI taxonomy): Eukaryota > Fungi > Ascomycota > Saccharomycetes > Ascoideales > Saccharomycopsidaceae > Saccharomycopsis > Saccharomycopsis capsularis. Next base: position 79,019 of record JASTUX010000016.1, read on the forward strand.
TTCAATTTAAGCGCTGAATCTAAACAATGCAATTCAATCCTTTTGCCAACACACAGTTCTATAAGAACCAGCAGTCACAACAGCAGCAGCAGCAGCAGCAGCAGCAGCAGGCATTACAACAACAACAGTTGCAACGGGAACAACAACTTCAACAACTTCAGCAACGACAGCTTCAACAGCAGCAACAACAAAATGCATTTCAACAACAGCAGCGGGTAATGTACGCTCCTCAAAACCAGCAACAGCTTTCACAGGCTCAACAACAACAACTATATAACCAACAAGCTAAATATAACAGCCACTTTGCAAGCGCTAATGACAACGTGATAAATCAACAGCCTAAAAGAATTTCATACTTAAATATCAACAAATTTTACCCAAAAAATAACGGCAATAATCCCAACAATGGTAACGGTGCCAACCAATGGTCAAAGGGCAACAGCGATTTCACAAGCCCTAGAAGTGTGGATTCCCAGATCGCTATTGAAAGGCCAATACAATTTGTAAGAAGACCAGAATTGTTCCCTAAATCAATCCAAGAAAAAGCTTCTGCTACCACTTTGAAGATTGAAAACTATTATCAACAATCGGTTACACATGCCATTGATAGAAATAAAAGAAGATTACAGTTAGAAAAAGACATAGAAAGTGAGGGTTCTGAGGAACGTAAAAATCGAGCGAAGAATCTTTTGAAGTTCAAAGAATCTCAGTTTATCAGATTGAGAAGAACTAGACTCTCTTTGGATGATTTCAGAACCATCAAAGTAATTGGTAAAGGTGCTTTTGGTGAAGTTCGTTTGGTGCAAAAAGTTGATACTGGAAAAGTCTATGCAATGAAAACCTTGATCAAGTCTGAGATGTCCAAAAGGGATCAGTTGGCTCACGTTAAAGCTGAAAGAGATATTTTGGCAGGAAGTGATTCCGAGTGGGTTGTTTCTCTATACTATTCTTTCCAAGATAGTGATTTCTTATACTTAATTATGGAATTTTTACCAGGCGGGGATTTGATGACCATGTTGATCAAATGGCAAGTTTTCACCGAGGATATTACCAGATTTTACATGGCGGAGTGTGTTCTTGCAATCGAAGCAATCCACAAGCTAGGCTTCATTCATAGAGATATTAAGCCAGATAACATTCTTATTGACATTGATGGACACATCAAACTAAGTGATTTTGGTTTGGCTACTGGATTCCATAAAACTCATGATTCTAACTACTATAGAAAATTGCTTGGCAAAGAGCCGGTATCTAAGCCTAATGTCAATAACAATAACAGGCATTCAACAATTACTGATCAATCTATCCATCTTACTATCAATAACAGAGAAAAAATTCAAACTTGGAGAAAGAATCGGAGATTGATGGCTTACTCAACTGTGGGTACCCCAGATTACATTGCTCCAGAAATTTTCATTCATCAAGGGTATGGCCAAGAATGCGACTGGTGGTCATTAGGCGCTATTATGTATGAGTGTTTAATTGGCTGGCCTCCATTCGCGCTGGACACTCCTCATGAAACTTACAGAAAAATTCTTAACTGGCAGGAGACCCTCGTTATTCCAGACGAGGTGCACTTGTCGCCAGAAAGTGAGGACCTTGTAAGAAGTCTCTTGACTCGAGCTGAGTACAGATTAGGTAAGGGTGGTGCTGCAGAAATCAAGGCTCATCCATTCTTCAGAGGAGTTGACTGGAATACTATCAGACAGGTCAGAGCTCCTTTTATTCCAAAATTGACAAGTATTACTGATACCAGATTCTTCCCAACCGATGACTTGGAACATGTTCCCGATAATCCAGCCTTGTTGCAGCAAAGAGACCAGATGCAAAACGGCAATGTTACAGCTAACTCTAACGTCAAAAACGACTTACCTTTTATTGGATATACTTTCTCCAGATTTGATTACTTGACTAAAAGATTCTAACTAATTTTTTTGCTCCTTTTATTTTACCATGCTTTGTCCTCTTTGCTAGTTATTTAGTTTTTGCTTTGACGGACGCTTTCTTTTTCTTGGTGTGTACTGTACAATAACATAACTATTTTTATTGTTTCTCTAGAATATTTTTAAATCTCGATATTTAAGTGCGTGATCAGGACATTTTGCAACCTTAGTTTATGGCAGCTCCTAATGCATTTTTGAAGAGAACAGGGTGTCTGGCAAGGACGCGGGCATCGCAGCGCCTCGTAACCGCGCTGGCTAGGATTAGGATCCACGAAGAGCGCCTGTCTGACCCAGGCCGGCGCAGCAAAGAAGGAAAAAAGCGAAAATTATCCGTGTTTGGTTTCGCAGTCGACGAGCCAACTACGAACGTCGCCATCATTGTTACTACTCTTTCTTCTATTCGCCCTAATTATCTTCATAATTCAACAGAAAAGGTTTACTCAAACACCCGTCTTTTCTATCACCCGTGTCGTCATAAGCGGCTTGCTCAAAGATTGTACAAGTGCCTGTTTGTGTGGCTCGAACTTTTAGTCCCTGCAGTTAAAACAAATCTAGCTACACCAGCATCCGCATATTGAATTTGGCCATTAGACTTTATCACACTAATCTGCTAAGCTTGCTAATTCATTTGTATCAAAATTTCTGTCGCCATTAGCGTATATACAGATCAGATTTCCAAATTTCAAGACTATCTAGTGTTGTTTTTCGCTGCCAGTTGTTTTATTCGCTATTAGAGGCATCTTTATTATCAGCGCTAAATTCCAAAAGCTGATACATTTAAATTACGGTGTCTTAATCGCTCAATATTAAACCAAGGGCGGTAAAATAATAGCCTTTCAAAACCTCGAGCAAGATTTTCATTAGCCGCTACTATGGGATCGTGCCTATCAAAAGCAGATCCTCTTGTAAAACCTATAGTTTCCAGCAGCCGTATCAATAATAATGGCAATGAACAGATCGCCGCCAGTAACAACACTAACAATAATGTCGAGAGCAGCACCGGCAATATAATAGGCATGTCAAAAGCTGAAGCCACAAGCAGTAGGGATGGTTTGGCTATCACCAACAACTTGAACGGCTCAACTCTGTACAAAAATGGTACTGCCCTCAATAGCAATAACACTTCCTCCATAAGTGCGAACACTGCCCTCAGTGGTGGACCTAATCCTGTGTCAGGTAACGGTGCCAATGCTGCAGATAGTATATCAAACTCCGCAGCAAGAAATGACACTACCACTACAGCTAATACCGTTCTAGGTACTGCTGGCGATGAAGACAAGAATAAGGAATTTAAGATTTTATTACTTGGATCCGGAGAGAGTGGAAAGTCAACAATTTTGAAGCAAATGAAAATTTTACATCAGAACGGCTACACGAAAGAAGAATTGATTGAATACAAACCATTCGTATTAAGAAATGTTTTGGACTGTGCCAAAGCGATTTCCAAGTGTTATCAAGACTTTGACTACCCAATATCCATGGATGTTCCTCTAGTTAATGGGGCATACAAAAGGATAGATAAAAGCTCATCAGACATAATTACGAATGGAAAAAACAGGGTTGAACATCAACATACTAATGATAGCGCCAAACATTCAATATTAAAAACCGGTACAAATGAAAACGATGACATTGCTGACGAATTGGTCAAGCCTCTTACATCTGATGATATTGAATTGATTTTGTCCTCTAGTGTGTCTAGCGACCCTAATGTGACGTTCGACGAGAGCCTAGTGAAAGCAATCGCCTCTTTATGGAAAGCTAACTCCACAAAAAATTTGCTTGTGGAGCACAAAAATCAATTTTACTTGATGGATTCCGCCAAATATTTTTTCCAAAACTTGAAACGAATTTCCAAACCAAACTATGTTCCTAATGTTACTGACGTATTGCGTACCAGAAAGAAGACCTCTGGTATTTTCGAGACACGCTTCAACATGGGTAACTCGCGTATCCATATGGTGGATGTCGGTGGTCAACGTTCAGAACGTAAAAAATGGATACATTGTTTTGATAACGTCACACTTATCATATTTTGTGTCGCTTTGTCCGAATATGACCAGACATTACTAGAAGAAAAATCACAAAACAGACTTGAGGAATCGCTCGTGCTTTTTGACTCCGTGGTGAATTCGCGTTGGTTTAGTAGAACATCAATTGTTTTATTTTTAAACAAGATTGATGTTTTTGCTGAAAAATTGGAGCATTCTCCTTTGGAAAACTATTTTCCTGACTACACTGGTGGAAATGACATCACAAAAGCTGCCAAGTACATTTTGTGGAGATTCAAGCAGGTAAACCGTTCCAATTTAACCATATACCCACACGTCACTCAAGCAACAGATACCAGCAACATTAAGGTGGTGTTTGCCGCTGTCCAAGAGACTATTTTGCAAAACAGTTTGGCTGACAGTGGTATAATTGATGTTAACTAAGCAAGCCATATCCTAACATTATTATTTGCTCAAAAAATTTAATTTGTTTATTTACTATTTTATGCTTCATTTTATTTTATTTTACTTTTTTTACTTCTATTGACTTTAAATTCTGTTTTTTCTGGTATATCAGGTCATTATTGAGGAAACTTTTACCTATCATCATTTTGAAAATGAATCCATGATTTTTGACAATTTTACAAACCTTCCTCTTGCTTCTGCATCTGTCATCATTCTCTTTTGAGGAAAAGAAAAACCTATTTGTTCTCATTTTCGGCTCACGCCCCCTTAAAATAATCCTTTTACTTCTCTTGTCACATTAATTCAATATTCACTCCGCTCAAAAGCTTTTCAGGCTTGAGTTTGACGTGTAAAATGAGCAGCAGAAAGCTCCTTCGCAAAGTGAAAGACAATAATCCAGTTCGCAAATTCTAGAACGTATTAATCCAATGATATAATAACATTTCAACTACGTGCCTGTAAAAGACAGACAAAAAGAAGAATAGATATAGCGACAACTGATTCCCAATATATCAAATATCGTAATATCAATATCAGGCGCCCAGTAACGTGCTCCAAGTTTCCAAGGTTTCTCTACGCTCCGGCCCTAGAAAAGAATATAAACATTTAAAATACGCAAACATTCAAGTCATCTTCGAAAAGATGACCCGCTAGGACCTTCTGGCGGTAATTTTGATGTTAAAGAAAGGAAACGAAAAGAGAAAAGAACAAATAAGAAGAAAAGAAAAGAAAAGCGGGAAAGTGGTTGTTTAAATAGTTTTTCAGGAAAATTCTAATAGAGATGGAAAAAATTTTTGGGAGAGCCGGTTAATGCGGAGCATGACTTCATAACTATGCATACGGGTATTTTCGAAGGGTAAACTATATCAATATGTAGAGCATAAAGTTCAATGCTTATAAATATATATAAACATTGTCGTTCTTTCAAATGTATGCAGCAAGTTTATTGACAAGTTGTTTTTTTGATTTATTTGTAACTATTTTGGCTTACTATTGTCTTTTAGGTTGAATTGGCTATATTTTATTGAATTCGTGGAACTTCAAATCTACTAAATGTACATAGTCATCATTACAAATATAAAATGACAAAAAAGAAAAGAAAAAAGAAAAGAAAAAAGGTGGGACTGGAGGCCATTTCAAAATCCGTCTGTTAGAAGTTACCATTGACCATGGCATTATTAAGTCTCTCGTGAAATTTTTAATTTAAAATACTTGTGATCCTTGAAATGCTCTTTTTCTCCTCTTCGTTGCATACCCCTTCATTAGACTGAGATATTGACATTCCCGTACTGCTGTTTACCCTATTTACCTTTAAAGCTTGGCTTTCAAAACAGGATTTAATGCTCAACTTTTCCTTGCTCTGGGGTAAGGATCCTATGGTTGGATCAATCAAGGGCGACGCAGTAGCAGAATTTGATTTTGAGGTATCCAAGCTGTTCCGCTTCATTTGTAGCAATGCTTCTCCTGCCTCTTTGCTCTCATTACTTTGTATATTATCAATAGAATTGAGAGCATTGCTATTTGCCTTATTGAGATTTCTTTGCTGCTGCAATTGTTGTAGCTGTTGAGGGGATGCACTGGAACCTGTAGAATTCGCAGAAGACGAAAGACCCAGCAGAAAAAAAGAAGAATTATTTGCGTCGATCTTTGGTGTTTGGAGCAAATTAGTGATGGAGTCTAGAGGTAATGAAAAAAGCTCAGCATTGTTTTTGAAAGGCATGTAGCCTTCAGAAAAAACTGGCGATGAAAAACTGAGACCGGTCAGATTTCTCTTGAAGTGATTGTTACCGTTACTCCCAACGGCGTTATTTATGGTGGTATTGGAGAAGCTAAATCTACTTTTACTACTGCTAGCGGCCTTATTGGGTTGCAATGTGGAGGTGCTTTGCGAGACAGCAGTTGAAGTTTTGCAATTTGAAGCTCTAGTTATTCCATTTGTTGCTGTATTAGAATTAGGCAAATCCATCAAAGGTGATGGAAGCTGAAACTCTTTGTTTGTCATAACAGAGAGGTTGTTTAATGGGCCAGTAGACCCAGATGAGGTAGTGTTACTAAAGTGGTATCCGTTCGCCTTTGGAGACATGTCCAAATACTTTGTAACAGGAGATATCTGAGGAGAGTACCGCTTCCAGTTACCGTTTCCTCCCATCGTCGGTATTGTATTACTGAAGCCTTTTTCCATATCGCCAGAGGTTGAAGTACTAGTATGGTTGTTTGAAGACAGTTGAACTGCAAATGAACTGGTTGTGCCGCCAGTCAAGCTAGGATATTTCATATTAGACATTGACGAAGGCATAGTTGGCACTGCAAAACTTCTCCTATCCGGTGAGTTGATGCTGTTTTGCCAATTCCAATTTAATGTATTGAAAACTGAATTTTTGAACGCATGATTTTGATGAGTACCTTTAGAGAAACTCTGATCTTTACCATTTTTTATGCCTCTATGGTCCAGGCTTTGTTGAGGTTGGCTATAGTCTAGGCCCGTCTGGTACTCTGTGGAGCTTGGCAGGCAAAGCTCTTCAATTCCGAAAAATAAATGAAACTTTTCAATGTGCTCTTGGCTTATGCCTTTAGTTAGTAAATAGCTGTCAAAATTGTGACCCCCAACAAGATAATTGTTACTACAAATATCATCATTAGCCAGCCCATCTCCGGATTCTCTGGTCTTGCTTTTGTTTTTATTGAGTCTTCCGAAATTACTCATTAGTTTGAAAATGTTCATGATTTGCATGAAATCAAAATCAAGATCCAAATTTCGGTAATTCTCCAAGTTTAGGCTCAACTTGGAGAATAATAAATTTTCTTCCTGACAGCCCCTGGCTTGAGCATTTACCAGGTTTGCTTGGCCCTTATGTAACAATCTAATAATTTTATGTAAATAGTTGATGTATTCGACAGTGGCTTGCAAGATCGTGAGTTTGTACATACTGTCATTTACAGCTACTGAACTTGTATTGCCATTGGTATTGATGATAGAATTTCTGCAAGCCGGAACCAATATTTTGAGGGCTTCAAATTCTCTGTTTAGCTTGATTCTTCTTTTTTTCTCTATTATAGAGTGAGCAATCTTGTGATCTTTCTTCGACTGACTTTTCAAGGACCCAGAAGGACTGGTAACAGCTTCAGAGTTAATCTTCTGTTTTTTTTTAGCCGGTTTGCTTGGTACCCTAGTTTTTGAGCAGGTGCTTTCTTCATATTCACTATCATGACTTGTCTCTTCATTCAAGTGTTCTTTTCCTCTTTTTGGCATCCTAGGAGAGCTGGCTTTTGAAGATACATTGGTGATTCTTTTCTGTGTTACCTCAGCATTATTATCATTTTTTGTAGTAGCTTTCCTTTTTGTTTTGGAAGTTTTTGAGCACTTATTGTTGGAATTTTTGGTAATTGAGTTATCCGGATGTGTGGAGTTTTGGAATTTTACAGAGCTCATGGGCTTGATCTGGATAATGGTCGATTTAAAACTAGGCGGTGCTGGTAAATCAGACATGGAGATGAGTTTACTTAAGAAAGGAAATATGAAACTCGCGATACTAAATTCAAGCTCGTGTAATGGTAATAAGTACTTTTGAGTATTTCTATTTTTTAATAAATATGTTATCTTTATCCATTATCTAATTAAGCAAAGACTGAGCAAGTTCAGGGCATTACTATAATCAGCTAGCAAGACAGCTCCCTTCGATAGCTCGACGACATTTACTTCTTTTTATACATCTGTCCAACACTCAAGATAAGCGCATCGCTCTCTTTGGTAGAATTCATTTTGTTTCGCTTCATCTGCCAATTAGTTGCCATTGACAGCACTAGCAGGCTGATGTTGTAGTTACACACGTGGGGATTCCCAAAGAGGAAATTGGTCTGTTGCACGTTGCGCATGCTGCGCGTTTAGTGGCTGACAGTTTCCATCTCATTTACACCAAAACTAATGTGGGAAAATTCAGTTGATCTAGGGAAGGACGTGCGCGTGTTATTCACTTGTATAGGCTAAAGGCAACTGCCTTGAAAAATTAAAAAAAAAAAAAATAAAATAGTAATGATTCAAAAAAGGTTAAATCTAAAAACTTGAATAAGCAGATATAGTTGACTTTGGTATTCCTTAAAAAGCAGGATCGGTCCTTAAAATAAAAGCGGTTCTTAAATGTGCAAATATGTGATTATGTTGTGATGACGCATAATGTGGTAGTGACATGTGTCTTCCAAGCGCGTTGTAACACGTTCTTTCGCTTGACGGCATATATAAAAGTGCTAGCGATCCACTTCCTGCCGATTATAACTGTATAGTACACAGCAATGCATTATAGTTTTTCTCTTCAAAGATTGTAAGTGCTCTCAGGGCAAGGAAAAATTTAAAGCGTCAAAAACTGGACTGTATTTAACGAGCATGCAGCTTAAAACCTGTTTTTGGTAGCCATTTAGCATGACCAGTTAGTATTGCTTGTGGGCTCAGCTGAAAGACAGTATAAATATTTGTTATTCAAAAGGATAAATTGTTGCAATGCAGACAAAAATTAGGAAAAGAAAAAGCTGAAAATTTATTTAATCTGTACAAATTCAAACTGATGTTTACTTAGTAGGAAACTTTTTTCCAAAATTTCTCGAAATTAAACTCGTGTTTTATAGTGTTTTTATGGTATGAAATTGTTGATTGCAAAGTTGGAAAATCGAATTTTTTCATTGACGCAAATAGTACAAAAATTTTCATATTGTGAAAGTTCTTGGATAATGATGTAGAAAGAAATTGTTTGCCAATCTGCTGTGAATCGTAAGCATGGTTCAATCGTGTTCCCAGCATGCATCTTAAAAGGAATCTAAAACGTACAGCAGGGATTCTTTCATACTTTCCACAAAATAATTTAAATACCTCGGCACCAATTACGGATTCTAAACAGCTTTAATTTTTTTGTTTTCCATTATATTGAGGAACAACGTCACTTGTATTATTTTAGAGGAACTTCAAACGGTATACGATACATTGTCAGCCTATGTAGTCCTTTTTGTGATTGGTTTACAAACAAAATTTTCCATCTTTAGAGGAAAGGGTTCCTTTCTTTGAAGTTTTACAAATTAACTTGGTTACAAAAATTGTCCTAGTAAGACCGATTTCTAGCTTCTGCACCAACAAACAGGTACTAAAAGGTTACATTTTACTAGTAAACTTATACAAAAAGGATTTTTGGGTCATGATTAGAAAACCTAAGAGCAACCGACGTTGCGTCCGATGTCATTCAAAATAGCTACATGCCAGCTGCTAAAGCTAGCACCTCAACAATGCCAAACTTAATTCGTTAACCTATTTTAACCTGAAGCATGATAAAAGTTATACATTAAGAGAAACATTCCGGAATTGAAACGTGATAGGAATAGAAAAAAATACGTACTTAACATTATAAAGAGACACATTAGCAAGATGATAAAGCAAAAAAATAAATCTACTCGTCTCTAAAAAGCAAGTCAGCAGCAGCTTCTTCATTCTTGTCACATGCAAAGTAAACCTGGATCACAGTGTCACGGTCAAAACCCAATTCACACAACCTACCGATTGCAGCTTGGTCTTCTGGTGTAACCTGTATTTGAACAGTGTTTCCTGAACCACCTTCTCCACCTTCTCCACCTCCGATAGCTTCCAAGGAATCATCATCATCTCTCATCACCAATCTAGCAAATCCCTCTGGATCATTCTGAATCATTTCAGCTAACTGAGGGTTGCTGGCGGCAATGTCAGTTAAAATCGAGTCCAACATTGTGGGGTCCTCAGCGAGCAATTCTCTCAATCTGCCAAGTTGTTCAGAAGCGTTTGCTTCTTCCGCACCGTGACTCTGTCTAGCACCTGGCTGATTGTTGATAGCTGCGGCTTGCTCAAATAAATTGCCACTTGGTGTGGTAGAGCTTTGAGCGCTACCGGCTGGTTGAGCAGGAGTAGAAGCGCTGGAGTCAGCGGTTTCCTCGGTGGTAGATTCTGCTGCTGGAGGTGCATTTGCTCTGTTGATTCTTCTCTGTGCGCTCTCTGGAATACCAGTTAATAAATATTCCACAGCTCTGTCTGGGTTATTGTAAGCAGCGAGCAATGCTTCTTCCACTTTTGCTCTTTCGTAGCCCATTTCCACAATGTTGTTAATGACCGTGTCTCTTTCGCTTCCGGCGGCAAAGTCACTGCTAGAGATACCAGTGCTAGGTTGAGTTGCAACGGAAGTGACAGGTGTTTCAGTGGCAGTGCTAGGTTGAGTCGCAACAGAAGTGGCGAGTGTTTCAGCTGTTGTAGCAGAGCCTTCTGGAGCCAGTGCGGTGTTGTTGGTAATACCAGCTCCAATAGACGGTTTTTGTTCTGATTTGGCGGTTTCTTGGGCAGCAATGGATGGTGCTGCCGGAGTACTATCCTTAGACTTTGCCTTAGAAAGCATAAAAATGATTTGGTCATCTTCCTTGATTTTATATGACTCTATAGTTTTGTCATCTTGCAAAACTCTTCCAGAATAAACAAGTTTTAATTGTGATGCCTCGGCGGATTTTATCTCCGCAAGCTTTTCCTTGGCCGACAAGATCTAGATGGAAGAGCAATTGAGGCTCAATGTTAGTTACTAGCCCATTGACAATTTCATAATGGTAACAGTTCCTCAAGAGCATTCCAGACCGGAAGCAGAAGCTTTACCGGCCTGGAATATCATCTGCGAGCCTTGTAAGGTTCCAATGATGAGGACACACAAAAAGACTAAGTGGCTAAACAGCAATTATGGCGAGAGTTGAGATAAAAACGAACAATTGGATACATACAGAGTCAGACAGCTCCACCGAAACCGGAATTTTCTCTTTTTTGAAGTTTTTAAAGACAATTTGCATTTTGTGGGAGTAGTTTATTGATTAATGGACGAGACCTGTAATATCAGTCGCCACAGTAGCTGAGTGCTAATGTCTCCAATATCGATATTTTTATTGCAACGCGAAAAAAGAAGCCAAAATTTTTACTATGGTCGGGAACGCCGTAGCGGGAGTGCGCATTCAGACAAAGTGCTATGAGCACGCATAATAGCAAGGGGGTTGTTCACCCCGCTTGTTAAATGAAAGCTAATTGTCATATTAATGTCCATTTAGCAGCTACAAAGTGTAAAAGAATGTTGGGAAGTCTGAAAACACTCAGGGGTAGTGACCAAAAAACATTTTTATTTTCTTTATGTTGGACCTGGCTTCTGGGATATGATGACACAAGGCTGTATTTTCAGGCTGCATTTTCAGCTACTACTGAAGCAGGCGTAGCAGCAAAAACAAATGTATACTATAGTTGCGATGAAAGTAATAAGCTCAAACAACTGGGAAATTATTCTTTGTTGCTAATGAAACTCCTTATTTTATATTTTTATTAGTCCTTTATGGATTGTGAAGAGAATTCTGCTGAATTCTCCCATATGTTGTGTAATACCAGGATACTATTTTTGCTTGTTTGAAAACACCAGCTTTCGCATTTACAAAATTAGAAATCGCATCAAAGCATATAGATTCCATTTTTTATTTTCAACAAAAATCCTTCTCAAATGATGATGTAGTCAGACTAGATGTATGTGCATTATTAGCGAGGACCTAAAAGGGCACGTTTTCTGGATTAGTCAATGCACACTTTTTACTTAAGACAGATTTGAAGAAAGATTCACCCTAAAGATTTTTTCATTTAGACGATAGCTTTGCTAAAAACTGGGCTGTATCATCTAGGGTCTCAGCAAAATAGTCTAAGCTAACTAGCTCAAAAGCTTTGCTTTGAAAGCATAGCCTTGTCATAAAAGTTATTTGTTGCACAAACAGAAATAATGTTGGAGGGTTCTTATCGAAATCATAATCAAACAATTGAAGTCATCGATAATAATAGAATTTACTGTAATTCCTTTGTATAAAAGTCATGCCAGACTTTCTATGTATTGTCCTAATATAGTTGGCTTGATAGATCCCTTATAAAAAATTTTTAGTTTATAGATTTGCTATTAGTGCCTGCTAAAGAGGCCCACAAGGGTAAAAACAATAGTACTGTCATGCTAGAAATATAAACATACAGGTGCATTTTCCGGCACGTGGCGGCCCTGCGACCCAAGAAACAGTAGCACAAACTGGTCGCAGGTAAAAAAAAAGCGTCTCAGATTCTATTTTTAAGCGCTGTTGTTTCTAAGAAACGCTTATCGCATTCTGGGCACGGCCATTCAGTTGATTAAACTTTTCCATTCCTTTTCAATACCTTTTCAATACCTTTTTAAAAACTCTGAAGGAGCTTTACAATACCGACCACTGGAAAATTATTTTTGTTTACTTTAAAGTTTTTGAGAAATAATTTAAAAGTTTATCAAATCTATAAAGATTCGAGCCAAAACATTGTCATCTTAGAATATTACGAATAATTAGAAAATGACTGGCGGCGAGCAACTTCATTCAGACTACATTATTAGACCAATAGAGGCATCTGATTACCAGGGAGTTATAGATACTCTCAGCGTTCTCACCACTGTGGGAAACGTTTCCATTGAAAAGTTCTCTAATACCATTGAGTTCATGAAGAAGCATCCTGATATTTACAATACCATCGTTATTGTTAATCAAGCTAAAAATAATAAGATTGTTGGTGTTGGATCTATAATAGTCGAACAGAAAATAATTCATGAGTGTGGTAAAATAGGTCATATCGAAGACATCGCTATTTCAAGCGAAGAACAAGGAAGAAAGCTTGGATACCATCTTATCAAGCACTTGAGCAAGATCGGAAAAGAGCATGGGTGCTACAAGGTAATTTTGGATTGTGCCGAAAAGAACATTAAGTTTTACGAGAAGTGTGGTTATAAAAAGGAAGGATACGAAATGGCTGCTCGTTTTTGAGAATATAACCCCTGCTCCCATGGATTATAATGTTCTGATTTTCTGTTGTCTTTTTTGTTGTGTGCAAATCTCACAGATAAACTCTTACCTTCTGTTTCTGTTGCTCAAATGTCTTGATGGCAATTCGCCTTGAGTAAGTTGATTCACTTTCTGGCCTTATACCCTTTGCACTGTTGATTATTTGCATTTCATCGATTAATCTCATGAATTTTTATGTTATTGAAATGTGCTCTTTGTCGTAGGTTAAAGCTCGTAAGCTTTATGCAATAATGTCAATAGATAGGAGAGTCTTTTTGTACGACATCTGAAAATTACACAACAAGTTAAGATTATAAACACTCGGGTCCTTCGGATCTAAAGCACGATTGCTGCAAAGCTTCTCAAGTTTAATAGAACTTGCAAAAAAAAAAAAAACAAAAAACAAATAAATAAGTGCTTCTTTAGTGCTCAAATAAGTAAATAAACAGTATTTGCCATAACAAAATTAGCCAAAGATCCATCATTCATTAAAAACCCATATTGTACAAAAAACTTGATCTTTTCTATATAGCGCCTGACGCATTCATAAAAGCAAAAGAAGATTCACATTTCAACTTATATTACCGAATAGTGTTGATGCGACAATTTCATATTTTATCTAGCACTTCGATGGATTGTATGCTATTACCACGGACAACCGATGAGCCAATCTGGATTTTGGTACCGTCGCTTTCTACCTGAACTGTATCGTCAAGCGTCAAGTTCAAAAATATATCGTATCCTCTTAGCGTTCCTATGATGTTACGCGACCCGTTTAATTGGATGTTGAGGGCTTTGTCCATATACTATAATGAAGAAGCAGTTAGTCTCATAGATCTTAGATCTTATTTGTTTTCTTTAACTAGGAGGAAAACTGAAAACTTAGAAGAAAAATAAGCAAGAAAGTAAAGCTTACCTTTTTTAATTCCGGAGCAGCAACCATTTTTTTTGCACTTGAATGATCGCAAACTGACGATGACTAGAAACGATGCAATTCCTAGATTTTGCTGTTTTGTATGGCCCTTTTCGCTCCGCTTGGTTCTATTATATTTGATTTTTTGTTTAACATGCAAGAGCATGCATAAGGGTAACATCAGAGAACACTACTTTCCATCATGCAGATTCTTATATCTAGTATATATTTAGTATCATAGCTATTCACTTTATATTAAATGATGATACAGCGCACCTAAACTTAAATTGTTTCAATAAAATTTTTTGAGAAAACAAAGACATTAAATTTATCATGTATATCTACTTAAAAATGTTGAACAAATTTTCCACAAACATACACGTTCCGTCGACTACACCCTTTCTTGCGACAAGCTTAACCAATGTGTCGTTTAAAAGTTTGTATGTTTGCGAATCTTGGCTGTTCTGAGAGCCATTGCCGTCAACAAATGCTTTCAAAGTACTAAACGGCTCGCAGAATTTTACATTTGTCTCATCATCGCCCAGAAGGCTTGCTTCGGGTGCCGCACTGAACCCATTCGCACCAAAATTGAAATTAATGTCCCAGTGCATTGCCAACTGATAGCCTTTTGAGCCTTTCTTTCTGATTTTGAGAGAGTTTAAGTCATGTAAAAAATGTACCACAAACATGATGATCAGCTTATAATATCGAAAACCTCTGTTTGGGTATTCACTGTATATCCGTTGTAAGTATTCATCAAAACTAACATTTTCAGGCACCCGGACTCTTCGCCAAAACTTATCTACAACAGATAGTAAGGATGTTGGTTCATTGCCTGAATCATCCACGTTTTCAGCAGGGTAGAGGTCATTAAGTGAGTCGAGACAATTCTGAAGGTTTCGTTGGATGTATGCTCCGTTTTCAATGATCAAATTATTATGGTAGGAGAGGCGCTTGACAATATGAACTATTATAAATGCTCGCCTGGCCACCTGCGAAATGAAGGAGTTCAATGAATATAAAAAGCATGTGATATTGTAATCAGGTTTCATTATCAATGTGTACGCGTTATTGTTGCCAAAATTCAATAAGCTGACGCGTTTTTGCTGTGACAAGTGTTGATTTATATTGGACTTGGAATTGGTGATGGTATTGGCTTGAATTAAGTCTTCATTAGCATCAAAAAGCACTATATTAGTAAGGTTCAGTTCATTAGGCTCATATATATCAAAATAATTGTCAAATAAGCTGTTCAAACCACGCTTTGATGATTTATCTACCGAGCCTCTCGAGTATTTGGTGATCTTAAATTGCTTCAATCTACTAGTTGAATTGTCTACCACAATCTCGCAGTTGAGTTCGAATATTATTCCACAAAGCTTAAAAGATATTATTCTTTCTTCTGCTTCTTTTATTGATTTAATTTGCTTATCTTTAAATTGCAAAAATGGTGAAAATTTGTCAAGCAACACCTGTCGCACGTTTTTGGCATTATATAAGGGAAGCACACAAAACTTTTGGTCTTCTTCGTTCATGATGAGCCAACTTAAGTGAGTATCATTAGATATGTTTGCATTTAAGGCACCCGATTTGGCTTCAAGGAGTATCTGAAGTAATGATATTTCATTCTTGGTCAAGTTGAGCTGCTTGTCACTTTTATTCTTTTCGTTACCCGTTAATTGATTTTCAAGCTGTTTATTTATTTTCATCAACATTTGTTTTCTTTTCAAAAGTGCTTGAAGAATTTCTTTATTTGGGTTATCGGTTTCACGAGCCTGTTTTGGATTTGTTTCTTCAGGGATTGTTGTGGCTGTTCGTATTATTGAAGGGCTGGATTGAGCTATCACTAATGAATCTCCGCTCGAATCCCCCAAGGATCTTACGCTAGACCTCGTTGAGCGCCGCACATTTACATAGCTAGTTTCATTGTTAACCGTACTGCTTTCTCTTTTGCTTTTGAGTCTTGCAGGTGTGGCTGCGCTTATGCTTCGAAAAAAAGAAGTGGAGGTATTTTCAAATGATGAGGAATCATCTGGAAGGTTATTAGTATCCGAATCAACTGCTCCTATATCCACAAAGCTACCCGACTCATTACTATTATCATTGCTAATGTTTCCGTTGGTATTGGACATTGATTTTTGCGGTGCCGTTACCTGGTAATGGGATGGCTTGTAGACACACAAACAACAACGCGTGAACTGGAAGTCTCTAATACTTTAGATTTCTGTATCACGTCTTTTTGTAACTAAAGGTCTACCAGGTCACCCGGGCGCTATTTGTAATGGCGCCAACTTGCTGTCCTAGAGGCTGTATCGTCAGCAAAACAAGGCTTTTTGCAATGGAATAGATGTATTTTTAGAAGAAAATGAAACCAATTGAATATAGCGTCGAGAACTTGGACGTAATATCCGCTGGCATTCAAAAGTTGAATGCATGGTGCGCCAATGACAGGAAAGCATCCGTGACATTGGCGTTTTTCGTTTGCGCGTTGGCGATATTAACGCACTCTCTAAAGTGAAGCACTGATGAAGTAGACTATACGGTTTGCCATTGATTGTTTCTCCACGAAGACCGGAGAAACATCTACAAACAAAACAATGGATACCTCAGTTGAGGCGGTGGTATGTTTCTGCTTTAATTGCTTTAGCATTGCGTCTGCACAACGCTTTGGATCAATGGAACAGCAAGATACTAACGCAACACATAGCCATATAATCATCTTTGGCCGAATGACACAGAACAGGAATCAGCCAGCGAGATAAGAAGCAGGGCTCCCGGAAATATATTTGACCAACGGTTCAAGACAAGGTTAAGTGATACGCTTTCTGCGGCGGTGGGATACAACTCGAAAGATTATCTTCAAACCAACAGCGGTAATGCCAGTGTCTTGGATAGCGCATGGGACACCAACTATTTGGCAAGCTCAGATAAAGAAATGGTACTGTGGGCAATATTAGATAAGGTTTCGTCTGTAATAGATAACTCAAACTTCAAAATCAAGTATGGGCATGTCTCAAGGTTTGTTTTGCTAACTGATTTCATTTTGCTTGGGACAAAAAAAGGATTCTTGGTGTTCTTTGACTACAACCAAAATATCAAGGGCGTACTCGGCGAGAATAACAAGAATATCCTTAGCAGCGGCAGTGTCACATCATTGGCGATATCATTAGATTCAACATATGTGGCGAGTGGTCATGAAGATGGCAGTATTTTTATATGGCAGCTTAGTGCCTCTTTGACTAAAAATAGCACGATCCCAATATTATCAATAAGCCCTCTTACGATAAATGACAAAGTGAATGGAAAGGAAGGTCATTTGGTGAACAAACCCATCAATCACTTATTTTTTCTAAATAAACGGCACACTGGAGTAGTCAGTGTTGATATTGATGGCCTCATACTATTTCACGATGGATACAGAAATATTTTTGGCTACAATTATCGCTCACACAAGATTTTAGGAAGTTCTGATTTAGATTTTACATTGAATAAAGATTACGAAAACAAAGCTAAGCCGAATCAGCAACGGCGTAAGAATGGACACACTGCTGCAAGCAAGAATTTAGACTTCTTCAATAAAAAGGCAAAGTCTTACATCTTTGGCTGCTATCCTGCGCCGTTATCACAGACTCAGTCAAACGTGGATTCATTAAACTTGATTGCAGCCATAACTTCCAGTGCCTTATTAATCATATCCATATATCCAAAATTTACAACCCATATCAAGGTTGGAAAACCTAAGTTGATAAGCTCTTCCAATAATCATAAACTTACTGCCTGTCTAAATTGGTATCCAGAGTGTGTGATCTCTCTGGGTTCGCTCGATGGAAAAAGGAAAATAAATGGAAGGTTAGCGTACTGTTTCTCCAATGTTTTAACAATAATTCATTTACTGCCTATTAAAACTTCTAGAGAAACCACCAATATTAAAAGCGACACCAATGATTTGAGTGACTTGTCCGTCCATATCGTAGACAAGAAGAGGTGGCTATGCGACGAAAGCATTGTGTCTGTCGTATGGCTCAGTGCAAAAATTGTCCTTCTAATGACTGTATCCTCAAGAATTTTGGTGATTGATACGGGACTAATAACGTTCAGGTTGAATCCTGACCGTGATTTGCGACTAATTACCACCATCGATGCTATATCAAGCCATATAACATATAATAACTGCTTGAGCAACCTCATACCAGTGGGTGAGGAGCAAATCAGCGAAACTTTGCTTAGTGACAAAATTCATTTATTCAACTCTTACGACTACACATTTCGCACATTCAAAAAAAAATTATTTGTGCTTACTAACAACAACAAGTTGAGTATGGGAACACTTTTAAATTGGGAGAAATACTTGGCCAGTTTGATAAATACGGGCAAAGAAAGTAAAGACACTAGTTTATTAAGGACTGCGCTATCGGAGTGTTTGAAGTTTTATTCTGGAAATTCAGATTTGGTGCGATTTGGGCTAACCGAAAATGATACAGCGCGGCACGAAATTATCAAGGATCACCTTATCGGCTTAGTATTTTTTAATTTGAAAGTCTGGATATCACATAATCAAGGACTTCTCGCGTCTTCGGAACAAGAAAGCAGCTTTCAAGATCAAAACTATTCAAATACTACGGTCATGCTTCAAGATTTTGAGGAACTTCTTTCAATCTGCTTCAGAGCAATAATTTCGTTAGATGGGAGTTCGGAACTTTTCGAGCAGGTTTTCGAATTTTTTGAAACTTTAAGTGAGCTTAAAAGCGTGTTTTTTACAACCTTGGAGTCGTACATTTTTTCAAGACAAGTCAGTCAACTTTCTCCTAGAGTATTAAAAGAGCTAATTATTCACTTTTCAACCAATGTTGCCACCAACTCTCGAAACTTCAACTATTTAGAAGAGATGATATGCTTATTGAACATTAAAGAGATGGATATCGACTTAATAATATCTCTTTGTGAAAAGTACAAATTGACGGACTCAAAAATTTACATTTACAACTTTCTTTTGAAAGATTATATTACGCCTTTAATCGATTTCATGAACATCGTCAAGAAGATAATTTACAATGCAGATTATTATAATGGTATTGACCTTGACTCTCTTGTATCCCAATCACATAAAGTTTACACTTACTTGACATATGTTCTCACTAACAGGCAATACCCTTTGGAAACTTTGATTGAAGGAAGTGATGCAGACTTGAAAAATATAAAGCTGAATATTTACTATATCTTATTCAATGGATCATCTATTGAGTGGCCTACCAACTCTGGCGAAATCTTTTTTGCCACAGATAACCCCATCAATGAGCCAAACTTTCCTTATCTTTATCTATTGTTAAAATATGATCCTGAAAAAGTGATGTTAATGCTCAATGAAATACTAGAGGACGATTTCTTGAACGAAGATGGTGAGCATATCACATCGGTGGAGTCAGCCACTATAAAATATCAATTCAACTCTAATTTCAAGATCAATAGGCAATACATTGTCGAAGTTTTAATTGACATATTCACAGAGAACCAAAACTTATTTGATTTGAAGGATAGAATCTTTTTGAGTATTTTTATTCTACGAACTTACCCAAAATATCCTCAATTTATTAGAGTGAATGACTCAATGTTGGATAATCTTATTGAAACGGTGTGTGAAGTAAATCAATTAGAAGGAGATAACGCTGCGTTAAAGAACGACTGCGAGCTAAGTTTACAAAGCTTATTGAGCATTTACCATCCCACAAACTTAAATAATGAGTTGATATACTATTTTGAGAAAAACAAGTTTAATAACCTACTTTTTACTCTTTACCAAGCCGAAAAGAAAAGCAGCAAGTTGTTAGGATTATGGGTGAACATGCACGCGTCTTTGGTAGAAGACTATTCAAACTATGAAATTTTGTCACTCTGTTTTAAACTCAATGAAGAAGATGGTAATACCTATGAGACTGATGCTTTTGAGAAATTAGTTAGGGAAAACTTTGAGAAGATTGTTTCACAAGGAAATATGGGTGACTTAATTAACCTTTTTTTCCAATATGACTCTCAATTGATCAAGGAGATTTACCATGTGGAAAATGAGTCGCTTAAATTTGAGTTTTGCAAAACTTTGTTTGATATTGCCTTGGACGATAATCTGTCATTGAAGAGTCTGATTATCGAAGACACAGATGTTTTAAGTTACTGTGAGTTACTTTGTGAGTACGAGCCAGGCGAATCGTTGAACTTTATTAAGAGGCTCGGCATTCTGTTCTTTGGCGAGCTGGTTTGCCAAAGCTTGCTAAAAATATTCAAAAAATTTAATGAGTTTGAAACTGTCTTATACATTATGAATGACATTTTGAAAGATTATGAAGGCTCCTTGAATGTGTTGATATTATTTTTGGAAGAAAAAGTTCATTTAGAGATGAAGAGTGACAAAGAGAGTTTTGACAGCACTGAATTCGAAAAAGAGCTCTGGAAGTGCCTGAGTACTGCGACTGAAAGTTGTCGGCTAGTCACTATGAGAGATCCAAAGGCAGGTGAGAAGTCGTGGACGCAGCTCACAATTTCTGTGAATAGCTTGTTAAAATCAGCAAAAAGCCTTCAGAAGGAAGCTACGAACGAGAAAAATTATTTTATTGTGAACTTATTGAAGAGAATTCTCCAGCAAACCTTTGTCAGTTTGATAAATACCGATTTTGAAGGCGCTGGCAATAGCCAAGTTTTGTCAGATCCCAACAGCGGTGTTTTTTTGCGGATATTCGAAAACTTTTTAGAAGGTCCAGCAGACAACAGACGAAAGGGAACGGCCAGCATTAGCGAAATCAAGGAAGTTGTCAACGAAATATTCTTTTTGAACATCTATCACCAAGAGTCGCTCAAGCTCACATTGAACCTATACAATAAAGAAGTGAATAGAAACTTGAGGACAATAGAAGAGGAGAATACAAAGGGTATTTCGATGCCAAATGTGGAGTGTCTTGGCTGCGGCAAAAGAATCTGGGGAAGAAAAATCAGTAACAAAAT
The DNA here is from genome assembly GCA_031125595.1 of Saccharomycopsis capsularis. Lineage (NCBI taxonomy): Eukaryota > Fungi > Ascomycota > Saccharomycetes > Ascoideales > Saccharomycopsidaceae > Saccharomycopsis > Saccharomycopsis capsularis. Next base: position 100,180 of record JASTUX010000016.1, read on the forward strand.
TTTCCAGAACTGGGAAGACTTTAACCGGACAAAACTACAGTATTTGGTGGACCACAATAAGCCTGTGGGGAGTAGTGACTATGTGAGAAACATGGAATTTAAAGACAAAGTCTGGAAAGATTTGAAAGTTATCATCTTCAAATGCGGCCACGGCTACCATTACCTGTGCGTGACCAACCTGGAAGGCTCTTCCAAGGATCTTAAGTGCGTTCTTTGTAAGGGGGAGAGCTTGTGAGAAGAAGTGCTTTTAATGAACATATGTACCACTGAATGAACGACGGTTTTGGACGTGGAGTATGGGAAGCGTAGAACTCTCCAATGGAGATTTCCAAAATAGCAGTAAACCCTCTGCAGCATTACACATTGTTCTACATATTCCGAGCACTTGCCGCTTGTACCTGCAGCGCCTTTGAGGTTTTTGCTTCATGAAAGATATTATAGCCCCTAGGTTTGAAAACTGTAAGAGAAGTTGCAAAAGCTCTGGATTTACCTGTTATCAAGGCAAGAATTCCCCCTTGTGGCGCCGCTTTCGCTGGAGGGACTACTAGAGGGTGTGTGCATAGAAAAAGGGGTCGCGTATTAAGTGTGCGGCGAGGTCACCCTGCACGGACCAGTTTGTTGACCTGTCAGTTGCATACAAGCCGAGATCCGCGTTTCTGACTCTTCTGTTGATTTAGACTTTGAAAGGAAAGAGTGGACTGGACAAAGGCTGCTCTTATATCAGAGGGCTTTTCGTTGCTGTTAGATGTCTCTCGCCTCGTCACCAATGAGCACACTATTCAAGAGCACCTCGCGCTCGTCCTCCGAGTATGGGGACCTGGAAAAACCTGCCAGGACCACCAAGTCTCCGTTGTTGGCCTGCCTTCCAGGTGTCTTCAACAAGTTCTCCTCCTCTACAAAGAAGTCCATCGGCCACATTAAATCAGAGTTCAGCAGCTACAGGGATGTAGTAGAGACCATGGAGCCATCAGCCAGTCTGGCGATGCAGCAGAAACCGCAGAAGCAGAACCAAAAACAGGCAGTGGCCCAGTCTGCTGAGAACACGCTATCTACCCAGCCTCCGCTAGAGTTCAACTTCAACAACGTGATCAACTTCACTGTGGATGAAATCATTGCGTCCAAACACAACCAGGAGCACGATAGCAAGAACGATGAGGAGATCTACTCCAAACACTCTTTCAATCTTTCCGGCTGCGACGTCTTGAACGCGACGCAGGTAGATACTTCGCACAGGCTTCATCGCTTGAGGCAGTTGATGGTAGTGAACAACGTGGACGTATACATTGTTCCTTCTGAGGACGAGCACCAGAGTGAGTACACGGCACCCTGCGATAACCGGAGGGAATACATTTGTGGCTTTGGCGGATCCAGTGGGGTTGCTCTTATATCCTTGGAAAAGGCGGCATTATCCACTGACAGTAGATACTTTCTCGAAGCGGAAAAAATGCTAGACAATAACTGGAGCTTATTGAAACAAGGCGTTTCTGGGTACCCAACGTGGCAGGAATGGGTGTTACAGCAGCTCAAGACGTCCAAGCACAAGACATTGTCCTTAGATCCAAAGTTGGTCTCTCTCAGTTTGGGCAGATACTTTGAAGATAAGTGCAAAGAGATTGGTGCCAGTTTCAAGCCGTTATTCAACAATTTTATTGATGAAATTTGGGATAACCAGCCAAAGCGGTCTGATGCGCCAGTGTATGAGTTGCCGTATAAATTTACCGGCGCCACCTCAGGAGAAAAGATTCTCAAGATTAGAAGCAGTTTGGCCAAGGAGAATGCCACCGGTATAATTGTTACCAAGTTGGACGATATTGCCTGGACGTTGAACTTGAGAGGCAGTGATTTTGAAAATAGCCCGTTGTTCTTTGCCTATTTGATTGTCAGTCAAAGCGAGGTGAGGTTGTACATTGAGACGGAAAAGTTACACAAGGAAGTGGAGAGCTACTTGCATGTTGAGATTAAGAACTTGAAGGTTAAGGAGTACTCAGAGTTTTGGATAGACATTGACGCCCTTTCAATCAACTTTGAAAGCTATTACTATTTAGTTCCTAATGACGTGTCATACGGTTTAATCAATAAACTCTCCATCACCAACTACAAGTTCTCTGGCTTGATTGAAACCTTAAAGAGCGTGAAGAGTCCAACTGAGCTCTATGGCATGAAGTTGGCACATGTCAAGGATGGCATTGCGTTGGTAAGGTACTTTGCATGGCTTGAGGAGAAACTCATCAAGGAAGGAAGAACCTTGAACGAGTACCAAGCAGGCTTGAAGAGCGAGTACTACCGGTCGCTCATGGCCAACTATAGGGGTCTTAGTTTTCCTACAATTTCCGCCTCTGGCGCCAATGCTGCATCAAACCACTATGAGCCAACTTTTGAAATCAACTCCATCATAGACCCTAGGAAAATTTACTTGTGTGATTCAGGAGCCCAGTATTTTGATGGAACCACTGATATTACTAGAACCGTCCACTTCACCAAGCCTTTGAACGAGGAGAAGGTTGCTTACACCGCAGTGCTCAAGGGCCACATTGCGATTGCTAGAGCCCAGTTCCCGATGACTACCACTGGTGTCACATTGGACTGCCTTGCAAGGGCCCCACTCTGGGCCGAAGGTCTAGATTACAGGCACGGTACCGGCCACGGTATCGGCTCATTCCTCAATGTCCACGAGGGCCCTATCTATTTTGGCCGCAACTGCACCTTTTTGCCGGGCCAGATTATCAGTGACGAGCCAGGGTATTACAAGGACTATCATTACGGGATGCGGATTGAGAGCGACTTGGAGATTATGAAAAACCCAGAGAAGAAGGATTTCAACGGGAAAGAATTTTTAAAGTTTGGGTACTTGACCATGTGCCCATTTGATTTGAATTTGATTGAAAAGGGCAAGTTGTCCAGTTTTGAGGCCGACTGGATCAATGCATACCACATTCACGTGCGCAACGTATTGACGCCATATTTAATGAAGTTCAACGATATTAGGGCTGCCAAGTGGTTGTACAGGCAGACAGAGGCTCTTTAGATAGTAGTCTCAAATGTGCTCTATACTACACTTGTTCTTTCGTCAGTATAGTATGATTCAAATGCTCCCTTTTTACGCTTGTTTTTGAGGTTCATTTTTGATATTTGTTTTTACTGTTCACTATCTTTTGTTTGGCTGGATTTTAGTTTCAATGTTCGTTTTGCTCCAATTATTTTTCGTTAATTTGACCGTGAAAACGGGAACTCTTGAAAAGCGAAAAAAAGATTAAATATTTGCTTTTAAGTTCACTTTCTATATACATTATCGCCATGTATTTTTTTAGTTTTATGTTCTTTAGTTTACTTTTCCAATGTTATGTTTGAATTTTCCAAAAACCAACCGCAATGTAATTTACCATCACATCACAGAAATTAGGTACATCGTTCATTATTTATTGCGTCGTAAAATTATAAATTGTATGTATAAAAAATTATCTTCTGATAGAATCCAAAAACTGCGTCGCTAGCGGTCTCACGGGCTCTGCGTCGTTTTCCGTTGGCGTCATCTGCCTTGCGCCGTCAGCGACATCTGCTGTCGTAGCATTAATAGGCGTAGTAATACTACCTATTGGTCTCAGGATTGTAGTGTTTTTGTAAATAAACTTGTAAACCTCCTTGAAGAACGGTAGTCTCCAGCTTTTGCCCGGAATAATCTCCGATTCCACGAGGAACGCTAACAACCACCCACTCAAAAAGGGCACGAGCGAGTCAAAGCCCTCACTAAGCGCCAAGTGTAACGTGAGAATGTAAACGAAAAACTTGTCTGTTAACACAATTTTCGGTGATGACGATGCTGCCGCTGTGGCGTCTTCCTCGGAAGAGCCCTGGGGGAGAAAATCTGTGATCTCAAACTTGTAGGCCGTAGGTATCAATGTGTAATAACGGTATACGAGGGCCCCGAGCACCGGGAACGGCCCACTGGCGTAGTTGAAGCGCTGTACTGGGTTCCAGCTGTCGGGCAAGAGCACCTTGAGGACGAAGTTGCTGCCCATCTGAAGTAGGATGTGCAAGCTGTAGATAAGCACGAGGAGCGAGATGTAGCGATGCAGCGACTTGAGGCGCTCAAGTACGCGGAGATTGTATAGCACAATGGCACCAAAGAAGACCTGGGACTCACTGACAAAGCAGAGTTGGTTGAGAAGGAGTCGCCAGTATTGGCCCCATTGGAAGATGAACGGGTCAAACTGGAGGACGAGAGCATATTTGAGGTCGAGCATGGAAACGAAAACAGGAAGGATAACGGTAGTGAGGAACGCCGCTTTGGAGACAGGCGTGTGGCAGAAGCCCTTTGGCGCACTAGGGGACATAGTATGCTATGTTAGTGGTGGCGGGTGGACAGATTGATTTGAAGAAAGCTGTCCTGCTGTCACTATCATCGCCATGTCAGTGTTTTCCCTAAGCGAAGGAAGTGCTTTTGAAGGATAGCACAGGAGCGCACGTGACCGTGTTTATCGCATAGGAAACAAGGGAAGAAGCAAAAAATAAAATTGATGCAGAGGAAGCAGTGCCGTCAGCAGAACTGCAAGGACGGCCATCAGGAGAGCCTTGGAGGAGCAGAGAAACACACTATCAGACAAGTAGCATCCCGCTCTTTAAGCCCTACCAGGAAGTGTGTTTCCCCAATAACCATACAGCCATCCCCCTTGAGCCCGCCATGAACGACAACACCGTCAACGCTAACAATGCTGCTCCTCCTAATCAGCAGCAGCAGCAGCCCCGCCACATTAACAATCCCCAGATAGCCCAGCTCAGTCAGCAGCAGTTGCAGCAATTAATGATGCGCTTTAAGAGTGAGTCCGAGTTGGCGACGCGCTTGGGCGCCAACAGCGAGGAAGGCCGCAGACATTATGCTACCGCCTCGACCATCAAGACTATTCTCATCAACTATAAGAACCAGCAGAAGTTGAAGCAGCAGCAACAGCAGGCAAAACAGCAGGAACAACAACAGAAACCGCAGCTGCAACAGTCGACGCCGGCTCAAAATGCGACAGGAGGCTCCCAAAACGTTAATATCAGCCCTTCCATTGGGAATACCCCTGCGCAGAGTAACGGCGCTAGCAACACCAATATCAACATGGCCAATCGTGCGAGTGTGGACTCGAACATGGCGAACACCGGCAACAGCAGCGCTGGAAACCTTGCAGGCACAACAGCTTTGGGAAACATAAACACGGCCAATATGGGCCAGTCCCGGCCGGTATCTCTGATGGAAGCTAACAACAACCAACAAGCTCCAAACGCTAACAATTTTGCTGCTGCTCGAAGCTTGTCAAATGTGGGCTTTAATAATGTGAATATGAGTAATATCAGCAATAATGCCAACAACAACAACAATAATAATAACCAAGACGTGAATGCCGCCAACAAAATCAATAATAATTTCAACAATGCGCAGAATTTCAATAACGGGGCCATATCAAATACGAACAGTCCTGCCCTTTCTGGCATATCAGTCAACAGTATTCCTGGCAGCGTGGCCGGTGTCAACGCTAATATGATGAATGGCGTCAACAATGCTACTGCCAATGCCAATAACCTCAATGTCAACAATGCTGCCAACACTGGCCAGCAGGCCGGCACGTCCATAAACAACACACCTTTGATGATACAGGTGCAAAATTTGAAAAAGCTCAACTACATTTACCAAGAATACAGCAAGAAGCTTGCGAATTACAAGGCATTCTTGCAGAAACCGAACTTGGCACCAGAAACCATTCAAAAACTCAAGCTGGAGGGCGCCGCGGTCCAGACCAAGTTAGAACAGATCAAAGTTTTGACGTTCAAGTTGAGTCAGAGTTTGCGTCAAAATAGAGGCAACATTTCAAACTTGGCTCAACAACAAGCTTTGAAGCAAAAGACCCAGCAGCAACAGCAACAGCCACAGGCTGGTCAGCAGCCCCAGGCTCCAGGTCAACCTCAACAGGCCCAAACACAACTTCAGCAGCAGCAGCAGCAATCAGGCGTTCCACAGCAACCCCAGTCTCCCGCTTTCAACATGTTGCAGAATAATGCAATGCTTAATAACCAAAAATCAGGTATCCAGGGAACCCCTAGTCCGTTTTTGGGTCAAGCCTTTCTCAACAATAACAACAATAATAATAACAGTAGTAATTTTGCAAACATTCAGGGCGCTGCTCCTCCTAACAATAATAATGCAAATATCAATGCCAATGACAGAAAGCAGAGTCTGCCAGTGATTGCCAATGGTACGATTGGTGGCATACCTATCAATCAAAGTATGCTCAATAAACTTACGCCACAGCAGAGAAATCAGCTTATACAGCAGTACCAGAAGAACCGTGCGATGCAAATGGCTGCTCTTTCGAGAGCCAATAACGGAAAAATACCAACTAATTTAGGCATGCTCGCAGCCAATCAGGGCCATCCTCAGATGCCTAAACCAAGTAATATCCAAAATCCAATGTCACCGCTTCCAGGCTCTCCAAGTGTTGGACCAGTTGCATCCCCTATGAGCGTGCACATGCCGATTAACAACCAGCAGATCCCTTTCAATGCCATGGGCCGCTCTCCAGTAGCCGGTCCACAGACTCCCGTCACTCAAACTGCTATACCTCAACTGCTTGAGCAGCAACAACAACAGCAGCAAATACCGCAACAGATACCAACACCCCAACCACTGCAAATGCACCAACCTTCTCCTCAACTCCAACACCAGCAGCGCAAACCGTCTTTGCAGCTTCTTTCGCAGACCTTACCCCAATCCCATGCACAAGCACAGCAGCAGCCTCAAGCACAGCAACAACAGCAGCAACAACATCAAAGTCAACACCAAGCTGTTCAGCAGCAGCAACCTCAACAAGCTCAACATCAGCTACAATCACAACTCAATCAGGCCCAGCAATTGACTCAACCCCTTAATCAGAATCAAAAGGTAGTTCGAAAGTCACCAGTTGCTCAACAGGAACCAGCATCTACAGGTCAGCAAAAGTCGCAAACTCCTCAGGGCCAGCAATCTCAACCACCGCCAGAAGAAAAGTTAGGGTCGGCTGCTCAAAACGAGCGAAGAAAGGATGTTATGGACCTAACAAAGACATTAATCCAGGAAAATATCTTGAAAGAGCCAATATCCTCTATCCCAATATCCAAAGAGCTCAAGCTTACTAGCTTTGAGCCGGTGCTATTGAAGGACTTCAAGCCTAGCATTAATGGCGGCTTTGCCTCCGCCCCAATTTTGTCGACTCCGGCAATGATCAAGATTCCAGACTTGCAGATCGAGTCCGGTGATGGCAAGAACAGGGTGGTTACGAAACGTAAATTGAACGAGCTCGTTAAAACTGTTGGTTTGGACGAGGGCGACGGGGAAACTACTATTGGTGGTGATGTCGAGGAAATCTTGCTCGATTTGGCGGATGAGTTTGTCAACAGCGTAACAAACTTTGCATGCCAATTGGCTAAACGGAGAAAGGTTGATGCTATCGATAGCAAAGATATTCAACTTCATTTGGAGAAGGGTTGGAATATTAAGATTCCAGGCTACGCCAATGACGATATTCGCAATATCAGAAAATGGCTCCCTACGCCGTCATACATGCAAAAGATCAACGGTGTGGACGTGTCGCGGTCTGTTGACAGACAGACTAAGAATCAGCCGTAAAATATGGTGGATTGTATAATTATAGAAAGTGTTTTTAATGATTTAATAGATGTTGGCATGTTTTTTGACCAGTTTTCTGGTTATGTTCAAAGGTACCAGACTACATAAGAGAAAACCCTAAAGTTATTCCGCAGTATTATTTGCTAAATAATACTTTAGGTCTCAGCCTACGAAATGTAAATAGCTCTAGTGCCAATTATCTATCATATGCTAAACGCTATTATTACGATTACAATTGTTTATTAGTCAAGCATGATTTGAGCATTGGAACAGCGCAATGAACTCGAATCTATACTACTCGTCTGCTAACCCGTTCTCCGAGCCAAACACCATCTTTCTCCACTCCCGTACTCTTCTCGCCTTGGACACTTTTCTTTTGTCCTTTTGCACCACCTCTGGCGGTCTGTAAGGCGCGAGCTTCTTTAAGCTGATGAACTCGTTCAAGGCCTTGTCGTCCGCAAATAAGATTTCGCGCTGCGTGAGACCAAAGGTCTCAGGCTCGACCTCACGGTACTTGAACTTGAACTCGCCGGACTGGGCGCCATTCTTCTCCTCTTCCTCATCGACTTCTTCTTCCACTCTGATAATGTTCTTCTGGACTATTGCCTCAGCCTGCTTTTTAAGGGCTTCCTTGGACTTTCTAGCAGCTTTCTTCTCAGCAAGTTTCTCCTTTTTAGATTTCTTCTTGGGTGGGCCGTCAATTTCATATTCTTCTTCTTGTACATCGGCAACATCCAGCACGTTACTGTTTTGGTCTTTGTCACCCAACCCTGCTGCTTCCACTTCACCTTCTTCATCTCCGCCCTCCTCCGCTTGCTTCTTGCTGTCGTAAAACTCTTTCATAATCTCATCGTCATCGTCCCATTCAGGTTTCTCTTCAGCCGCATAGTACTGTTCATTGAAGATTTCGCTCATCTTGCTGTCCCACTCCGCGTCGTCGAAATCCTTCTTCATCAATGTATCGCCAAACACCTTTATGATCAACTCATCAGCAACGTCGTCGCCAACCGCCTTCTTGATCTCTGCAAGTCTGTCCATGACTTTGTTCACTTTATCCTGCTTCTTTTTGTTGATCTTTTCTTCGTGCTTCTTCTTCTCCTCCTTTTTCTTTTCCTGTTTCTTCAATCTCTGCTTCTTTCTGGAATTCATCTTGGCGCGTCTCATGGTGGCCTGGTTTCTAGCATAGGAGATAATTTCCGAGGAGGTGGCATCCTCGTATCTAAAGTTGTACACTTTCTCAAAGTTCTCCACTGCATCGTCAAATTCCTGTTCTGCTCTGATCTCGTCCTTCTCGGAAGCACCTAAGTCTAGCTGCGACCGTGCCTCTTCCTTGTTCTTTGGGATCCAAGCGTGCTGGTTGAGGAACTCGGCCAAAAACTTTTCCTGGTCTTTTTCAGGGTCAGGTAACTGTGTTTGTTCAGCAGCAGTTCTGGCTCTTGGTTTTGGGTCCTTCTTCTTCAAGAAGCCGTCGTTGTCCTCGCTGTCTGAACCACCGTTATCTTCGCCATCTTCGTCGCCAAAGGCATTTTTAATCTCGGACAACAACTGATTTCTGTCGTCAGCCTGGGTCTCGGCGTACGTCTTGATTTTTTCCCCATTGTCCTCGCCGTACGCGCTGCCATCCTCTTCCTCGAAGTCCGGACCGCCCTGTAATAAGTTCATTCTGTGGTAGTCCTTCAAGTACATTGGCTTGGTCTTATCGGCCCTCTGGCGCTCGAGCTTCTTAATGGCCTCCTCTGGATCTTCGAAGAACCGGGTCTGCTTGTCAAGCAAGGCTTTGTCGTTGGACTTGAGCGCCTGGAGAACCTGGTTGATCTTATCGTCGGTCTCCGGGTCCAACAACTCGCCATACTCATCCTCTTCTTCACTGCTGCTGCCGCTTTCACTGGCACTTTCTTCGTTGTTTTCATTGTTGCTGATGGCTACTTTGTGTTCTGGTTTTTGCTGTTTCTGTTGTTTCTTGTGAGCGAGCTGTATTTGGGTATTGTCCTTGGTGGTTCCGGAGATAGTGGCTTGCTTGGCAGCCTGCTCTCTAGCCAATTTGGCGGCAGACTTCTTTCTAGCCATTGCGGATGAATTGTGATTTGGTGGTTGTAATTAGAATGGTGGAAACAGCACTTTGGTGTCAGATATTCCAAATGTTCTGGAAAGTCCTGCATTCTAAAAAAAGTAAAAAATAAAATTTTTTTGAAGCTCATCTGGGGGCTCCATATGATGGGCACAGTGTCCAGCTGAGAGATACATTTTACTACATATTAATACAGGAACTCACATACAGGAAAAGCATGACTCACATGCTATGATCCATGACCATTTGGCGCCTATGGTTCTGAGCACTACTTTACGAGCTAGGGCTGCACTCAGGAACACATACAGACAGACATGCCGAAGATGGCCCGCCGAAAAACAGCCGCGGCCAGGTCCGCGCCACAGCTCGAAGGATGGCCTAGGAGGCGGCGGTGCCGTGATAGGCACAGTGGTTGCGGTGCGTGTGGGAGGCCAGGTGGCCGTGCTGGGGCGCAAAGAGGCCTTGTGGGGGCTGGCGGGGCCTGCTAACCGACGCTGTGTGCCCCAGGCCGTTTCGCTCCTCTCCCAGTGTAGGCGGACATTTCCCACGCAAAATTTTCTCGTTCAGCTTTCTTTCCTTCCGCCAGAAAAAGAATAGCGCACACACAAGACAGTAGCACAAGAGCCCTCCAGCACTCCATCCTGGTCCCCGGACAGGACAGCCACCAGCAGCACCACCACCACCACCACTCCGACAGTAAGAACGCCACCAGCATAAACCGCCCATACCCATACCCATACCCACACGCTACCGTGCCCGTTCTTCTCCAAGCTCGCCATGGACAACAAACCACCTATATCGAACCTCTCCTTTGCGTTGAAGAGCGTCCACATTTCCAATCCCCAGAACCCCCAGCAGAACGTCTCCAACGGCGCCTCTAACTCAACCAACCACAACAGCATCGATAACTCTGCACCCAGCACGCAAAGCGGTGCCTTCAATAACGTTGCCTCCTTCCAAGACCAGATCCTCCAGGATACGAACCACGACTCGCGCATATCCAGTTTTTTCCAGAACCAGCCTACCTCCGGCGTCACCTTGTTCTCCCACAGGTCCGCTCCCAACGGCTTCAAGGTCGCGATTGTGCTATCCGAGCTCAACTTCAAGTACCAGACTATCTTTCTCGACTTCAACAACGGCGAGCAGAGAGCCCCTGAGTTTGTCTCGATAAATCCCAACGCCCGCGTGCCGGCCATCATCGACCACGACAATGGCAACTTGCCTATCTGGGAGTCTGGCGCCATCATCCTCTATCTTGTCGAAAAGTATATTGAGGGCAACTACAATGGCAGAAACTCTTGCAGTCTTTACTCCTCCGACTTGGCCGACAAGTCACAGATTTTGTCGTGGCTCTTTTTTCAGACCTCAGGCCACGCCCCGATGATTGGCCAGGCGTTGCACTTTAGATACTTCCATTCCCAGTCCGTTCCGAGCGCCGTGGAACGATACACCGACGAGGTGAGACGCGTGTATGGTGTCATAGAGATGGCCTTAGCCGAGCGCAGGGAATCGCTCATCATGGAGCTCGACACCGACAATGCCGCCGCCTATTCGTCAGGCGTGACGCCACTTTCCCAGTCCAAGTTTTTCGACTATCCGGTGTGGCTCGTCGGCGACCACATCACCGTAGCTGACTTGTCTTTTGTCCCTTGGAACAATGTGGTTGACAGAATCGGCGTCAACATCAAGGTGGAGTTTCCGGAAGTCTATAAGTGGACCAAGCACATGATGAGAAGACCAAGCGTTATAAGGGCGCTCAGAGGGGAATAGGTTTTCCCGCGATTGCAATGAATGCAATTCCAGCTAGAGCTGCTATAATAAGGATACCGTTATATTTTTATGAAAGAGGTCGGATCATATAATATAAAGAGGCGGTTAGTCGAAATACTGCCGCGCACACATATTCCATGCTTATCATTTATTAATGACCATTTTTTGTCGCTTATTGTTTGCCGCTTGTGTGTTAAGATTTTTCTCTTTGATACGCTTTTTGCAAAAGCTACAACACAAGTGCCGCAAATTATTTAACGAGTTTCCTCAGTTTCATTTTTCTCTTCCTTTTTCAATTTTGTTCTAATTTTCTGTTTATGTTCTTTTGGTTTTTGTCGCACTTTTGATTCAAACTCTTCCAACTTTCCATTATGTTTTTTCCTTCACAATATAAAATTTCTCAAAACATTAGGTAGACATTACGGATTACATTATGTTTTTGGCCGTCAGCGACGATTTGATATTTAGAGACTTGCTTCACTTCCTATTTGTTATTGATTTTTTGCTGTAAGTGTTCTCTCATTTCCAGTTTTTGTTCATGATGTGCTGTTTGTAAAGCGACGACTTTCTTGGCTATGACTACTCACTTATCATCTAATCTATGTGCGTAATCCACAGCTGTTATTACGCTTGAAGATATGGCCTGCTCAACTTTGAAGCAACTCACAAGCCTCAGCACCTCTTCAAAGCGAGCCGCCATTTTTTCTCTTCTCAGCGAAATTGACGTATCGTTCCAATGATCACATATCCTCGGTCTTACGTCCTATACGCTCTTGCTACCTAGAACGCTATGGGACTAGTTACTTTGATGCCATCGTCAAGGCTTATCTGAGTGTTCGATAATCTGCTTACTAAAGTGCGCTTAGCCAGAGCTTTGCTCCTCCAGAATTGTGAAGATCATTGACGCAAGCTTTTTTTTCTGATATCATCATCATATTAGAAATCTGAATCAAGTTCAAAATTTTCCACACTTTGACCGGATTCAAATATCCCAACTACAGCGGCTCTGCCACCGTGACACTCGTTTATTTATATATCTCCGCCATCCTGTGCTGTTTCTTATTAATTTTTCCACAGGCATCCCGCTAAAAGATTTTGAGGATGAAAACGGACTATTACGAGCTTCTCGGGATCGACCAAAATGCCAGCAACACAGACATAAAAAAAGCTTATCGCAAGAATGCCCTCAAGTACCACCCCGATAAGAACCCCAATAACGTTGAGGAATGCACGCGGATCTTCGCCGAAATAAAGGCAGCCCACGAGGTGCTCTCTGACCCCCAAGAGCGTGCGTGGTACGACTCCCACAAGAACCAGATTCTCCGTCAGGCTTCCGGGGCCGGCGGCGACGGCGGCGAGATGAACGTGCCCGACGATGCCGGCATTACTGTACCTGAGCTTCTCCGCTTCTTTGACCCGACGTTGTACCAGCGGTACGATGACTCTGTGGCGGGCTTCTATCAGGTGGCCGGCAGAGTGTTCGAGGTGCTTGCAGCCGAGGAAGTCACTAGCGGCAAGTCACAGAACTTGAAGGAGTTCCAGTTCTACAATGACGATGTGGAAGGCTATGTGGGCGAAGACTTGTTGTTTCCGGTGTTTGGGAGCTCCCACAGCGACTATGAAAAAGTGGTGCGGAAGTTTTATTCTGGGTGGTCCAACTTTAGCACTGTGAAGTCGTTTTTTTGGAAGGATAACTACATGTACTCGTCGACAATGGATCGCAGAACCAGAAGAGCAATAGAAAAAATGAACAAGAAGACCAGAGACGGCGCCAAGAAGGACTACAACGAGACGGTGAGATCGTTTGTCTCGTTTATCAAGAAGAGAGACCCGCGAGTCAAAAGGGGCGCCGAGGCGCTTGAGAGAAAGAGAAAGGAAAAGCTCCAGCAGGATTGGCAGCGGCAGATTGAGATCCAAAAGCAGGAGCGGAAGAAGATGAGGATAAACGAGAACTTTGAGCTCCAGGATTGGCAGCGGTATGATCCGGAGGAGTTAGAGGAGATTGAAAGAAACTTTAGTTCTCCTTCAGTGACCTCTGAGGATGAGAAAGAGGACGCCAAGGGAAGAATGGATGAGGAAGAAAGGGTTTCACATAATGAAAAAGATAATTCCTTTGTCGGAGAAGACAACGACGAGGAGGACCCATTGGAGTTTTACGAGTGTGTCGTGTGCGATAAAGCTTTCAAAAGCGAAAAGCAGTTCGAGACGCATGAACTTTCCAGGAAACACAAAAAGGAAGTGAACCGCCTCAAATGGCGAATGAAGAAAGAAGGTATTACTTTGGGTTTAGATGATGACAGTATTAGTAACGATGTCTCTGACGACTTAGATAACGATGATAGTTTTCTTACGGCTAGCGAGAATGAGCTTGACAATATCGAGAACGAACATTTGCAAGCGTCCGCTGAGCATGCAAAAGACTTGAAGGAAGAGGTACCTGTCGCAGAAACAGCATTTACACCAAATGATAACTTTGACCAACGAGGAACAGAGCCTGAAATAATAGACAACGACATTAACGAACTTTGTCTGCCCCAAAACAGCACTATTTCCTCTTTTACTTCAAGTGCCAAGAAAAGCAAGAAGCAAAAAAAGAAAAACAAGAACAAGAAAATCAGCACGCCCCAGCTGACAACAGAAAGCGTCGATACCAACAATGAGAAAGACAATGAGTTGAAGAAGTTATCCGAAGCGCTCGAGAAGGGAATAGCTTTGGACTCTGATGACGATGACGGCTGGTTGAACTCTAATAGTAAAAAGAAGAAAAAGGGTAAGGGCAGAAGAAAGAAGTAATTTTAGATTGTTTTAGCTTTGCATTATCTTATGTACTAAATTTTGGATTTATAAAAGTTTGATACACCCTGCATTTTTTATATTCTTTCTGTTCAATCGTTGCTGTAGTTGATAGTTCGAGAAGCTGTATCAATTAATCAAACCAAAATTATGCGTTGTATGTTGAACATTCCCGACCTAAGCGCATGACAATTCACGTGACAGTATACATACAATTTTCGTTACACGAAGGTCCAAAAAAGGAAAAAAGCACTTAAGTTAATTACATCTCGCGAATGCTTAAAAGAACAGATCCGTTTACATCTCGAATCCAGTCTTTCTCTTGCACCTAATACGTGTTCCACCATTTTCCAGAGCACCATTTGTGCTGAACTGCGAATATGTTCTCAGTTAACAACTACCGGAACAGCAGTGTGGTCAATCAATATTTGGAGCCCAACATCAGCAACCCTGTCTTGGCTCATCAGAACACCTCCATCCCCAGAGAAGACAATAGTCCCGAAAACGATAATAAAAACTTCAACGGCAGCGCGGAGATAAGGAAGCGAAAGTTTAGCAACTATACTCCTCACCAGCCATTCAGATTGGCCGGCAACTATGGCCATGACACGTACCAGAAGATATTCAACAACCGGTCCAAGTTGATAAATAACGGAAACTTGTATTCGAGCACTGTCCATCCGGTCAACTACTCCAGGTCACGGAAGGGACTGTTTTATAGGAATGGCATTAGTCAGTCAGGTCAACAGAATGATGGGAAATTAATGAGCGATGTTAGACAACAGCCGAATAGCGGTAATCAAAGTAACAGTACTACAAACAGCAGCTATAATAATAAAAACACAACTTCAAACTTCAATAGAATATGCCATAAACTTTGGAACAATTTTAAGCATTCAGTGGATCAATATTTTGAGACACAGGATGAGTCCGATACTCAAAAGTGGTCAACTCTTGAAGGGCCTTATGTGAAGCGGCAGAAGGATAATAATAGTAAGCCAAAGGAAACTATTGGAAACTTGGCTGCAGGTTTCTTTAAAAATGTTTCAAAACCAGTAGCTGCCTTGAATGTTCACAACAGCGGCTACGACAATATAAATGTTGGGAAGAGAGGAGACAGTAAGGTGCCTGAATTATCAATGGAGAAGAACGATTACAATTTTGCAGACTCCGACAAAGATTTTGAAGCAAATGAAAAAAAGTCATACAAACTAAACAAGGAATTATTTTTGAACAATGGTCTATTTCAAGACAAGATTCAGGCTGATAATAATGACAATCATATTAGTAACAGCAAGATTTACGGCAGCTCGATACTGAGAAAGAAGAAATTTGGAAACAGGTCCAAGACGAGAAGCTTGCTTTTTGATGAACAATCACGGTACTCAAATAACAGTTCGTTTGCTAATAACAGCGAGTATTCGTTTAACCCGGTGCTACCGCTGTCAATGAACAATTCCAACCTTTCGCTTCTCTCGGGGTACAATAACGGTTTCAGCAGGTTGTCGATTGACACCGCGAATAACAAAAGCTATCTAACCTTGTCTAAAGACAGCAATAACACTAGCGCTAATGATGACGACCTTATGATCACCAAAATCAGAGCCATAAAACAACCAATAAGTAGGAAGTTGCTCGGCGTTCCTTCCAAGTATTCTGACGAGGATGAATTCTCTCCGTTGATGTTCCTCACTCCAAAGTTTAGAGAGTATAAGAGAATCATTGAACAGAAGAAAAGGTTGCAAGAGAAAATTCACAAACTCCGCGAGAAGAAGGAAGTACTGGTCAAACCGTTGTCAGATGACAAGCTTGCCACGGTTCAAACGATATGGAAAACTTATAGTCGGTCCAAGGTCATCACAACATTGTCTAACATCGATATCTCCGTTGAGGACTTGTACACTCTCAAAGACAGACAGTGGCTCAACGATAACATTATGGACTCTTACTTATCCATGGTGGTAGCCAGATCTAGAAACGACCCAAAGCTACCCAGCTGCTTTGTCTTCACAACGCACTTTTACTCCACTTTATCGAGAAGCGGTTACAATGGTGTCAGAAGATGGGCAAAACGTCAAAAGATCAACGTTACTGAGCTCGACTACGTCTTCATCCCTATCAACGTCATGAACTCCCACTGGTCGCTTGCCGTCATCAATAACAAGCAGAAAAAGTTCCAGTACTTTGACTCCCTCTCCGGTCGCGGTGACCACATCTTGCCCCACTTGCAGCACTATATGACCCAGGAGTTCAAGCGGTTGTACCCAGGAAAGCCAGTCAACGAGTATGGCGACTACGAGTTTGTTGGCAAGGACAAATTTCCACAACAGTTAAACGGCTCCGATTGTGGTGTGTTTGCCTGTACTGGAGTGAACTTTTTGAGTCGCGAGAAGCAATTGAGTTTCTCGCAGAACGATATGCCGGTAATTAGAAGAAGAATGGTTTACGAAATCGCCACCAACACATTGCTCGATTAAGTGGAACTATAACGATACTGTTTTCCCTTTGTATAGTTTTTTAGCCCTCAAATAATTAATATTAAATGTATATTTAGTGCTTTGCTTTGATAATGGAGATCTATAGATGGAATCATGCGGTCAGAGGAGGTAGTTACAAAGTTTCTTCTTTCCTTGTTATAACATTTACTTATACAGGCCTTAAGTGACGTAGCAACAAAAGTAGACAGCAGAGGCGCTATTATGCTGGGTTAGCATTTTGGCACAGGTATGATGAAGTACGATAGTACCTAGCGGAGCGGAACCTCGATAGACAAATAACCTAATCTCAATTAGGATTGGTTGTAAATTTTACAATTCAACTATGTTAACAATATTAACGGGACCAAGAACGACTACACACTTTTTTAACGAAATTATTAAAACTGTGGAAACAACTTACACCAAACCTCACAAGCGGTGAAAAACAGTAGTAAAATAACATGCGTAACTTTATATTATTTGTAACTTTCGTGAATAACGACTAATAACAAAATTAAGCAAATTTTATAAAGGTGGAAAAAGCAACCAAAATAATAAAAGGAAAGCAAAGTTAAATGTTTGAAACGGAAGAAGTTTTGATATAGTAAAGTGTAACAAGTAAAACAGTGGAGTTTTGCTCCGTGTGTGGTGAACGGTAAGAAATGAACATTTTATGATGAAGATCAGAAAGCAAAAAAGGAGAAATAGTGAGGGATCAAAAATGACAGCAACTCAGAAACTAAACAAAAAATGAAAATATCAGCTCTGAAGCTGTTGCTGGAAAGCTTCTTTTTTAGCTTCGGCCTCAGCTTCAACAAGACGTTGTTGTATCTTTCTGGCATATGGAGTGTTCTTGACAAACGGCATCAAGGCGCCAATCTTGTTGATGGCCTTGACTCTCAAATCACCAATGGCAACTTCCAATGCAGTTTGCACAACGTAGTTACCGTAGTGATCCTTCAAAACAGATTCCAAGTTGTTAAAGTTCAAAATTTCCTCAACAAGAATGTCTCTCAAGTTTGGATCGTTAAGACACTTGAGACACTTTTCAACAACATTGGAGGCAAATTTTTGGATCGACAAGTCTTCCAATCTGCCAATAATCTGTTTGCCGATAATTTCAGCAAAGTTTGGGTTCAACTCATACCGTTTCTTTGGTAAAAGGTACTGGATCACATAGTTGCCAAATGGGTCCTGAATCAAGACAATACCGTTGCTCAAAATCTTGTGGCCAATAGTGAGGAATTGCTCAGCGTTAGCGCGGTCCAAGCATTTTTGCAAAACGCAACATCCGTGACGATGGGTGGCAACTTCAATAATGCTGGCGCAAATACCGTCAATGATAAACTGGCAATTCTCAGGACTAAACTTGTACAAGCACTTTTGGATAACGTGGTTACCGTTGAGATCTTTGATGAGTCTGACAACATGGTTGGTCAAATTTTTAATGATTAAATCTGTTTGTTTTTGAATGGTAATGTACTCGATCATCTTTTGCAAAGCCCTAGTACCATGCTGATTTAAGGAAATCTCATCAAACCTGCCATTGCAGAGAGTAATCAATTCAGTGCGCTGATCCTCGGAAAGAAACTCAAAGATCTTTTGGATCAAGTAATTGCCAAATGGATCAATCACCAACTGGTAAATGTTAGGCTTGACCTGCTTGTAGATGGTCTCGATAATTAAAGGTCTGTCAGCACCAGATCCTTCAAGCTTCTTTTGCAAGAAACGACAACCATTTTGGTCGGTACTAAGCTTGATAATCTTAGACTCTAATTGTTCGAACGGAACATTCTTGTACTTGTTGAAAAGTTCCTTTTCATTATTCTTTTTTTCATCCTTTTTAAAGTCAGACTTTCTTCTACCGCTATTTGGTCTATTGTTATTGTTGTTGCCTTTGTTGCCGCTATTAGATGAACTGTTTAAGTCGTTATTGTTATTGTTGCCGTTAGAAGGACTGTTGACGTTGTTTATGGTGTTGGAGGAAGCATTGTTAGATAACAACGAGCTTGTGGAGGCAACAGAGTTGAGAGTGTTGCTACTGCTGCTATGAGCGTTGTCAACGTACAAGCTGGCAAAGTTCAAATCGTCAACGTTCAAACTGCTAGCAACGCGATGCTGGTTAGCATTCACCTTGTTTCTGCTGCAATTGCTGTTCACCAAAGTCTCCATGTTGAGCAACTTGTTATCATTGTTGTTCACAAGGGGGTTGTTGAAGTCATTTTGATAAAACTGGCCAGACATATTCAAAGATTGACTCTTAAAAAAGTGGTGCTTACTAGCGTTACCATTAGCCTGTTGCTGTTGCAAAAGGCGAGTTAAAGCTTTTTGTTCAAACAATGAATCGTTAACAATACCGTTTTTCAAGTCTTTGAATGAACCAACAGATCTAAGTTGTGGATGTTGACCATTAGCACTACCTGTTAATCTATAATCATTAAGAGCCCCAACAGATGAGTTGTACTGATGGTGGCCAGCGCCTTGCTGCTGTTGCTGCTGATGCTCAATGAATTGGTTATTCAAAGAATACTGGCTCAAAAGGCTCACGAGGTCCTGATCGAGATACTGTTGTTTCTGTTGCTGTTGTTGTTGCTGATGTATTTGTTGTTGCAACTGTTGTTGCTGCTGTAGCTGCTGTTGAAGCTGTTGTTGAAGCTGCTGTTGGATTTGCTGTTGCAATTGTTGCTGCTGCAATCGTTGCTGTTGTAGCTGAGCTTCATAGTTGGTAATCAGCGGCGATGAGATACTGTGAGAGTCCATTTGCAAGTATTGGCCATTGCCAACATTATTAACAATACCACCAGTCAAACTGACATTAGAAGACTTTCTCAAGCCTTGGTAATTGGATGGTGACACGTTTCCACTACTAGTGATGTTGTTGTTGAGGTTAATGTTATTGCTGCCGAAAGCATCATAGTCCAAGCTTGAATCGTTCAACGAGTAGAGGTAGTTGTTATCATTGTTGTTCAATTCGTTGCTGCGTTGAGCAAAACTATTTCCAGATTGCTGGACATTGCTGGACTGGACAAAAGATTGTTGAAGGTTAGGTTGTTGAAATTGCTGCTGTTGGGCAACTTGAGCGTTGTCCCCTAACAAATTTTTGTTAATCTTGAAGTTCACAAAACTGTTGTCAATCATTGAGACAGAGTTGTTGTTGTTATTAACATTAACGTTGGCATTCTCTAAGGAGACGCCACTGGTAGTATCACTATAGGTCGGGTTAACAGTGTTGTAACCAGCTTTTCTAAAGCTCTCATTAGAGTTGGCATATCTCAAAGAGTCATTTGATCTAGCAATTCTGAGGGAATCGTTTGACGTAGCGATTTTCAAGGACTCGTTGGAAGGAGCAAATCTCAAAGACTCATTGGACTGAGTGAAAGAAGATGTCAAGGAAGGAATGGAGCTAACAGAGCCTCTGTGAACAGGGTTAAAGTTTAAACTGGCTGAGTTAAAGTTATTCGGGTTATTGATGTTAGCGCTGTTAGGGTTCGCAACACTGTTAGCACCGCCAATATTATTGTGGTTATTAAGAAGGTTACCAACCAAGGGGCCGTTGTTGTAGGTTGCAAAAGATTCAGAAAACATTATGACAGCCGTGGGAGATCAGGTTAGCGACAATAATATGGGACTAACTTCGAATAATAAGACAGACCACTAGATAATAAAATGTGATTCAGGGTGGCAGCCGATAACCTAATTTTCTTTTCGTTTTTCTTCAGTTATTGTGTTATAGTACAATATAGTATAGTATAGTATAGTATAGTATAGGTTGAGGAGAGTATAGTATAAATAGCAAAGAGAGGTCTTTGATGAGTGTGGCAGAAAAAAGTTCGGCGCTTGTTGAATGATCAACGGTTCAATTTTTTTTTCTATTTTTTTTAAGACAAGAGCTTTGTTCAGTTCTTCGGTGTCAAAGGATGGGGATAAAGTGGCGCTCAAAGATATGTTTGGTACGAATTGATGGATATGGCTTGGTTGGAGCTGTGCTGCTGAGGATCAGAACAGATGGTCGTGATATTCACGGGTGAGGTGTGGTAAACATGTATGAACAATATGAAGATGGCGGAGGAAGCAGGAAGAACCAGTAAGCAGACGGCAACAGCTCAACGAGGAAAAGTGGAGGTGCAATAAGTTGTCTGGTATGCTTCCAGTGTCTCTACTTCAAACAGAGAAGATGGACCTTGATAGGGACAGCAATGTGTGTGCTCCGGGATGCTCGCTTATACAAAAGGGAGTAAGTAGCCTTGTTAGAACAGGAAAGGAACAGCCTGAAACGAACTTTGAGAGAACGGTCGAGGATAATTTGGGACGACAGCAAAGAGTAGCACAGGCGGCTGAAAAAGTTTTTCTTTCCTAGGTGAGTGAGGATAAAAAGTGAGTGGGCGAGTGAGGTAATGACTGAGTTGAGTATACTGGCGAAAAAAAGTCAAATTTTTCCACAAGGAAGGAGGAGCACAGTATATATAAAATCCAATCCAACCAGGAAGGAGAAAGAGGCAGCAGAAAAAAAAAAGTAAAACAGATGGATGCCAGTATCAGTTTCCTTTCTCTCCAAAAGACGCTTTTCTATATTCAACAATAATTTAGAATGACGGCGAGTATGATTTTTTCAAATCAGCCAAACTAAGAAAGAAGTAAAAAACTGGAACAAAAAACAGCAGAACACTCAATCCACTCAGACAAACGTTGTAATTACCGTAATTAAATTTGTCTTTCTTTTGTCTCTTGTCAATCTGCTTTTGCTCATTAAATTGCAAAGCTAATTGGACTTAAGGCTAGCTGCTGTCTCTTTTTGCGTTTTACTTTTTTTCTTCTCGGTCTCAGTTAACCTAGGGCTTTCTTTGTTCAGGTCTGATTAACGCTGAGATTTAATTCGTATTTTGCCTTCCATCCAAACATCACACGCCGGCCAGGACAAGGGGGCTTTCTGCCTGCTGGCTCGCTGCTGCCTGGTCGCCAACAGCTTTGCGAGTGTCGCCACCCTTTGCGAGCGAAAGTTTTTTCTGTTTTCTGGCAAAGGAACGCATTGAGTATGCCTTGAACTGCAGGTTCTGCAGGCCACTTGCAGGCGTTCATGTACGTCCTGCAGCAGCGAGGGCACCGGCCAGATTGCACTAGCTGGATGGTATGCCAGCACTAGTTGGCTTGGTACCAGGCCGCTCTGTCTCGGTTGCCAGACAGCTTCGCAGGATGCTCGCACCGAGCTTAGGGTGCGACAGAGCAGGAGTGCTATGGGCGCCTGCAGCGCTATCTGTGCCGCGATGCCGTGCTACCTAGGGAAGCGGCCTGTGAGTGAGCACCGCAGAGTGTATATTGCGGTTTTTCCTGCATATGAAACTATGCGAACAACGCCTTTGTGGGCCTTGGGACACACTAGCGTCGCCACTCGTAGTTCGCGCGCAGCTCTCTCTGCAAGCGGTGTCTTGAGGCCTGATGCGACGCATGATACAGCGCACGGCGCTGCGGCGGAACGCTGCCGTGTCCTTTTTGTCTGATCTGGCGGCGAATATTTGGTGGAATCTGGGCGTCTGGGCCGCACAGTGTGCGGCAAATAAGGTTTGGCTGGGTCAACAGGCGCATCCCCCAGGCACGCTGAGGCCAGAAGAGGACAGTTTCTGCAGCGCGCGCGTAGACGCGCGGCTGGGACTCTCGCAAACGGCTGCTAGGAGCTAGGCAGTCGGCAGCGAGCAGGCTGCCGGAAGGGAGGACGGTCCTGAGAGGACAACCGAGCACAACAGCACATTAGAAGTTGGTGCTACTGTCAGCCGGCAACAGCTGCTGAGTCTGTGGGCCCACACAGGTCACCCAAACGACACTCAACAAGCCTAACATTGAGCAGCCGGCTGCTATCAGCTTTTTGGGCGCACGTAGACCCAGGGCAATATGCAGGCCGCCCTGGCAAAACAGGTTGCTAACGTATTTGTAAACTTTCATTTCTGGCTTGTAGCTGCCAGCGTTAGGTCTTCTTTGTTCCCCCTTCCCCCTGGGCTGTGATCAAAGTGCCAGTGGCTTTAAGCGTGTGTGATTTGACCCGTGAATTGGGCAGTACGGCTGCGACGTGTTCGGTGGCATTTGGGGTCTCATCCGCGTGTTATTGAAGACAGGCTAAATTAGGTTTATGGAAAATGGTCTCGACTATCCGGCTCAGCCTGTCCCTTCGCAGGTCTCGTCTTGTTGTCTGGCCAACCTTCGTAGCGTTCGTTTTGAGTTTGGTCGTCTGAAAGCCGTTAAAGCCCAGTGTGCTAAGTGATGCTGTCTCGGAATAGTGTCAACAGAACGAGTTACAGGTATCCATCCAGAACCCTCCAGTATGTTTCTTATCGTCCATGTAAGTCGTACTGATCAAACAAAGGTGTATTTCCAAAGCATCATGTATCTTTGGACATTACAGTACAAATCTGCAGCCTCCATGCTTTATGGACCAGAAGTGCAACGCTCGCTGATTTCCTTGCTCCACTTTCAATAACTGGCATTCTATATGCTATAATTCACGCCCTTGAGGTCTAACCGTAAACTTCGGTCTCCTACTTTACAAAATAAAGAGGACACCATAGATATGCCGCATTATTAGGGCAGCATACTGGGGGATGTCTGTTTCCGGAGTAATGCTGTAATAGCATATGTAGTGTGAAAATGTGGTTCATGTATGGATGTTCCCCCAGACTGTCATCTTCTGGCATCTCGACCCGATCTTTGTTCTTTCATGTCTTCATGTCTGTTAGTGCACACAATACCAAAACTCCCTTCTCAGCGTCTGGCAGCCCTTCAGAAGGAAACCGAAGATTGTCTTTGTCCCTCGCTTTTCTAGCAGAGGAGGTTGAGCCATTGGCGTATCCTTCCCGGTTCTTATCAGCTCGTATCCTCGAGCCTCCTAACACTCAGTCGTAATGTCAGCCGCCTTTGACAGCACAATCACCACCGTCAACTTCCCCGAAGATTTTATTGCCCAAAAGCTATCTGTGTCAGAGGCTTCTATGCCTCATGCCCAGAAGAAAAACTTTTCGTCTCAATTCCATCATATATGGCTTCGCGAAAACTGCCATTGTGATACTTGTTATCATGGCTTGACCAGGCAACGCTTGTTGGACACGTTCAGCATACCACTTGAGATTGTGCCTCTCCAAGTGGCTCTTTCCAAGGAAACGAGTAATTTGAAAATTGTATGGCCCGATGACCATAAGTCATTATTCTCCCTCGAATGGCTCCTTGCTAACGCATACCAACCTTCATTTATTGACTTTGGAAAGGAGCATTTTGCCGCTGAAGCCAGCAAGTCTCCAATTGATCCTGCGTACTGGGACAAGAGGATTATCAACGAGAACTTTCCCACAATTGACTATAATAAGATTATCTCTCAGGGTAATTCTCAAATCTCGGGAATAAAGGAGTGGGTAAACAAGACACATGTTTATGGCTTTTCCATCGTGGAGAACGTTCCTATTGATCCAATCAAAACTAAAGAATTGATCGAGCAAATCACATTCATCAAGCCTACTCACTACGGGGGCTTCTGGGACTTTACTTCAGACTTATCAATGAAAGACACCGCATACACAAATATTGCTATCCCCTTGCACACTGACGGCGCCTACTGGACCGAAGCCCCCGGGTACCAGGCTTTCCATTTATTGAAGCATAAAGGCAAGGGTGGTACGACCTCGCTCAGCGATGGCGTGCTGTGCGCATACATATTGAGAGATAACTTTCCTAAATATTTTAAGATCTTGTCTACTATCCCAGTGGATTTCCATTCTGCTGGTGAAGAAGACGTTTTCATTCAGCCTGCTGTTCCCAGACCAATCATTATTGTTGATGAGACAAAAACCGAGGAGGCAGCTGGTATCATCAACAAAGCCTTGCCAACGACCTCGAAAGTTAAAGTCACACAAATAAGATGGAACAACTCTGACCGCTCTCCCTTCAAATTGTCTCTCCCTCAAGATGAGATCTCAGCACTTGCCAAAAAGCTCAATAGTGAAGACTTAGTTCTTGACTTTTACAAGGCTCTTCACACATTCCATGGCATCTTACATGACCCAAACCATGAGATATTTTATCAATTATGCCCAGGTCAGGTTTTGTTGTTTGATAACTGGAGAGTGTTGCACTCGAGAACCAGTTTCACCGGGGAACGCAGAATGTGTGGGGCTTACTACACTAAAGATGACTTCATCAGTAGATTCAAGACTTTGAATCACGACAGACAGGATTTGATTGGATCCTTATAGAGAGACAAAGGTTGATACATAGACATGTGCACTGCCCTTTATTAGCTTTTTCTACAAATTTGCCGAATTGGATGCCTAGACAAAGGACTTCGACATCACAAAGTAATCAAAGCCCATGGTTTCATTTAGACTTAGATCAAATCAATAAATATTCAAAAGTCAAGTGCCTTTTAACGAAGTTCTAAAAATGTCAATATAGTGTCATAGGCAGATATGACACTAGAATGCATATTTTTTACGTAGTCCTCATGCCTCTCGGGTGCGCTCATGTACGTCGTTAGCGAAACGGAAATCGCAAGGCTCGTAATTTCCGCTTGGACGATGTGAATTTTTGAAAGCAGTAATTCCTTTTCACGCATGCTTATTCAAGGAAATCTGATATTCACACTTAACTTAGAGAATCTATATGAATTGTTAGTTTTGGGTGATATGAAGATTTGAGATTTATTTAGCTTGCTACAAACGATAGGAATAAAACCGCTGTTAGATCTATAGATTGTCCTTAAGCTCTTTAAGTTTAGCATCTTTTTCATTGCCTTCTTAGTTCCTACATAACCCAAACTCAGCTGCGCTTCACCTTGTAACTGGGATCATCGAAAAGCCATCATGCAACAAGAGACCTATCTCGTCATTGACACGCTTTCTCGTGGCTTTTCCTACTTTTCTTCAAGCAGAAATTCATGTCTGTCATCTAGGTAAATTCTCGAGCAGTGCGTGTTTCGAAACGGATCCTGGAGAACGGGGGCAGACATGACTCACTGCGAAGCAGCCTGTTTTGTCACCGATCCATCGTGGATACTTGTCGATACTCGTGAATGCCAGGTTACGTCTAAGAGTTTCGAAGCATGTTGTCACTGACTTGGCCTATATATAAGTTTATCTCCCCCGTATAAGAGTTTTGTAGTGCAGCGTACAACAATAGTAGCACTTAAGGTTTGTTTTACAATATTATATTCATGGAATTTCAAATGTTGGGCTAGTTCGATAACATTGCCAAGCATTCAATAACGGCAAAGACAATCCTAAAAACCAAGAGGGATTGGAGCAAATTCCAAACTTTACCTTCATTAATTTTGAATACACTAAGAAACATCTTAGCCATGAAGCTTGCAAATTTGTGTGGGGTCTGCGTTGCCTTCGTTGCTATCGGTCTAGGCGATCTAACAGCCAGCATAGCTCCTCGTGCTAAAGGTCACATGCACCAAAAGAGAGACCGTTCTATAATTTATGAGACAGTGACAACCTACATTGATTCCAATGAGTCCAAGTACAGTCTCACACAAGACATACCTACAAGTTTCTTTACGAGGCCGATCCCTTCAGACACACTTTCTGCGTCTGCCATTTCAGCTATATCACCTTTGCTGCTTCCCCTTCTGAACCTGCTAAGGATCTATCATTATCAACATCAGAAGCAGCCTCTTCCACCTTGTATTTGCCTTCTTCTGAGCCCTCCAGTGAGCTAGTGAAAGGCAGCCTTTCAGTTGGCGAAATACCAGCCAATTTTGAGGATGGCATCATCAGCTGCGACGATTTCCCAGCCGACCAGGATGTCATCCCATTGGAGCATTTAGGGATCGGTGGATGGTATGGGATAGAAATGCCAATGGGCGGAGACATTGAGTCCATTTCCACTGGTGGCAAATGCCGTGAGGGCGCCTACTGTTCGTACGCTTGCCAATCGGGCATGCTCAAGACTCAGTGACCTGAAGACCAGCCTGTAAACGGTGTCTCGGTTGTTGGCCTTTACTGCAAGAATGGTAAGCTTTGCAGAACCAACACCAACTACGCCGCCCTTTGTACCTGGGGCCCTGATACCGCATACGTTAACAACCAGCTCAGCAAGCAGGTTGCCATTTGCCAGACTGACTACCCTGGTACAGAAAACATGGTGATTCCAACTGTGGTCGATGGCGGCGCAAACAGTCCTCTTTCTGTCGTAAATCAGACTTCTTACTACCAATGGGAGGGCCAATCTACCTCTTCGCAATTTTATGTTAACAATGCTGGTGTCGACTGACGAACGGGCTGTGCCTGGAGCTCCGAAGGTAGTGGTGTCGGTAACTGGGCCCCTTTAAATTTCGGCGCTGGTTGGGGAGAGGGTGTCACCACTTGTTCTTAATTCCTAATCCCAATAACAAGGGTTCTTTAAATTATAATGTGGATATCGTTGCGCATGGTGACAGCGCAACGATACCCTGTACTTGGTCTCACAAGGATGGTATATATTCTGCCGGGTCAGGTGAAAATCAGGATGAATGCACCGTCGGCGTGAGTAAAGGTAAAGCTCAGTTTAGGCTTTATAAATAACTGTTTTATAAGTTTTTGTTTTCATTAGCTTTTCATTTTTTAGATCTTTTTTTACATCTGTATACTAGCTTAAATATCTCTTCTGTCCTAATTTTGGTGAAATTTTTTTTATCTTTACTTCTTAGTATCTCCTTTGTACCATTTGAACTTCAACTTAATTGAGAGTACTAGAATTCTTTTTCTATCTTATAAAAGTGAACTATGATTTTACAACAATCATCTTGATATACCCTTAAGAGCCTGTCATTCGTTATTTCTCTAAAAATCCGACAAAAGAGTCTTTACTTCTAGAATTACGCATGTCAAAACTTTGCGTTTGTAAATTGTGTTTGTAAGCACATTGCAGTACAAATAAAAAGCGGAGCGGCGATAAATCGCAGGTACCCTCTCTGAAAAATCATCTGCTAGTTAATCTATATTAGCCGTTGACAGTGAGAACTCATTCTTTATTCATTAAGGTAGCACGCTAGTAACCCTATTTAGCCTGGACTATGCAATTAGCTAGTTGGATGGCGTGTTGCTTAGTTAATTAGGCATAGCCCTTTATAAAACGAAATATAAGAGTATTTTATACAGTTACTTCAACAAGCTTTGTGGCAACAGTAGGGTGTTGTAGGAAAAATATTATCGTAAAGAGGTCATTTCACTTCAGTATAGAACCTCATATTTTATTCAGTTCTGTTAAAGTTAAATATTGAAAATGCTTATTAACAGCGACCCCAAACTGCAACTCCATAACTTTGTACACTTCAGAGCTGTAATTTGTTGGCATTACGTTATGGATAGAATGTTAAAGCACAGATGTTAAATATTTTGCAAGAGGAAAAGGTCAAGTGTGCAAGCCTTCCTGACATGAGAAATGCAATGGTTTGAGTACCATTATTGAAACTTTTTCTTCTTTCATTTTACAAGGTGCCTTAAATTTTACTTTGTGTATATTAATTAATATTAATTTCTTTCTACAATTTCAATCCCCGTTTTACTGTTATTGGTCTATAAATCGGTGAGAGGGATTAATATTATTTGCGATGGTTATATGGAGGTTCAATGAGATTTTGGAGAAATTTTGACTTAAGTCAATTCTGCGGATATCTCGCTCTTCGAAGCATGTATTATTCTTGAATTACTTTTTTTTTGCTTCCTCTATTAAATCAATCTCAGATAAGCAAATAATATGGCTTTTAGCTGCTAAAAATTTCAGTGTTTTTTATGAATTAGCGATTGAAGACCTAGAACGATAAGGCCATACTTGTGCTCAAAAAATATGCTTAATCCTTCAAATTACGATTCCGTATCAGCCCATCCCATCTTTGATTATTTGCGCCTTTTTACCAGTACACTCAAGACTAATGGTATGGAAAACCTGTATAACAAGTAAAAAATTGTTTAAACACTGCAAAATTTACAAGTTTCGGTAGCATCTTTTCTTGTTCTCGCAAAGGTATAATCAGATCCTATAGCAGCCACAGAATGGTACCAGGCGGACTAATTAGGAACTGGCAGGAAGTTCTGGCTCAATAGCTATGCAGAAAGTCCAAAACTTTAACGACCTGCTCGTAAAAAAATCTAAAATGACTTTTTTATTGTGTTGCGAATTCCGTATACACAAGCTATTATCCTTGCTGATTCGGTAAATTATTTACCTTTCGCGGCCGCGCCGAAAGAAATTACTAAGCTTGCCCTTAAGATATTTTTTGGCGGCAAATATGCTACAGGGACTTCCTAATGTGGATCCGAATGTGACTTTTCAACAAGATTTCGTCTATGTACAACGCAATCTTGCGTACAACTTTCGTTTTCTTTTGATACATTCGATAGATACATTTCGTGCTTAGATTTGTTACACTCAGCTATTGTTAAATGATAGAGACCATGTTATAAATTACTTGTTGCTCTAACCTCGGCAGCCAGTAAACACCTACAGAAATTTCCTGCATTCAAACGACAACTGTAAACAAAGTATGATGATGACTGTTGTAAACGAAATGCGATAACACTCCTTTGACACAATTTGCGGGCTGTTAGCATGAGAAACCAAACCATATGAAGTCTGCAACGAGCGAATCTTCTAAGGTTTATATCTTCAAAAAGGCGCTCAAATTTTAAGCAGAAAGCGTAATATTTGCAGCGGTATTCAAATCATTTATTCAACGAGTTTACCAAAAGAATGCGACCTGAACTTTTCCGGTATATCATTAAAAAGTTAAAACTAAAAGTTGGGAAGATCTCCGCACCGTGTACATTTTCAACTTCCATGAGATTTGCAAAAAAGGTGTCACACAAAAGTAGCCAAACTATGGTCAAGTACTTCTGGCCTTTGTGACAGAAGTTTCTGTCGTACGTAAGCGAAAACATGATATCGAAAAGTCGTAACAATTTTTCTTTCATCAGCTCAAAGAAGCCACTCTTACTGCGGTTTTAGCATTTAAAGAAGAAAGAGGTTTTATTTTACTAAATTATTTCGAAAAATATCAGATCATAAAGATGGTTGAAAGATCAGCAATGTAGATAATTTCAAGCAAAGGAGCAAAAAAGAAATCGGAATAACATCAAAATAGCATATTATCGCACAAATAACTTTGAGGGTACAGGGCGAGATAGGAAAATGATAGCGCAAACGTTCGGATGGAAGATGCCCTTCAATGAAAGACATTGAAACCGATACCTGCCTTAAAATAGGCACTACTCTTTTAGTAATTGGTCAATTATATTGTGGCTTTTTTGCTTTTGAAATTATAAAGTTGACTCAAGAGTTAATGGAAACTGTCGCCGCACCTCGCGTGTCTCGCTGTTACTTTCAGACAAACTAAGACACTCCTGATTTTAGAAAGCCCCTCGTTTTTTGATTGAACAGGAGTAAAAAAAGCAGGAGAAAGAGAGACAGCAAAAAAATGCGAATTATGTTTCAGTTACACTTAGCTCCGACTCGTGTCTCAAAAGATAACATTAATTTGATTAATTCGCCAATCCGCCGATCCTCGATCGATTTGCGGCCATACTCCAGCTAACCAAAAAGGACGTTCGTGGATTATGGAAAATAGCCTGCTGGCATACATAAATTATGGGCCAACAAAGCAGACACGAGAGAATACATAGAGTAGTAATTTTTTTTGATTACTATGGCGATTCATTTTTGTTGTGATTTGAATACTCTCATGGGCCGTACCATATTTTCTAATCTATACGATCATTGGCCAACCGCAAGTTTTAATAAATTTTAACAATTATTCATAGTTATCTGACCGCAATAATAAAACATACAACTATGCTAATTGGAACTTTGTGTTTTGAGGAATTGAGTCGGTATAATAAATGTGACCGCAACTTTTTAGACAAGTGCTCAAGTCAAGTCAAGTCTATGTCAACATATGCATTTGAAAACGGTTCTTTACAGGTCACCCACGCCTTCCAAAAGCCAAAAAAACTCATGCAACTTTATGTGTTGGCATTCGGCTATAAGATATTCTTAAGTTTTGTAAGGTTTTCAAAAGTCTTTCTTTTGTGTGTAAAAGAAAATTATCACCTTGACCCTAAATTGCAATCAAACTGTAGCAACATCACAATTAGCTTCGCCTTCAAGCCCCTTGTCTTACAAATAGCTTAATGGAGATAGTACTGCCTCTAAGTTGTAGTCTTAACTCGTGAAGACTTAAATTAAGGAATGTGATTAGACGTATCAAGTCTGAGACATATTGAGACAGCGCCGATAAAAAGAAGTAGCCAGGATAGCGCGGAATGATCTTCAAAAATTGTCTTCTGCCGATTGTCATACCCTTTGTCTCGTCGCAAAATTTTTCCTTTATTCACAGTCATGTCTCGTTTTCAGTTGAAAAATAGGCAAGTCCAAAAAAATTCTTTCTCTCAAAAGGAATGAAAATCACTATCTAAAGTCACTCATAGTAGTATACCTGGAATTCAATTCGAGTTTCCTAAAACGTATCTCTCGTTTCAATAGATTTTAAAAATAATAAGACTAGTTTAATTACTTCTGTTCACCAATTGGGCTTTCCGATCAACTACAGCTTTCCTCATAAACGCTAAGGTCATGTAACGCAGATGCTTTAAATATCAGTTTTCAAAAACGCTTGTAAAAAATAATCCTTCTGCTAACCGCAACTTAAATACAGGAGAGCATTGAAAAAATTCACAATTGCCACGTAGCAGCTTTGTGTAGATCTGTTTATTTATCTTCGGTGCAGACAGCCCCATCGATCAGAGACAGAGGAAATGACGTTTTAAATACCATGAAGGGATGCCTTAGAGCGTGTCTTGGGTCCCTGCTGACTAAAGTATCAGAATACTCAGACGGCATATTTTGGCTATAGCGCCTGCGAGGCACTGGCTGATCAAAAAAATGACAGATGTAGAATAATAACTAGCGCTTATTGAATTCATTTTAATGAGTACGATGATTAGCTCGCGAAGCTTAGGAATTGAAAAAATTTTTATAGTATTTGACATAATAATCAAGGCCAAAAACATGTGCCAGTCCTTGGCATATCTTGAACCATGACGAACGAGTATTGGTGACTGTCAAGAAAAGCCTCACCTAATTTTATTTTAAATTTTTATATTCTTAAAAACCTATAGGCCTATTGTTAGCTGGCATCCTCAAACGTTTTGCGAAGAATGCTATGAGACATCCGATCTTTGCGATCTTTAGGTCAGCCAAAAAGAAGATTCCAGGTGCCACATGCTTATCTGGTTTTATAATTCAGTTAAATGAGAGACTTTTGTGCGCTTGATAGGCATGGATGAAAGTCGGGCATGGATGAAAATCGGCCATCGAGAAAAACTACGAGCCTCTTGCAAGCGAATAAAAGAAGTAACTCCTACTGGCTTGCAGTCTTTGTTTCAAAAGAGCCAGGCACTGTCAACAAATAACATCTTCACAGCAAGAATGAGTCCACTAGTAAATGGAGCTAATCAGGCCTCTTTTTGAATATAGCTCCTCAATAATAGTTACTTTCAAGAAAATTTGCGATGCGACTTGTAGCTTTTTGCAATTTATGGAGTACATGTCTCATGTCAGCTTGCGGCTCTTCATAATATAAATATTAAGAAACTATGTGCAATACAAACTTCAAAAAATCTTCAAAATATCTGGATCTATAAGACCATATAATTTGGAGTGATCATTTCAGGACAAAATATGGCATTAGATACCTTTTTATGAAAAGAGCGCTCAGGGCGTGCCTGTCTGTTGCAATCTGACCAGTTTGGTACATTCTACCTAGTGATTCAAGTTATAAGCAATCCAGCCTCTCACCCTCACCCAAAACACCCCTCAATTAATAAAATATTTGGTTTTGGTGAGCCTGAAGTATTAGCAACATCCAAGAATGCAGACTGCTACAAACGCAAATCTCGCGCGTTTTGAGCCCTTGATAAATTGTAAACTTGGAAAAAAAAGAAACCGGAAATGGCCAGTATGGACTGAAAGAAGGCCGTCGGCAATGCTTGAAAGTGCTAAGTACCGATCAGCCATTGGATGGACACAAACAATAAAACAAAAAAGGTTTCCAAAATGAGCGCTACTTTTAACGTATGTCGAAACTTATGTACTGGAAATATATTGTTCTTGCGGTTACTTGCGCGACTGGAAGCGTCTCTGGCTTAGAAAGAATAAAAGGAAACACCGAACTTTTCAAAGTGAAAAGGTGATGGCTCAAAATGCTAAGAAAATAGTTGATAGACGAAAGAAGTCCAGACCATCTAATAACAGTCAAGCATAAAGCAAGAACAAAGATGTTGAGCGCTTCAACAGGTATATCCAAGCGTGCTGTTTGTCGCTGAACTCGGTGCGGCGCGGGTAACGACGCTAATAAGCATTTTCATTTCTGCTTTTATACAAACACTAACGCAACAGATATAGGTTTTCAGATACTCCGCCTTAGGCGTCGGTATATTTTACGGTTTCTACCATAGAGAAACTCTCAAATCTATTGCCAAAAAACAAGAAGTTATCGAGAAATACCAAAAGACTGAAAAATTGATCCTTGAGGCTAAAGACGAATTCGCCAAATTGAACAGCAAGAAGAGCGAAAGCGGTAGCGGCAACTCCACTGATTTGTCCAAGATCAACTTGGATGACAAAAACTTAGATTTCGCTAAGGTCATCTTAGGTAGCATTGAAGCCTTGAAATAAGATGGATTTTTCCAATTATAAATCTTGACTAAAGGCAAGTTACAAATGTAACTTTGAATTTCGCGAAAAAAGATGGCTTTGAACCTTTACTATGCTCCTTCTCTGGTACTGCAAATGTGTGTCCAACCTACCTTGCTCTGGTACTCTAAATATTTATTCAATCAATCCTGTATTATGTTACTCGGTAAACTATCAATAATGTAAATCTGTTTATAAAAAGTTAAACTCTTGTTTGCTTTTTTTTTGTTATTTTAGTGGCTCTATCTTTCGACTTCAATAGGATCAAAGTTGCTTTTATTGATCAAATTTCGGAAGAACATGTTGAGTGCCAGTGTCAAGACAGAAATCTTCCATTTCCAAATCTTTTACCAAGGTGATCTGCGCTTTTTTGGAGTTTTACGAAAAAAGCTCAAGGTTTATTGATAGATTATTGTAATCAAGTAAGACCCTGCTAGAAGCGCCCTTCTAATTAAATCAGAGTGCTCCCGAAGCTGGACAACACCTGTTTCGACGATCGGGACTAGCCCCATTTGTAGAACCTTCTACTCTTATAGTTCTGTTGGGTGATTTGGTCTCGGGACCTATCTTGTGACTTAGGACCCTATAAAACTGATATAAAGCACTTGCCAAAAATTGTCTTGGGAATTCATTTAACAAAATAGTAATACGGGCACTCACCCCCTCTGCGGCGCCTTTATCGTTTATCAAAATTGCGCTGCATGCTGAAGAAAACTGTGGCTGACAACATTGCACCAACAACATGGCGCCATCGGAGAAGCTTTCTATTGCGGACTGGAAAACCGGTATCTTCAAAAGTTGCAATCCTTGCGATTAGTCACCACCGGCTTTTATGAGTTTGAAGGCCGGTATTTCCAATTTTACCTATAACCAGATGTTAGATAAACAGGAGCAGCCGCTTTTTGATCCATCTGCGGCCTCGCCTGGAATAGTAGCCACGGAGATTGCTCACGAGCCGCAATTTGCATCCTCTGACGAGCCACTCTTGAAAGATGGAAACAAGAACGGCTCCCTCTTAGCAATAAACTACGGTGCTATCAGCGAAAGCACTCACCTGGACAGCTCAAGTAGCAGGCTAGAAGATCAGTACAGACAACAGGTCGTGAGTGATGCTGAACGCATAGCTCATGAGAGAGACGAGGAGGACGCTGAAGAAGAACCAATCTTACCACCGGCAAGACAACGGATCATATTATTATCTATTTACATCTCTATCTTTTTGGGTGCGCTAGACACTACTATTGTTGCCACCTTGTTATCAATAATTGCTAATGAGTTGAATGCCTTGCCTGCGGTTTCATGGATAGCCACGTCGTACTTGTTATCATGTGCAGCTTTCCAGCCATTGTTTGGCAAACTTTCGGATATCTTTGGTAGAAAAGTGCTCTTGTTAATATGTAACGCCATGTTTATTGTCGGCTGTTTGATGTGTGGCTTGACTAGCAACTTTTGGGTGCTTGTGACTGGAAGATTTATTACTGGTATTGGCGGTGGCGGATTCAACACTTTGGGAACTATTACAATGTCTGATTTTATTCCAGTAAGAAAGAGAGGTGTGTATCAAGGCTTTGGTAACATTGCATTCAGTCTAGGTGCCGCCAGTGGCGGTATTGTTGCAGGCTTGTTCCAATCATATTTTGGCTGGAGGATGGCATTCTTGGTACAAGTCCCAATCTGCATTATTGCAGGATTGTGTATCTTGTTATACTTGAATTTACCTCATGGATCGCCAGGATTAGGAATTCAAGGTAGTGGGCATGACATATGGGTCAAGCTACGCAAAGTCGATGTATTTGGATCATTTATTTTGGTTTTGTCTTTGATTATGTTTATGGCCGCTGCTTCATTGGGCGGTAAGACCGTGGCCTACGACAGCACTACTTTTGCAGTTTTAGTTATAAGCAGTTTAAGTGGTTTGGGGGGATTCTACTACTACGAATTATTAGTGGCCACCGAACCAGTAATTCCGGTCTATTTGTTAAAACAACCAACAGTTATTTTCTCGTCTCTTAATTGCTGGTTCTTGTCAATGACAATGTTCACAAACTTGTATTTTGCCCCATTGTTCTGGATCTCCGTTAAGAACCTTTCCGCCACTGAGGGTGGCATGAGATTAATTGCAAATTTTTTGGGTGTTTCCACGGGCTCTGTATTTGCCGGTCTTTATATGAAGAAGACTGGAAAGTACTATAACTTGGCTTTTGTTTCTGGTATTTTGACGATTATTGGTATGTTTGCTGTCTACATGCTCCTGGCTGATTCTAGTAATGTGTACGAGTTAACCGTGATGTATTTGCCTGGCTTTGGCTTAGCCGTCATGTTAACAGTTTCCTTAGTGGCGATGATATCTTCCGTGAGTCATACTGAACAGGCACTTACTACGTCCATCCAGTATGGATTCCGTTCAGTCGGCTCGACTTTGGGTGTTTCTATTGCTACGGCGTGCTTTCAAAAGCGCTTGCTTGATACACTTGTTTACAACTTCCATCACTTGAGCAATATTCCAGACAAGTACAATTCGCCTGAGGCGCTTGCCAAGATTATAGACAGGGCATTGCACGACTCTAATTATGCGCACACGAGCGCCCCAGCATTTGCAAAGAATGCAATTATTGGAGCCTATGACAATGGATGTCACGCTGCTCTTTTGTTTTCTATCATCACCGCCGTTGCCAGTGTAATCTGCAACTGTTTCATCAAGGAACACCAACTTTCGAAAAACGTGAAGAGAAAGTGATCAAATAACATTGAGCCCTTAGCGTTGCCAGAAGCTTCATCAGTAGCTGAAAGGCAGTTCAGATATGGTTACGCTTTGAGAAGACTGCAGTACCTTTATATAGAAAGTTCGCTAAATGTACTATTTTTCATTATTTGCGGTAAGTTGGAGGTATGTATTTTTTTGCACGTGATATACTTCAAGGCTTTTTTTTTTTACCATTCGTAAGTTCAGTTAAAACATTACGAAGGAGCTCGTCCCACCAATGTTTCGCCGCAAAACTATATAAATGGTTGACTCTCTTCTTGTACAGCGTGAGATATGGGTTATTTTAAGCTGCTGTTGCAATCATAGTGTCTTCTGTAGAGAGAATTGGCCCAGAGTGCAACATTTACTGCCCCGAATTTTAGCGAAGCCCAATCCGGCACAGCCCCATGTAGTGTGAAGTGCTTTGCGGTGTCGCGATGCATGGAAGCATTGCGATCACAAGATAAAGGCGCGAGCGTTTTTTTGAGGCGCAACGGGAAACCACAGAGGGCCAAGGCAAAAGGCGCAGGCGAAACCGGAAAAAAACATGTTTGCAAAGACAAGCGCCCAAAGGTCAAGGCGCAGTACTGGGGCGTTACCGTAAAGGAAGCACATTCCGTATACAACAGTCTCTGCCTGGGGCGGACAGACTGTATGGAGGCCAAGAGGACTTTTGGCAGCTCTTATTCGAGAAGACGGCGTCATTCAACAAGAAGACGCTGCGCGGAGCGGGAAAAAGAGCGGAAAAAAAGCGGAAAATCGACTAAAAAAAAGTAAATTAAAGGCAAGCTTGTCCTTTACTATAATTACGATAACCAGCCCCCTTAGTCCTCGCTTTGTTGATGAAGCTGCAAATTATTTTGTCTTTCCGATCTCTCTCTCGCTTTCTCCAGCACTCTTGAAACTACGTTTTTATCTTTGCTTCCATCGCTGAATAGCGATCAAACGTTATTGTCTCGCTACATATTAGCGTCCATTGCTTGTAGATGCGCAACCACGCCGATAAGCCATGAGCTCCAAAGGCAGCAAACCAAACAGGTCTTTTGTCCCCACAAGACGATCGCCTTTGGCCTCAGGCTCACCAAGAAAACGGCATACTCCTTCTTCCAGCCCTGCTTCTTCTTCGCCCCGCAGAATAGGCGCCATCAAGAAGGATACAGAAAGCGCTGACGGCGCTGTTTCTAATTCATCTGGCAGCCCTATCAATTTCAGTCACTATGACGAAATTAGCGATACCATTGCAAATAACAAAAATGGCGCCGGCGCCTACAATGACCACGCCGTCAAAACAACATTTGTCCATGAATATGGTCTGCTTTCGGATTCAGGCTATGACCAACAGCATGATGAAAACGAAAACGAAAACGACGTCAATCAAGAAGACGAAACGGAAGATGCACCAGTGATCAATAACTTATCTGACACTTTGCAAAAATGTTTGTTCCTCGAAGGCGCGCCAAAGGCCTTTTATTCTGCTATCATGTCCAACATCAAACTCGTCACACATCATCCTCAGCAGTATATTGTTCGCTTCGGGGAGCCTTCAAAAGCGCTTTATATCCTTCTCAAGGGTACTGTAGCCGTCACCTCTCCAGATGGCGAAACCCTGCACGCTGAGCTTCAGCCCGGTGCTTATTTTGGTGAAATTGGAGTCTTGTTTTCAAGACCACGAACTGCCACTGTGATAGCAAAGACCAAGACCCTACTGGCAATCGTCACTAAGGAAACTCTCAATCTCATCTTGCCCAACTACCCATGCATTGAAAGGTCGATTCGCGATGAGGCACAAAAGAGACTTGCGTCGCAAGAAAATAAGCGCTCGAAGAAGTTAAGCGCCCTGTTTAACCTCTCTCATATGCCCACAAAACAAGAAGGCATCCCGGATATTTCTCATGATAGTGACAAAGAGAGAAAGAAATCAATCATATTGCCGAGCATCTTAAATTCCAATATGCACAGTTCAATGAGTGTGAGCGACGGCTTCCAAAACCCTAGCAATGAATGCAACAATACTATGCAAAATTATGTGGCAACCGAGGAGACTTTCAAAGAGCTGTTGGTGGATTTGTTTATTCCACTCAAAAAGTTTATTGACAAGCTAAATTTGTTGAATGTGGTACCTTATAGTATTCTATATGAGTTTACCATCAACTGCACCAAAATATTGTACAGAAACCCAAACGAACACATATTTCGTAAAGGTGATCTGACATCGGAAGTATATTTCATTTTAGAAGGACAAGTAGAAATTGTGGACTCAGTCCAAATTTATCTTCAAAATAGTGAGTTGCGGGGCACTAAGTTTGAAAAGATATTGGCCAAACTTGGCCAGTATGAATATTTTGGAGAAATGGCGTTTATCCAGCATTTTGCAGACACAAAGTCAATACCTTTGGAAATTAAAGGTGTTGATTTTAGATTCAGAAGTGCTGATGTCAGAGCGGCGACAGCCGTCAAGTTGTTGGTGTTTCCATACGATGAGTTGAAAAAGTTTTGCGAAAAGTACACTGCTGTTTTTACAGGATTCAAGGAAGAAGCTCTTAGGAGGTTTAATGCGAACAAGTCAACGCTGGATAGCTTCGGTATTAAGATACCAAGCAGAAAGCCCCAAAATGTGCACCCTTCGCAGGAGCAAGCGTCTCCAGTGTCTATTAGCCCTATCGTTGAAGAACCAGTTGGCAAACCAAATGAAGCGCTTTTTGATAATTTAGACTTCAACAAGTCAAACAATAGCGATAAGGCTTTTTTTTTCCACGAAAAACGGGAATCTTCTAAACATAAGTCAGCATTATCGGCGCAAGCATCAGCAACTCCTGCCTCTTCTACTTTCAAATGGAACTCTAGCTTTCTAAATAATAGTGCAAGTGTTTTCTCTTCATCGCACTCATCTTCATCGCGCTCAATCCCAAGTAACGCTTCTGCCAGTGCCAGTTCACCGGTATTCTCTTCAAGGCAGCGAAGATCCTCTGTGGCAAGCAGTATAATGTCCTCAGATACAAAGGGCTCGCCAGAGGTCCAGCAGATGCAAAAACAGCAGCTGTCGTTTAGAGAACCTTTTTCCCACCAGCAACAGCAAAGCATGCAACTAGATAATTTTGTCAAAATGAAAAAAAGAAGGCGCTCAGCGTTTGAATTTTCCAATGTTGGCGCCCTGTATACTTCAGAGAAACATTTCTATAACCGTGAGCCACTTCTGCTTGTAATGCCACCACTAAACCCGGTTACTCCTTCATTGCATAATTTTCCAGGACAGAACTATGCCCCAAGGCAACCGTTTCAATACGTCACCCCTGCCAAAAGGCTAAAATACTCCTATCTTAATAACGATAATACCAGAAGGAGGTCATCATTGTTAAGATATAGGCCCATCCTTCCTGATCACATATTAATCCGTATCTTTCAGCAGTTGGACTTGAAGACTTTGATGATATTAAGAAGAACCAGTCAGAGATGGAG
Organism: Saccharomycopsis capsularis; assembly: GCA_031125595.1. Lineage (NCBI taxonomy): Eukaryota > Fungi > Ascomycota > Saccharomycetes > Ascoideales > Saccharomycopsidaceae > Saccharomycopsis > Saccharomycopsis capsularis. The sequence continues at coordinate 139,830 of JASTUX010000016.1, forward strand.
GCAAATTCTCTACTTGGCGCCGGATTTATTCAAAACCCTTGATCTTTCCATGTACCACACTGCTATGACTGATGAAATCCTTGTTTCTGTTGCTGATTTTGTTGGGCCTAGACCAAGCATCGTGGATATATCCAATTGTTACCATATAACAGACAAAGGATTCAGCTATTTGATTAACGAAATTGGAATTAATGGGCGTTTGAAAGTGATCAAGATGAAATCCGTTTGGCATGTCAACGCAATGTCCATCATGGATCTAGCCGCACCAAGCGTTGGCAAGTGTTTGGAAGAGGTTGATTTTTCGAATTGCAAAAAAGTGCGGGACGAAGTTTTGGAAAGATTGATTGGTGCGAATAAAAATAATAACGCCGTCAATTATGAGAATGAAACGTTAGCACCCTACATTTTCAATGATAATTTTAGGCTCGAACAATCCTTTGGGTGTTTGAACTTGAAAAAATTGAATCTCAGTTACTGCAAGTACGTAACGGACAAGACCATGTATTACATTGCTAACTGCATGAATGACAGATTGGAGTATTTCAACATTAAGCGGTGCACCACTATTACGGACAAAGGCTTTTCCCATTGGCTTTATAAAAGGTTCCCCAAACTTAAATCATTGAATTTGTCTGATTGTACGTTTTTAACGTCCAACTCTATTTCTGCCATTGCGTTTGCAGCTGGAAGTTTGGAAGAGTTGGACTTGTCATTCTGCTGTGCCTTGAATGAACATTGCTTGGACATTTTGCGAGTTGGCTGTCCATACTTACAAAAACTTAATTTATCGTTTTGCGGCAATGCAGTGAGCGACAACTCGCTATTATCATTATCGCTATCGTCGCTTAATTTGAAAGAGTTGATATTAAAAGGGTGCATCCGTGTAACCAGGGCCGGGGTTGACATCTTGTTGTCAGGGTGTTGTCCGCTCAAGTATCTTGACATTTCGCAGTGCAAGTATGCGCATGTGTATCCTGGCAACATTGAGGCGGTGAAATTGCCGGTGAAGGCGGGCACGCGGTCGTCATTTATTACAATTTCTCCGGAAAAGGGGGTTGTGGAGATTGTTCTTTGAATATTGTGGAAGGTATTATTGTATTTTATTGTGGCCTTAATGGGCTCACTTTTGCTTTCATTTTTTGTCTTATTTCATTTTATTTTATTTTTTTTTCTTTTTTTTCTTTTTTATTTTTACTGGTTGCGGTGATGTTATTTTCGGTGCAAGGTCACAAAGAATGGCCTGTTTAATTTCTAATAGATAATCATGATTTTTTATAAAAGTCTTGTTTGTATAGCTGGCTTGTAGGAAAATACTGAGTAAAGACGAGAGATGAGTTTATTGACGGAGGTTGCAAAAAACTTGATCAAGCAGAAACCACTCTATAGGCACAGGAATCAAACGTGGTGTGGTACAATATTAGGAAAGAATCGAAGAAGAACTTTCATTAGTGTATTAGCTTGAATAGTGTGAGCAGCCTTCTTTGCCCGTAGAATGGGGCAGTTCTGTCGCTACCACGATCATAAAGATAAATTGGCTCACAGGCAAATAAAGAAAAAGAAAAATGAATGACAGTTATAAAATAGTCTACCGTAACAGCGCTGGGCTTCATGCCAACAGAGCTTCCTTTACAGATTGTATAAAAATAACAAGCAAAAAGTTTACAAGCTGTTGACTTGAAAACAGTCAAATCGCAAGCTTTCACCCCCTGGTTATGAGAAAAACATTCTCAAAGTAGTTTCTGTCTAACATGTAGGGACGGATTATAGATGGCAATGCGGAGGTGATCTTAATCATGCGGAGCTCTCCTCTAAACAAGAATGTCTTTTGAGCAAAACTCCATAGACATAATCTTTGCTTGATCTTAAGAGGGATTGTTATGTTCCACGTATGGAAAGGCTATTATGAAGCCAGAGGGTAGTGTCAAGCTTGGTATTTTTAATCCAGGTCCGCTGAGCACAAATTAACCTTTAACATTTGGGCTCCCATTTATGAGTGCAGCGTGGCTTCTTACTTATTTTGTCCTGTTTTGCACGCTGCGCAGACATTCGAATCTCATTAAAGGTTTGAGCTGGATATGAAAACTGAAAGAAGACTTGTTGTTGATGAAAAGAAGAAGGATAGGAAAGAAATAAAGCACCACTTGGAGCTTAAAAGGGGCCAAACCTTTATCTTAGAAACCCATTTTCCACACCCCATTCATGCTGTACTAAACATACTGTTTCTGTCAGGTCTCAGGTACTCTATCATCAGACACTATACGATTATGTCTCACCGTCTTGATCGTACTTTTTACTTGAGCAAAAATAGTTCTTTAGGTGCAGAAGACACACAAGCTACCAAGGTGGTCCCTGGCCTTGGAGGTAAACGTAACGGTCTCTCGCCAATGTTGGCACCGCACCCCACCACCGTACCAAAACGCCTCCCTCCGCCTATATTTCTCTGGGGTATCCTGTCTGAGTCCTTCCTTGGCTCTCTGTAGGACCACGCATGTCAGGGTCTGCGAACTTAACGACTGGGCGGCTTGGCGATCACAAACAGCAATAATGTCGCCGGTACATGGCGTTTCGATACAGGGCGGTGCGTAGCGGTACAGTTGGATGTTGGCTGTGGTTGATGGTAGTCAATTGCGGCCAACTTCGGCCAGCTTTAGATAGCATTTGAATAGCTGCAAGAGAGAAGAAGATATGAGATCAAGGATAGGGGGTATGAGAACAGCCATATTCATGACTAAATTCAAGAAAAACCAACATTAATAGATGTATTTTTGTGCTGCTGCTTGGAATTTATCGAAAGCTTGATCTTCTACATTTCAGGTTCCATCCATCAAATAGTGCAAAAAAAATTACTGGCTTATATGAGCTCAAAAGTCCCAAAATGATTGTAAATTTTTCCCAGTGTAGAAAAAGTTTCAGAGAAAGCGAACCATTGGAGTCCTAAGCCAATAGCCCGTAGTGGCAAAAACAAGCATCCTGGGGCTTTGTTCAAGGGTATTGGGAATCCAGTTCTCCAAGCTTGCAAGCCGTGTTTCGGCCATCTCATTTGAGCATAGCAGAAGCTTCAAAATATCTAGCAGCCGATTAGCTTAAGAGGAAAAATGGGGAGTTTTAAAAAATGTGACAGTTTGAAGTAGAAGCACGACACTTAGGAGGGCCCTTCGCTTCAGGGTCAAAAGTATTATAACATGTAGCTCAAACTCTCACCTTGAGTTGCTACTACAAATCTCCCAATCATGCCTCGTATCCTACCCTTGTGTCCCACCTCCACCCAAACTAGGAGCTTGGCCACGAAGGAGGAAAAAAAAATCTCCAAAAAATAAAAAACTGCATAGCCCAACAACCCCAATACCTATCCTTCACCGGCTTCTTCCTGGTTGCTCCCATTGCTTCTCATACCTTTTTTCCTCGCAACATGCACAGCTTCTCTTCCTGACACTTCTCGGTTCTCTGTGAGCCCACGCATGCCCGGGTCTGCGATGCTTAGGTCTGCGATGCCAAGGTACGGCTGATGATCTCGATACAGCCGTTAGATGGATGGAGCAGCGACAACGCCGCGGTGCGTGGCGGCGCGCTACAGGGCGGCGCGTGGTGATACAGAGAACCATTGACAGCGACAGTGAACTACGATGAATAGCCAACCGCCAGCTACAATGAACCACTAATTACAACAAGTAATCAATTACAACTGTATCCATACAATAAGAGTAATACGCAAGATAAGGTTTTTTGTACATATATATCACAAAGGAAAAGACAATAAATAGTAAAAAGGGAAAGTAATAGTAAATGGTAAAGGGAAAAGTAATAGTAAATAGTAAAAAAATAATAATAAATAGTAAAGGGAGATGGCAAATAATAGAGTAGTTAATAAATATACAATATAGCAAACAAATTCAGGATAGGATACAAAAATAGGATACAAAAAGAAGATATCTTTTGAGAGCGAACAATGTTCAGGGAAGGCGGCTGGTGATAAAATACTTTTTCTTCTTTTTCTTCTTCAGTGTTCGTTTTTTTCCTTCTTCAAGTCACTCGACCCGCCGCTGGCAGCCTGCTGGCCCGCGCCCTGCTGGGGCACTGATTGACCCAGGTAGTTCCCGTAGTACAAGTACTGCTGGCTGGTGTTGTTCACCGGGTAGCCGTACTGGTTATAGCCGTAGCTGTATTGCGGGTACTGCTGGTAGAGGGCAGCGCCGGAGGCAGCGCCAGAGGGGGTACCGGCGGCGGCAGAAGGGTTCTCGCCGGAGGCAGTTTCCCCGGAAGCACCGCCATTGGCGGCAACAGCGGCAGCAGCCGCACCGTGCTCACCATTCTGCGGGGTGGAGGTAGCGACGGGGCCTGAAGGATAGCCGTAGGAAAGCGCTTGGGTGCCGGCGGCACCGCCGGCACCAGTATACGCGTTGCCGCCGCCGCTCAAGAAGAAGGACTTAATGTCGCGGACAAACAATGGGAACAACAAGTCCGCAATGCCCTCGTTGCGGGCAAGTTCAAAGGCGCGCTCAAAGGGGATCCAGACGCCCTTCAAGTTCATGGCACCAATCTTGACGACATAGCGGGTCTTCTCGGTCTTGAGGATGCCATCGCGGCGGCCACGGGTCATGCCGGTGACGTTGAGCAACTTGGTGCCATTGATGAAGTTGGAGTCCTCGCGGCGGGACACGGAGAAGCCGCGGGCCTCGACCTGGTAGCAGACGGTGTTCTCGTCTTCCCAGAAGGTGGTAGTGATGCGGGGCTTAGTTGGGGTCTGGCTGATGAGCGGTCTGTTAGGGAACTGCCAGGCGCCGCCGCCGGCAGCGGCAGCAGCGGCAGCAGCAGCAGCGGCAGGGCCGGCAAGCAACTGGTTGTTGAAGGAGCCGGAGGCATGGTACGGTTGGGGAGGGGCGCTGGAGCCGGAAGCAGGATTAGCGCCGGCAGCGCCAGAGGCGGCAGGAGCGCCACTACCGCTGCCGGCAGCACTGGGGTTGGCGGTGTTGGCAGCGCCTGCCCCACCCTGGTATCCAGGACCGCCCTTTTTGTCATCGCCTTTGTACTGGTACGACGAGGACTGACCGGCGGCGGCGGCAGCCTGCTGTTGCTGCTGCTGCTGCTGGTGGCTCAACTGGTAGAACTGCTGGTTCTGATTGTAGTAGGGGTTGTTAGAGTTGCTGTCGTAGTAGTTGCCGTAGCGTTGCTGGTAGCCGTAGTAAGGCTGCTGCTGTTGCTGCGGGTTGGCAGAAGGGGTCTGGGAGCCCTGCTGGGCGGCAGACTGCTGGGCCTGAGCGGAGTCGCCGCCTTGACCCTGCTGTTGATCGTAGGCGTAGGAGGACTGGTTGGTGGACATGGCAACTGGACCGAAATGTATCAAAAAAGAAAAAACACAAAAAGACGCGTCTTTTGGGGAAAATAGAGAGCGTGTTCGAAGAAAAGGATACTATCTTATCTTCACGGGAGCAGCAGGGAGACGCAGCTTTTATTTAGCGGATAGATCTGGTGTTGGAAGTGTTTGGTGTTGGCGTCTTGAATGTTTGGCGTCGCGCTGCTAATTGTGTTTTTTGTTTTTTGTTTTCTGATTTTTGGATTCCGGTTTTTGGACTTTGTTTTTTGGATCTCGCCGGACAAAACAAGCGCGCAATCAAAGCAGGCTGAAACAGGTTCTCAGAGGGAAGGGCTGTTGGAATGGCGGTCTGGCAAGTCTGGCAAGTCTGGCAAATCTGGCAAAATGTGTAGATACGCGTTGGAGAGCTGGAGTAGCAGTCTGCAAGAGACAATCGAGCAGGTGGCGGCGACTCGAGGTGGAGCGCAAGCAGGACTAAAAGCGGTGCGCAACGGACACGCAGCGGTGGGCAGAAGAGGACAGAGGGGGGCAGGCCGTGCAACAGGGAGAGAGTACGGGCAAGATGGGCACAAAGGACAAAAGGAGACTGAAATAGCTAGTCACGAAAGAGTGGCTGACAGTCTGCTGGCGATCTGATGGTGCTATTTTGACTGAAACAAACAGCGTTGCGGTCCAGGGAATATGCTCTTTTCCAAGAAAGAACAGCGAGGAGAAAAAAATTTGTCGCTGCCAGAAGCAAACAAAAGCAGCAGCAAAGCAATGCGGCGCATCCGCAGTCACATGCAAAAGTGACGTAACCCGGACGAGAGGGGGACGTTCTCAGCACGGGGTTACGAGCGGCGGTCAAGCTGTGATCACGAGAATAGCAGGTGCTGCCACACCATACACACATATACCTACAGCTAAGGACCCGCCCCATTCTCAAGGACATATCAACACCGTGTGGCACATTCCTATCGCTAGATTCAATCTTTCGGATCACCACTAACCATAGTTATCTACATCTCTCAGCCGGACCTTTTGGTTTGGTTCGGGTACAGAATAGCGTTATTGTAGTGTAAGAATATATTCAATTGAGGATTTTTCTAGTAGCAAAATTGCTGGTTCACAATAAAAGATAAAATAGTAATAAAATAGAGGCTGAACTCCTATATACATAATAGATGGTATGTTGAACCGTGTAATGCGTTTGCGTGTAATACGCAGTTTGCTTAGAGACCCAAACCCTTGGTATGTAGTTGCACGACAAAAAAGTCTTTATTCTAGTCGGCATAACCGGGCAGCTCTTCTTAGCCTATGCGTGTGACATGAAAGTGCTAAGATCACTGCTATTTCCGGCAGGCGGTGTTGGGGTCCAACACCCCTGCCCCTGTCCCCTCCGCGAGAACAAGGTGCTAAACACCCCAACGCTCATGGGCATGTTATGCAATACCGCACCATGTTCACGTTGTTACCTACAAACATGTGTACAAATCTCTTTATTCTGCCTTATTACATGTAGTTTAATACATCTGGGGCAATTATCTCCAGCATCTTATGTGGAGCATTGCAGGCAGAGAAAACCCGCACACCGTGTCCGCACACCACCACGCTACAGATACAACATGAAACAAGTTGCGGTCTAACGCTGTACAAAAAAAATTCAATCGTGTATATAGTCTTCCGGCGGTTCGCAATTCGCAATTTGCAGTATGTTCAGTATGTTCAGTCTATAGATAGCCGCTCCTTCAGGTTTTGTTGCTTTACTTCTGTGCTCCTTCATTGAAAACACAAGTCGCACACCAACTCATAGCTACTGTTGCGTGCGTCCTCCTTTGCAACACCATAGAGCTCCGCCACCGTCCCCAAGAGGAAGCTCAAGTACTCCACGTATCGCGACTCCTGCTTCTCCTCCCACACCACGTCCGTCTCTGCCAATGGAAAGTCCCATGCCAGGCGCCCCATGCTCCGGCAGTGCCGGCCCATCCCGAATATTGTGCCCACGAGGCCCAAGAGCAATCCTCGCGCGGTCTCTGCGCCGCCCGCTGCCTCCTCCTCGCTGCTCTTAATGGCACAGAGCAATGTGCCCGCCACCGTGAGCTGGATCTGCCGCTTCGCGTACAACGGGTCCCGTGCGCTCGTCATTGGCGCCGCGAGGATCGGCAACTCAAAGCCAGACCCGGTCGTGCTCGTCGACACGGTGCTCGTCCGGCTCGCCATATCGTCGTTGTCGTTGTCGTTGTCGTCGTCGTCGTCGTCGTCGTCGTCGTCACCGCTGTCGCTCTGTCTAATGGAACTGCTTGGCGCGAGCACAATCTCCACGTCCATGTCCCGTGTCACGATCTTGTGCTCCCCGTACGCCCCGGAAAACTCCAAGAGCGGACACCGGCAGAACCCGGTTTCTGTTGTCGTGCCTGGCATCGTGTGCTTGAACATCTGCTTGAACTTGCGGTCGAATGACATGTCCGCGCTCACCATGATGCTCTTGCTGTACCCGGGACAGATGTCGTTGATGAAAATCTCCTCCCCGCCCTCGTCCTCGCCCTCGTCCTCATCTTCCTCTCCAGCGTCCCGTTCGTCGCCCCCTGCGAGTACCTCAGTGTAGCTACCCTCAAAAAAGCTCGGACTTGCGTGCACACCAGCAAACCGCGACGTGGTTGGCGTACTGCACACCGAAAGCGACGTCAAGAGGTTGTCTGGCACGCTTCCAGTGCCTCGGCTCAAGCCGCTCAGTTTGTGCGCTCGGCCAGCTCTGACGAAGCTCTGCTGAGCCGGTGGTGGCGGTGGTGGGACCGTGGCAGAAAAAGCATGCGCGCTCTGAAATAGAGCGCTGTTTCTGGTGGCATTGGCATTGTCGTCCTCGGTGGGCGCACCACCGCTTGCAGCTAGCAAGTCCAACTGGTTATTTCTTAGCTCGTTCTTGGACACCCGAACCCATTCCTTCTTGAGACTCGCCACCTTCACCTTCATTGTCGGCACAACGATCCGGCGAAAGTGGTTCTCCACCAAATCCGCCACGTTAATATCCTCGAGCGTGCGCACCCGCGCAAAGTTGGAGCCGAACGTGTGGTAGTTTTCACTGAGGAGCTGCTGGAGGAACGCGATCATGAAGCGGTCTACCCGCTCGCCCACCAAGTACGCGTGCACTGAAAATTTGTAGTCGCGGATGATCTCCCGCAATATCTTCTTGCTCGTCTTGTAGAAGCGCTTGTTTCGGTAATTTTGGACCTGGTCGGCTTCGGAAAAAGCGCGGCTCGCGCTGCTTTTGCTAAACCGGTCGTTCACCATGATAATCTTCTTGATAAACTTGTAGTTGTTCTTTGGCGAGGAATCGCCGTCAGCAGCAAAAGTCACATCTTTGCTATCCTTCCCCTCCTCAACGAACCGGCAGTCGCCCCACAACTGCAACAACCGCTCCGTAGCCTCCAAGTACAACGCCGTCTCCTCGAGGTTTGTCATGCCTGAACTTCCGCCACCGTCGTCGTCGTACACCTTCAAATAGCTAAACTGTTGCTTCATAGCGGCCCACGATGTAATGTCCGTGATGTAGCTCGAGATCTTCTTGGTGTGCTCTCGGGAGATATATACCACCCCGAGTTTGTCCACGCCGGGGGTCAAGTGTTCGAGGGCGTCCCGCATGATTTTCTTCACCTGCGCCATGTACGTTGCGTTGCTCACGCCGGTGCTCCGTTTGTTGATGAGGGACACGCAGATGATGAGCCTGATGGGGATGGGCTCTGGATCCGGAATCAACTTCTTGAGGAGCGGCAACGGGAGCTCCATGTTGTTGTGGAGAAGCTCGTACATGTGCTTCACTTCCTCGGGGACAATCTTCTGGTCCGTGATAACGTCCCAGCTGTTCGTGGTCATCTGTATAAGGGGGATGAGGTCCCTGCTCAACGCAATGGCCTTCTCTTGGGGAGAAAGGACTTGCTTACCAGCTTGCACGGACGGGGCTGCCGCAGGCAGCGACAAGAGGCCCTTGTTGAGCTTTTTCACCAAGTAGTTTCTCCATTTACGGATAATTAACCTATTCAGCGACCTCACCTTGAGCTCCGACAAGTTCAAGCTCGCCAAATTGAGCACGATTGTCGTCCCGTTGACCTCTGTGATCGAGGAGAGGTCCTCTTGGTATTTGATCAACCCGGTGACCCTATTCTTTCGCTCGTCCACCACGAGGAGCTTGTTGGTGTTGAAGAGATAGAAGTGGTACGGCTCCCAGCTGTGGCCCTCCTCCACCATGAGCACGTCGAACATGACAAGGATATCCCCGGTTTCGCCGTGCTGCCGCTGCTGCTCTTCGCTGTAGTTCTGGCACTGCCCCTCATAGCCATCCGTGACCGGCACCGTGTCAAGCGTAAAGTCCGCAAAGTTGTCCAAGTGCCGCAACTTGTTCTCAATGACCCAGTTCGACACCGCCTTGTGCCCCTCAACTTCCACTGCAACCTCATCAACGGACTTGCCGTGGTTATTGACGCAAAAGTCGCTCATCTGGACGCTGAGTACGCACGGGAGCGCGTGGGCGCGCGTGGAGGCGTTGATCTCGAGGCGCGCGTACTCGGGAATGAGAGTGAGGCGCGGCCTGGTGATCTCCTCGAGAAGGTCCTCGTCGTGGAACACGAGGGACTTGGCTTCGGCGTTGGTCGCGCTGGCGAAGCTGCAATTAGTGTTCGGGTCCTCAGCGGGCGCCCCAAGGCGCCCCGCGAAAGGCGTTTGCAACGTCGTGGCGGTGGAGGGCGTGGTGTTTCCGTCTACAGCCGGCGAGAGCATGCCTGGGTGGTGCGGTGCGCCGTAACTCAGGATAACCTGCTGGAGGCCCCTGTGGTGGGCGACCAAGGGCGGCGACGCGTAGAGATGGAAGAAGGGGACGGTGTGGACCGGGGTGGTGGCGATGATGGGCTCCTCGCTGCCTGCTGGATGTTGAGTCCACATGTGCGGGTGGTCCGTGCCCGCCAACACGGTCTCCACGATGGCCTTCCAGTCCAGCAGGTCCACTGGCTTTGCCGGCCTCTGGCACACCGTACATGCCGGGTACGCTGCAACGTCCAGCGGGTCCACCATCACCAAGTAGCAGTCGTAGTGACATCCGTGGCCGCACGAGAGCGAGATGATGCGGTCGTTTGCGAGGCCCACCGAGACCCTAAACTCGTCGGTGCAAATGCAGCAGCTCTTGCCCACGAGCGAGTGCCGGCGCCCGCTCTTGACGCTGCTGCTGGCGCCAACAGAGACCCTGGAGTTTCTGCGGCTGACGGCCGCGGGGCTGGAGCTGGAGCTGGGGCTGGAGCTGTGCTGTGAGAAGAGGTTCTCATCGCTGCTGGGGCTGCTGCTGCGACGGTCTTTACGCCTAAAGGAAAAGCCCTGGCTCTTGGGCGGGCCTACCAAGTTGTGGACAATCCTGGTGCTGGTCGTGGGCGAGGGCGTCCGGGGAATGACAATGTTAGGCGGGTGCGGCTTCCCGGGCCGGTCAGTACCAGCTGCTGCTGCTGGCAGTGTCTTTCCAAAGAGCGCCAATGGCGGCGGCACAAACTTTTTGGAGCGCGCTTTTGGCGAGCCAAGGATGCTAGCGGGCGGGCTCTGGCCTGTGGGGGAGGCAATGCGGTGCTTGAGGGAGAGTCTCGAGAGCGGACTGAGCGAGCTGAGTGAGGTCCTTGACTGTGGCAGCGGCGAGAGCGCGAGAGTGTTCACCCTGAGCGCCGGGTGGTAGTTGCTGTCCATGTTCGGTGATTCTAGTTGTTACCGAGTATCACGATAGCGAGCCAACTAGGGGTTGCGATGGGCAGGAAAGAAGAGGAAAAGACAAAAGGACGCCGGGCAGCAGGCTATATAGAGTGTGTCTAAAAAGGTTCCCTCTCCTCCTTCGTCTGCCGCTCTTGACGGGGTCGGAAAGCCGACAGCGGTGCCCCAGCGGTGCTTCAGCGGCGGTCCATGATAGATAGCATGCGGTCTCTTGCGGTTTTCTTCCTCTAACATTATACAATCCACAGCTGTTTTTCTTTCCCGTTTCGGTCGGGGAAGCGAGATGGGGCACCTGCAGGTGACACATGCAGGACGCTGCTCTATAGCGCCGTGGAATGCCCTTCTATGCAGGCAATACGCTTTTCAGTGAAAACACAGATATTCCCAATGGCATGGCCTTGGAGATTCAGGTGGCAAGGCCAAACCGCTTTCCCGACTTCAGAGCCTGGCTCTCAAAATAAAGCCCATTTACTTAATAACAGGCTGCAAAGCCCCTCACAGCCAACTAGCTCTACCAGCTATCAAGTGTGGACAGTGAGCTGTCCAGAATGTAAAGCGCACACTTTCGTGGTCACTCAGTTAGTTCGTGATTGCCCGGCTCGTATTTGGTAAGCGATACGACATGTGGCAATGGAATCCCACAACTGGGAAGCATGTGCAAATCGCGGGCTGTTCTGCGGCGTCCCATGTCCGAAAATGGCATGCTGATTATTCTGATGATGCTTACAGTGACTAAAACGCTGCTAAGAATAGAGTGTGATAATGGTCCTAGCCCAGTTTCGACTTTGACAGGATCCTTTTTTGACAGCTCAGCGTGTTTCACTTTCTTTGCGCTATTAATATACCCAAACCGGCCTAGCGCGACAATTACAGATCATCATTAAAATCTGAGGAAAAGAGGGGAACAGCAAAAAGGAAAAGAAAGTGGCGCTTAGGGGTGAACAGTGACTACCGAAGAAGGGTTAAGGTAACAGTGACTTCCTGTACGTCGTACCTAACAACATCGCTGGCCTAATCATATTCCTAACCACGTCGCAGTTGTTATCATATCTCTGTCGTGCCGTGTAGACTGCTGACTAAATGTGCGTGGGCATTGATTACATATTGCTTGACAGCCTTTTGCCAAACGGTGCACAGGAATTAGGGCAGAATGAGCTTCTCTTTGAAGGCTACCTCATTGTGCGCACATGCTCAATAAAAGGCTCCGTCCGTATCTTCGAAGGAAGCTCCGCAATCAGCAAAGATGCTCATCGTGCATGCGCTTTTGTTTTTGGCAAGCACTTCCTTTAGGGGGTTGAAATCTTTGAGGATCTTTGGAAGGCGTCTTTGTTTCTCTTCTTCTCTACAACGCAAAAGCATTGGTTAAGCCGGTAACATCGAAATCCGTAAATGAAAAGTGCACATACCAAACAATCCTCACAACTCGCGACAAGAAATCTGTGAATCACAGAACATCAATAGAAAGACAAACTAAAAAGCAGCTTAAAATAGAAACAAACAATACCGGCGCAGATTGCACTCAAGAGATTGATCAAAATAAAAAAATGAGCAGCTTTATAGAACACACAGAAAAATATCTCCAAGGAATAAAAAATGCAAGAACGCTTGATGAAATGTAGAAAAAAAGATGAGCACTTTGAACAATAGAAAATAGAAAAAAAGGAAAAAAAAAAAAAGAGAAAAAAAATTTTTTTTGCTGCGCTATCTATAGCATCGCAGACAACTCCTAGGCAGGACTAGTAGGAGGAAAGTCTGGCCCGGCCCTAGGACTGTCTGGAGGAGTAAAGTTGTTCGCAGAGCAGACCTTCTCGTGAACACCGCCGGCAGCCTCACCTGGATGGCTGCTTTTGGCGCCAACGAGCTGGTCATTATTGTTTTCTTCTACGCTTATCTCGTTCGTAGACAGAGATCTTCTGGATTGATCCTTCTTCTTTTGGGAGACCTGTTCAGACAAAATGCTTTGTCTATACTTTTCAGTATAAATCAATTTGGTCAATGGAGTTGTCAAGAAAGTGTTAACCAAGGCCATGACGATAAACATGGAAAACGTCTTTTCATTCAAGATTTTGGCGTTCAAACCGACACTAAGAACAACAATTTCCACAATACCTTTACACGACATCAACACACCGACAGCCAAGGATTCTCTCCAGTGCAAGCCGTTAGCTTTCGAGGCAAACAATCCGCCAATAGTCTTGCCAAAAAGCGCCAAGCAGATGATACCAACAATGTAGGCCCAGTCTATACCCTTGTTCAAAGAGCCCAAGTTGACATTTTGACCAGCAAGAGCAAAATACAACGGGATAAACACAGCGCTGATCAAACCGTCAATCTTTTCAACAAACTTTTCAACAAAGCCATGGTCTCTTGGGACAATCAAACCGACCATAAAAGCACCAAAAATAGGATGGACGCCAATGATATCGGTGAAAAAGGCACTGATGAATACCATGCCAAACACAATGGTCAAGGTGGTGTGGTTAGGACCGTCGCGGACCTCATTGGTAAACTTTTTAAGGTACAAGTGCAAGCAAAATTTGACTGGATAGATCACAACAATAAACCACCCCAAGGTCAAAAGCAAAATGTAGACAGTGTTTACTGGCTTGTCAGCATTAGCCAAAGTGACAGATAAGGCCAACAAAATCCAGCCGACCAAATCATTGAATATACCAGCGGACAAGACAATAACACCAACGCGATCCTGATTAAGTCCGATTTCTCTCAAGATTCTGGCAAGCACAGGGAGAGCAGTAATGCACATGGCGGTAGCAATAAACACCATGTAGGTAGTAAACTTGAGGGGCGGGAGTGAATCGTCGTGTTCGCGGTATTGGTGGTAAATTCCCACTGAAATGGCGCAACCAAGAGCAAATGGGAGCGCCATGTTGGCAAGCCCCACCAGAATTGCCACGCGTAAGTTTTTCTTCATAAAGTCCAAGTCAACATCGAGTCCAATTACAAACAAGAACAAAATGATACCAATGTTTGCGACGAGAGTGAGGCCGGGGATGCTGTCTTTGGGAAAAATGTTTTTAGTAAACCCTGGAATTCTTCCAAAGACCGATGGCCCGAGAATGATGCCAGCAATGACCTCGCCAATAACACGCGGTTGCTTTATCTTCTGGAGTGGGTAGTTGATTATGCTGGAGAAACAGTACACGATAAGCGCCTGGAGAAGGAAAATGGTGTATGGCGACCCTGTGGAGTATTCCACAGGGTTTCTTCCTGAGACAATGCCTCCAACCGAGCTCGTCGACGTAGTCATGTAATGTGAGGGAGCAACAGGAACAAGTTTATTGAAAGAGCAGAGAGAAAACTAGGGATGTGATGATGTTAATAATGAGTAAAAACAGACGGGGCTGAAGAAATGGGCGTTTTGAGGATGTTGTTTTGGCTTGATGATGGGTAGTGCTTATACGTTTTATGTTGACAGCAGACACAATCAAACGGAAAAACAAGCGCCGATGAGCCCTTCCCAAAGGGGAAGTTGGCGGGTCTCTAACACGTGCGTCTTTTCGTCCATCATGCGGCTCAACGGTCTGTGACGTCAGGCCGGGATGCTGCTCCGCGGCTGGTTTTAACATGAAACCTGCCGAAAACACTAAATGCTTAGCAATTCAGGTTAATTGACTGACTACTTGATCCCCGAAAGCGTGTCTTTTTGGGATTGTGTGAGGGAAAAGTTTGTAGCAGCCCCTGCCGATCGTATTTGTTTTTGGAAAAGGTCATGAGTCATAACTCTATACTATACAATTATCACAAGCTGCAATTAAACGAGTGTGGTCTCGCTAAGACACTTGTGAGCTCTGCTATAATGAGATCATAGTCGACTTTATTAATTAATTGATTTTGAAACCTCTCAGCCAGGTAGCTCCACACTAAAAGTCAGGTTTCTATTGCCTCCCTTTATTTGCACCATGCCGTATAGTTTTTTCTCGAGGTTCGAATAGAATTAGACATTCTTCAAGAAAGTTTAGCCCGAGACAAAATAGTATTGCGTGTTTTTGTAATTAAGTGCGAATACACAGTCTTGATTATTTTTCTTATTTGTAGACGGGTCCAAGTCTCTGAATTTGAGCTCCTCCCATGGGATGGTAACATTGAGCTCCTGGATGAACACAAACTAAAGCGGCTCTGTCGCAATTTAACAATTGATATAGTTGTGCTGACCCTTATTCTTAAGGCTGTATTTTTGGGCCCATAAATAATGCATTCTGCTCTTTATCATTACCCCATATATTAGATATTCTTTTCTTTTTATTTTTTTGGTAATTGTTGATGCCTGTAAGGCTCGTGTAACCAACTTTAAAATATGGTCTGTAAAGCTTAAACTTGCTCTTGAAGTCAATTTTGACTAATGATGAGGGAAACTCTGGCACCAAAAAGAAGCCGTTTTCTTAGAACCAACGATTCTCTATATGTAAAATGAGATTGGCAGTTTCTCGGTTACCAACAGTAAATCAAAAAACACAAGTGTAAAGCACTACCGCCCAACGAGGGGTCTCCCAATCGTCTGGTAGTTCTATCAATACCGAACAATCTTTTGGAGAAACAGGTGCTGGCGAGGCCAATTGCAACACTGATAGTTATAGCAAAGCCAATTTGAAAGTAATTATTGATCAATTTGCTTTTTTTTTGAAGTTAGAGAAAGAAGTAGAAAAGAAGACTCCAGCAAAAAATCCCAAAAAAGACAAAGGCTGTGCTAAGCCATCTCAAAAAGCTCGTGATAATCCTCATGATCTCAGCCCTTCGGAAGTTTTAAATAAAGGAGGCAAGTATTTTGTTTATCATTCAAAATATAAACCATTTAAGCCCCGTTCATTTCAAGAAAAATGTGAATGAAGCTTTACAAGGCAAGAAAAGAAATTGGGGCAGCCTTGTTGGTATAGAGTTAATCTGCGAAATTGGCGGAAATAGAAAAACCCCACTAGCCATTAATCGGATTTATAATAAACCATTACAAAACATAATAACAGCTATAAAATTTCTAAAACTAAATCAGAAGGATTGCAGAAATTAAATGTGATTTTGAATGGATCATCAAAATACAGAAAGCTCCTGATGCAGCTCCGAATCAGACTGGAGCAGCATCAATAAGTTTATACATCCGAAAGTTTTGAAACATGGGCAGCAAGATTGATGAACTTAGGTCCTATACCAATATAAACCAGTCTAACAAATTTCAAGAATTGAGAGCGCACTAAAGGTGGTTATATTATATGTATGCCTCCCCATACTAAAGATACCGAATTGTCATTGGTGTTTAATGGTGACGAACAACACAAGACAATATTTATTGTTTTTAATGAGGAATGTGGCAAAATACAAGGCATTTGTTTTCCTAGCTTTTTCAAGAAAATTATTGAAATGGGATATTATGAATGATAAATAATACTTTCATCACACACTGACGAAGATTTTTCAAACAGAATAAGGTCTATCTTATTACACTGCAAAAATAAATAGACAAAGATAAAATTAAAGCCATACCGAGAAAACAGAGAAATCCAGTAAACATTCAAAGGATAAAAAATTCCTGCAAGAAAAATTTATAGGGGAAATAGAAATGAGTTTACTTTAAAAAAAATACTTGGCAGAATAAAGATAACAAAGCAAGGAAAAACAACAAGAACACAATGAGAAATCTTGTACTTGGCTTGAACCGAAACCTTGCTCTCAGCTGCCCAAGCTTAGTATATCCGAGCTTATATCCCAGATTTAAATTTTTGTGAAAAGTATTAGAGCGTTTGTTGTTAGTATACATTTGTTTTTCTGACATAAGAGGTGAATACGATGGAGTTGAGCAACTGTAGTGATAATTTTGGGGATATTTGAAGAAGGAAAGTAATTTGATGTTTTCTAGGACCCAAAAATTGGACACTGCTTTTTTTAATATAGTAGTTTGCAGTTTTGTCAAAAATGACCCTTTTGGGTGCTTGTGCAGAACCATTGAAGATTTAGATTCTTTTTCGTTCAAATACTGATTACTGCTCAAGACTGGGGTTGATTCTGAACTAAAAATAGGCGTTGAAGTAGAGCTCATCTTTTCCTCTTGATAGTCAGATAACCCTGATGTGCCCAATAAAGTGGCTTGAGATTCTGTATCGCTATTGCTGCTATAGCCGCTATCTAATTCTGGAGAGTAGGAAACTAAAAATGGGTTGAGGGTCTCCAAAGAAGAGGATGCTGCCTTGATGTCATTCTGACTGCCTATACCTTGCTGCTTTTCATTTAAGAGCTGCTTCAACTTCTTACGCTCATCAAAAATCATGGCCTTAAAGAGCTCAAAGTCTTGGATGTCCCGCTTGGCTGCCACAGCTAATCTCTCAAGCTGCTTTTCTTGAATATTGGTTGTGTTATTCGATGAATTGCCACCGCTTTGGTAGAAGCCAAAAATTCTTTTCATAATTCTAATGAGAGCTTTGCGCTCTTGCAAAATTTTGGTTATTCTGTGGATAAGCACCACTTCATTTGCAGAACTGACTAGTGATACCGAAGTTTTATAGTTGCTGAGCTTGATAAGCTCTATGAGTGTAATGTTTTCGTATTTTTGGGCTTGAGATTTGAGTTTGCTGAATGTCAACTCTGGGTTGTATTCGAGGTTGATGTTAACAACAGGAGAGGCGCCTAAAGAGTTTATGAAGCATGACATTGTATCAGCTCTTATTTTGAAACTCTTCGGCTTGAAATTTTCTGACATCTGTTCACAAGGATAGAGAAAAGACCAGATTAATTAGAAGGTTTTGCCGCATTCAAATGGTTGTAGATTTTCAAGAGAAAAATTGAAGACTAAATATATACCGGTGCAATTTTTGCAAACTTTTGATTGTTTTAAGATACAAAATTTGTAACAATATCAGTACTTGACGGTAGCCTTCGAAATTCTGGATTGCATTAGGCCCTTGTTCCTTTCCTGCAGTATAATCATCAAGTAAGGAGCTGCTCCTATTCCTATTATTAAATGTAAATAGCTAGCAGCTTTTAAATCCAAAACTACCATGCTTTTGGTTGCCTGGGTAGCAAAGAATGACCTACACATTGTCTATTGTATATTGTTAAACAGCTTTCATAAAAGATACACAAAAAGGTAACCAAAGTGGCGGTAACTCCCATATTCAAGGCGAAAATGGATTATTGCTTCATAAATATCCTGTGTTGATCTCATAATAAATGGACATTATAGTTCCTGGTATGCGACATGGTTACCAAGTCTGTTCGAATGTGTAACGAGAGATTATACAGGGCACATTGTACGATGTCTACCTTACTTCGTGGCATGTTCAAGAAGCTGCAGGGCCTGCAGGCACCAGTTTGAGAGTCTGGAATGTACCGTGGATTCGCAGCGCTCTGCCTCGGGATACGAGAAGATGCTACACTGGTTCCCAGCACAGTAATCAAAACTTAAACACTTAAAGATAGTCATTCATTCGCGCAAAATGATTAATTCT
Organism: Saccharomycopsis capsularis; assembly: GCA_031125595.1. NCBI lineage: Eukaryota > Fungi > Ascomycota > Saccharomycetes > Ascoideales > Saccharomycopsidaceae > Saccharomycopsis > Saccharomycopsis capsularis. The sequence continues at coordinate 158,307 of JASTUX010000016.1, forward strand.
GCCACTTGAGTGCTGCTGTAACGTAAAGTAGTAAGATTTCAAGCTATCTTGCTTTCCTGAACACCATGTCCCAGAGAAAAGAATTGTATACCAAATGAACGGTTCCGGCCGGGTTCCCCCATCGGCCTAATGCCCACAATACGAAAACTCCAACCACCAAATTTCGAAACAGCGGAAAAGCTTAGGAAAAAGCAGGCCATCCTGAGATACTTGGATATTCTGCTGCAGTAGGACTCACAATTCAGCGGACACAAGGTCACTTTTCCCACTTATTATCTTGAGCATCTATAATAGTGTTTGATAAAAATATTTTGTGGCCCATTTAAGTTTCACATTTTGGACATACTTATTCATAAAGCCCACATTATTATAGACAATTTCCAATAACCAATGTTGAATAGATTTATCGGACTTGGAGTGAAAAACAGCAGCATTGCTTTCAGAAACTCTTTGTCTACCCTCAGCAAAAGGCAAGCCACATTTAAGGGACAGCTTTTCAGATTCAACAGCACCAAGACCATCCCTAACAGCGCAGTTAGCAACGACTTAAAATGGGATCAGTTTCTCAGTCTTCGTAAACAGGAGCGTCGTCTCAATATGTACTCTTCCATAGTCACCGCCTTCTTTGGTGCCGCTGGCGGTTGGTTTTACATTTCCCAGGTTGAATTGGACTCCTCTTTGACCTTGTTTGGTTTTGACCCATTGTTGGTCGCCTGTGTCACTTTGGTGGCCACTGGTGGATTGGGTTACTTGGCTGGTCCATTGATTGGCAGTGCTGTTTTCAAAGCTAAGAACAAGTCTATCTTGAAAGCTTACCAAACAAAAAATTCCGTCTTTTTGAAACACATTATCAAGAACCGTGTGGATGCCTCCAGACAAAGTTTCTCCAATCCTGTGCCTGACTTTTACGGCGAGAAGATTACCAGCTTAAAAGAGTACAAGCAATGGTTGAGAGATTGCAATGCTTACAGAAGAAAGGTCAACGACTTTGTGTAAATCGAATGTATCTAAAGGCTGTGGATTACTGTCAAATGCATTCTTCGCCGAGAAAGTTCTGATTCCATTGAAAGGCCATTATAGTATTTATTTTAACCATGTTTTGTACATAGCCACATTCTAGAAAAGTATTTAATCTTTTATTGTCCCAGCTTTCAAATTTTTTTTAGTTATTTTCCATAGTTGTTTACAACCGGTAATGAAGTCATTTTACTGTCATGATTCTTGCTTTCCTTATTTTTCTGATATATATGCTTAACCAAAAACTACTGAAGATTTTACGTAACTAATAAACCGGATAATGTTATTTCAAATTAGCAAAAAAGGCTTTATAGTTTAAAGCGTCTTTATACTTACAATATATTATATATCTAAAAGCTTGCGAAAAGAAAAAATCACAATTTAAAATCTCTGTATCCGCCCTTTTCATAAACCACTTTATTTTCAATAGACCCGAGTTTTTCAATCTTGCACACACAGACATCATTATTCTTTAACCATTTAGGATTCTTCATACCGGCAGCGACACCAAATGGGGTTCCAGTAAAGATCAAATCACCAGGCTGCAAAGTAGTACCCTGAGACAAGAAATGCACTGTCTGTACGACATCAAAGATCATGTCTTTGGTAGTTGAGTTCTGACGCACTTCTCCATTGACAACAGATTGGATGTTCAAATCGTTTGGGTCCTTGATAAGGTCATGGGACACAACAGCCGGCCCGATAGGAGCCCAGGTGTCGAACATCTTACCAGTGCTGAATTGTGAGCCACCACGGGAGATTTGCCAGGTTCTTTGGGAGACGTCGTTTCCTACAGTGTAGCCAAGAATGTGGTCAAAAACTTTATCCTTTGGAATGTTGGAACCTTGCTTGCCTATGACAATCACCAACTCAGACTCGTAGTCAACTTTGGCAGTACCATTTTCCTCAACTTGGGCAAACTTTGGAACGACAATTGGCCCAGTTGGGTCAGTGATAGTGGTCTTCGGCTTATAGAAGAGAACTGGATATTTTGGAGAGGAGGTGCCTAGCTCCTGTGCATGCTTAGCATAATTGAGACCCAAGAGACGCACGGAATGGATCTGTTCATAGGATAATGGGCTGAGAAGACACTTTATAGGTTTTATCTCGCTGGTGATAGTGTATGCCGAGAAAATGTCGCCAATGATGATATAGGCTTCTTTGGCGTATCTAGGATCAAACTTAGCAAGATCCACCAGGGACGGGACGATAGCATCACCCAGATAGATCTTGTTGTCAAAGGAAAGAAAACGGACTAGCCTCTTGAACGACATGGTTGGTGATGGTTGTGTGGCGGTAGTGAGTAGGTCCTTGGCTGATTAGCAGTTGAAAGAGCAAGCTTTGAGACGAAGATTGGTCATTCCACGGAGGGTCTGCTTCCCGATAAGCAGTGCCCGAAAGATGCAAATGGTACAAGTAGTGTGTGAATGTGCAATCGCGCGATGGCATATGATGGTCCCTGTGGTTGGTACTTTTTGAGGAGCTCATAACCAGCAGCGTCTACTCTTTGTGGCTGTGTATCCGGTAGTTTGGACCGAGTTGAGTTAATGGAGCCGGGAGGGTGGCTGCACCCTATCCCGGGTGGCCGGCTGAATTTTCTACAACGAGACAAAGACGGATGGCAAAAGGTTTCCTATCTGGCTTCTGCCCATCCGAAGCCCACAAAAACTTACTCATCCTTATCGTCATCTCGCACAACGGCTATTTAGACAACTACACTACACATGGCAGCCATTTTTAGTAGCTATACCATTTTATTCAACAGCAGATACCCTTGATAATGTCTTTGTTCGCTGGATCAGAGTGTTCTACCTCCAAGAACCCGCTCTCTAAGTTTTCCGGCCATGGGCTCAACTCGGACAACTCTCTTCACAGACAGCAGCATGGCCAACAGCAGCCTTTCAACCAGAACTCCATGGTTAACGAGCGGGCCATGAGCGCTAAGGATGCACAGGACTACAATAATTTCGTGAACTACCAGGCAGGGACTGGTCCTTCTGCCTTCAATATGCAGCCCATCCACAGAGAGCTCGTTAACATCAATAAAGGGATAAACGACGCCCCTTTGAGTTCCAGATCGATGACCCCTTCAGGATCTAGCAAACAGTTCGCGGCTTCTTCTAACTGGTCTCAGGAATTTGCTAGCCAGTCACCAGCGTCTCAGCACAAATCACTCACAGCACATGCTTCTCCTTCCAGTTCTTCATTAGGAAATGCTCCATACTCGCAAAACCCAGCATCCGCTCATTTCTCTCCTCGGTACAGAAATAATCTCATGTTTGCTAACTCCGGAGCCATGCACATGCACTCTAGAATGGGCCATCAGCAGCCGCAGCAGGCTCAGAATCAGCATAACGACCAATTGGGCATTAACTGGGACGATCATTTCAAAGATATAGAAAATGAAATAACATCTCTCGGCGGAAAGGAGAAGGTGCAAGAATTGAATTCAGAAACAAATGAAATTGTTCAGGAAATCAAAAACGAATTAAAGCATAATGTAGACCAGGGCTTCGTTGAGGAAGATTTCAACAAAACTTTTGAAGAGGTGTGGGGTAATGTACAGCAGAGCGACATAGATAGTGACTTGTTCGATAACGACGGATACGCATACAATAATACCAGTTTTGCTGAGAACCAGAATTTTAATACCACTGCTTTTTTAGGTTTCGACGAGTACGTTTTTGAAGAAAATCAATCCAATCAGTTTGCAAACTTGCCAAATCCATACGAGATTGGGTTGCAGTTGATGGAAAATGGCGCCAAATTATCCGAGGCTGCCCTTGCCTTTGAAGCTGCTGTGCAGCAAAATCCAAAACATGTAGACGCTTGGTTGAAACTAGGAGAAGTGCAATCCGCTAACGAGAAGGAAAAACCAGGGATTGTTGCTTACAATCAGGTATTAAAATTGGACCCTAACAATTTAACGGCATTAATGAACTCTGCTATTGGTTACATAAACGAAGGCTACGACAGCAATGCAGTTGTGAACTTGCGCAACTGGGTATTTAATAAATACCCAAGTTCTAAAGAGGTTTATGAAACTATTGGCAACGAAAAAACTGATCTTGCGGCTTCTGCTGCCGCCGGTACTGTGATATCCGATTCCAACTATCTCAACAGATTCCAACAGCTAATCGATGTATTTTTGACTATAATACGTACTAATAATCAATCTTCCATGGATCCTGACTTGCAATTAGGTTTGGGAGTCTTATTTTACGGATGTGGCCAGTTTGAAAAGACCATTGATTGTTTCAAGACTGCTTTGAAAATACAGCCAGACAATGAAGTGTTATGGAATAGACTAGGCGCCGCGCTTGCAAATAGTCACCGTTCCGAGGAAGCCATTGATGCCTACTACAAGGCGCTACAGTTGAGACCAAGTTTCGTCAGAGCCAGATACAATTTAGGTATATCTTGCCAGAACATTGGCTGTTACAAAGAAGCCGCTCAGCACTTGCTTGCAGGCTTAAGTTTGCACAGAATCGATGGTGTGCCAGAAACGGCTAATAGTGAAGGAACACACCCATTGTACAACATCAGTGCTAACCAAAGCAACAGCTTGCTAGATACCTTAAGAAGAGCGTTTATGTCGATGGATAGAAAAGACTTGGCGGATAAGGTGAAACCAGATATGGACTTGAATCAGTTTAGAAATGAATTTGAATTTTAGCTATAGTTTGAGCTTTGCTTGGTGGGAGTTTGGTAAATAATTATATTTTTACAGCTTTAATGAACAAGTTATCATTTTTCAAAGCTCTCATCGTAATTAGGCGTATGTGAAACTTTACGCCACTATAAGTCAATGCCACAAAAGGAGAGAGGGCGGCAAGCCATGCATGGAGTGTTTACCTGCTGACCTCCCCTTTATTTCTCCTGCTTTTCTTGTTCCCCTAGTTTGTTTAACGAACAAGTTCCAGTATGGAAAGTGAGGCTGCCAATATTTGACGCCGACGAATTATTTATAAATGACATCGTGAATATAAAAAAGATAATAATAGAACAAAAAAGAACACACACAACATAAAGCAGATTCTCAGTTCAACCATACCATAAAATATATCTAGCTAAAGGGCTTTTAGGGTCGCTTCAAGCAACCTGCAGAATCTGCTCTTTCAAATAGAGTAAAAAAACATAAATACGTCTACGATAAAACAACATCATTAAAGCCTAAAGGCCACAAAATATAGCTCCCGAGGTTTGAATATTAACTATCGCAGGATGACTTTATCCGCACTATTGAAAACAATTCACTCAATACCGCATCAGCCATCGGTCGAGGCTTTTACGTTTAACAACCAGCTAGATTTGACCGTAATAACGTCAAGAATCATTGTTTGTTCGGAGCCGGTTAACAACCAACTGCCCTACAGATTTTACAAAAATTCTATCAACGACGTTTTGGAATACTTAAACCACCATCACAAGGACAATTGGATGATTTATAACTTACAATTTGAAGAGTCGAAATACCAAGATTGCCAAGTCTTTGGGAACATCGAACATTATCCATTTCCCGATCATCAACCTCCTCCATTTGCACTGCTTGTGAAGATTGTTAAATCAATCGAAAGCTATCTATCTGCTAATGATAAACGCGTCGCGTTGATACATTGTAAAGCTGGCAAAGGCAGAACAGGGACTGTGGTGTGCAGCTATTTGATGAAGCATTACAATCTAAGCGCCGAGATGGCCAACAAGCTGTACAGCTCCAAAAGAATGAGGTTCTATGAGATAAATGAAGGTGTCTCTATTAAAAGTCAAAAAAGATATTTGAGATACTTTGATTATTGGAACACCCACAAAAGCTTAATTAGTGGCAACGTCTCAAAAAAGATTCAAATTATTAGCGTAAAGATTAACAGCGGCAAATTTATGTCACCGAGTTTCGACAACTTGATTGTAACAATCTATGAATATTATGGAAATAACATGAGAAAGGCTTATCAGTTGGATAAACAATCGGTGGTCGAGAAGTCGGAAAATGGAGTAAAATACGCAGTATTTGTCGACTCTTCCTCTGATCAATCCAACAGTATAGGGCCTGACATAAGGATCACCATTGGAACAGACAGTGGAGACAATAGAACATTGATGCTTATGAACTGGATTAGGAGAGAATATTGCTCATTTTGGTTTCATGGATATTTCGAAAAAGCATTGACTGATACCAATCCGGGGGATTCCCAAACCAGAAGTAGCCATTCAACCAAAAGAACCGTCGTGATGAAGTACGAAGAGTGCGACGGGATTAGGGGGTTGAATATCAAGCCAGGAATGCGACTTTTCGACACAATCGAGGTAGAGTATCAATACGGTTAAGGAGACAAAATGGTGAGATCACAATGTACAAAGACAAACAGTGTGCTGGAATAACAAAGCAGCATCGGCAGCAAAGAAGGATTTATAAAACATATAGGAGCAGCCCGACAGATGCTAGCGCACACTTACTGCATTAGGAAATGCTTTTTGTGAGACTTAGGAGCGTTGAGTGATCAGCGGCGATGATGGATGGGATCTATTCGGCGCACCAGACAAAGAGAGGTGCACAGAATGAATGCTGTCAGAGCGAGTAATGTGCAACGAATGCAGAAAAAAGGGATCGAAGGCAGCGGCGACGGGAGTTCTTAAGCTTGCTTTAAGGCCGTTACGCATCCTTTTACTGAGCAGTTCAATACATTTTTGTTTGCACTATATAAACCATAATCCGCTCTACTGGTATACCACCATCACAACCAGGGGTTTGTAGGAGGGCTAGCACCGCCAAACGAGTGTACTGCCCGGCCTAAGAGCACGTACGGCAAAGGTTTTCTGTGTCCATATGTGGCCTGGGGCCCGAGTGTTCTAGGCACAGTGCAGCGGTCTGTAGTTGAGTCGGCGTCAAAGGGATGATGGCTCCGGTGCCGAGTGTGTAGATTGGGCCAGAAGTTACGCATCGCTCCGCCATGAGCTAAAAATAACATTTTGCTGACAGGGCAGCCTGCTTGCCTGTCTGTCTTTCTATCCCTCGTAGTGCTCGCGATTCTCCCAGACTGGGAACACGGGGCAGTTCACAGAGAATGTAGCCGGATGTTTTGTTCTACTGGAGCACTCTTGGGCAGGTTGTGAGGCTTCTCTATAGAAACTAAAAAGTGATAGCGGCCTGCGGATTTCTGAGACAGAAAATAAAATTTGAATTCAAAATTATAAATACTTACGAAATAAAGGCAACAAAATCACAGGAGGCAGCCTTGGAAAAACAAAAAAAAACAAAACAAAAAAAAAACAAGAAAAAAAGGCGAGTGTCGCTTTGGCTTTTCCTCCTCTTCTACTTTTCTCTTTGCCCTCATCTTCCTCAAGGCGACGAAATCTAGGGACAGCATTGGAAGCAACACATTGTGCATTCCATATTCGTCCTTTCGAGACTAATCCTTCAGCTCTTCGTCTTCCTGCAGTCTCAGAGCGCCCGCTCACAGGCCTCTTTCTCTTCCGCCACTTTCGCTTCGAGATCTTCTTTCGTTCAATCAGCACCTTTTTTTCTTGTTGCAAATAGCAAGAAAAGAAAAACACCGCTTTTGTCTTACAGATTGAGCACGAAAACTATCAAATAGCCAAGCACTTGTGCTCCCGCCTATATTAGTGATTTGTAATTTCGTTAGAAATCACCAGCTTGGTTTCCTGCCAGTTTCAGGTTTTTAAGCAGAATCTATCCACCGAACACTTTTTCGGTTCGGCGTTTTCCCTTTGTGATCTCTTTTTTTATGAATTAGCGAGACTGCATCTGATACCTTAAACACTAAAAAATTTTTTTGTTACCTGCCCTTTGTAACTTTTTTACTTTTGCCCTCTTCTTCACAACGTTTTAGTTCTGTTCTCCAGCACATATACCTTTTATTTTGTTCTTCCTTTTTCAAGCGTTTTTATGTTCTTCTGTCACCTTGGAGAAAGTTGCTTCTCGACCGCCTTATTACTCCTTCCAAAGCAACTAGTGCGTATCTTTATCTCCTTTCCAGATACACACAATAGCGTTTAATCAAGTTTAGCCATACTCAGTTGATTATTCCTCGGCGCAAATTGCCTGACTGTCTGGAACCACGCTATTAATATCGCTTTATGCTGATATATATAAGCGCCAGAATACAAAATTAGCAAAGGTCGGATCTACAAATCCCAAGCAGATCTAAAGCAAACAAGGCATAATTAGTATTACTTCCCATTGCATCCACGAACGTGTCAATTGATAGATTTTTGTTCGTAATATTCAAAGTTGGCGACATCTACCATAGCTAAAGCTTGTCTAGATATCATACCAATAATTTTTCAAGACCGCCGGCACGATTTCCAAAACTAATCCGGACAAACAGCACCTGCCTTTTACAGTAACAATCAAAAGTTGCCTCTGAAGTTTCAACTGTGATATTTTCAAATCAAGAGTGATTTGAAAGGCATAATAAGCTAAGCGTTCAGAAATGTTTGGCAAATTTTCTAGAAAATCAAAGCAGAAATCACCAGATGGTGCTGACGATGAGGATAGAGCCTCATTCCTGTCAACGCCTGCTGCTGGACTTTCTAGAAGACACTCCCTCAGATCTACGAGGTCTAAGTCAGAGGCAAAAAACATAGAAAATGCAACCGTAGCTGACGAATCAATAGCCGAAGAAAAAGAACAATGTGTGGAAGAAAAGCAGCGAAGCACTGACGAGCCTGAACCCATAGAGACAGATGATAATGAGGAAGACAATAGTAATAGTGATAATAAGCAAGATGAAATCAGGACACACAAAAATGAAGGCAAAAATAAAGAAAATGGCAGCGCTTCAAGCGAGGACTTCAGCGATAATGAGGAAGTTGTTAATTGGGAGAATTTGTCATCTTGGAAACATTCCGAGTCATCTTTGATATCAGCAATAAATTTACAGATAGAAAAAGAGCGGTCAAAGCAAGAAAAGTTGAAGCTAAAAAACCTTCAAAGGACCATTGATGTCTTGAACATGGCTATCAACTACAAGATTCCTAAAGACTCAATACCATTGATTTTTAACAACTCAATAAAGCTCACTTCTGAAGACGCCAAGCGAAAGCTTGCCAGTTACAACCAATCTCAATCTATTCCTCAGGTCTCCAGTGCCAGCAGTGGCGGTACCTCTTCCACGATGGGTGGCACAGTTTCAACTGCACCAACATCACAGCAGTCCAGACCTTATACACATGCAAAATCTCAATCATCCATATCTTCTACAAGCTCAAATCAGCCTATAACGTCCGTGTTCAAGGTTAACATGCCTCAGCAAATTCACTATCAGTTTCATCATTGGCAGGGCCCAGGTCAAGGGACCATTACCAGTACTTCAAATGATGATACTTCAGGTGGTCCAAATATCAAGCGTCCCAGAAAGTTGTCAGATGCACTGTTGAATGAGCAGAGTTTCAGCAGCCTTAGTGGTAACACTACCTTGATGTCTCCAAGGGGGGTCTACGGTACTAAAGGTCATGTATCTCAGCTGCCTTCACTAAGCTCTTTGAACGCTCCTATAACGACGTCATCTCCAAAATCGCCTTTGAGACGAAGTTTAAGTCATAGAAGAAATTTGTCTGAAACAGCAGCCGCTGCCAGTGTCTCCAAATACCAACCATACAACAAACAATTTATCCCAGGCACATTCAACACTCCTCCAAGACCAGCACATCCACTGTCAGTGCCAATGAGAAGCCCCCAACAACAACCGCAACAGCGTCCTCCTCCTCCAGGGCTAGAAGGGTCCTTTCAAGGTAACTTTGTGTTCCCAACCTATCCACAGCAGCTGCCATCAATTCAACAGCTGCAACTGCAGCTACCCGGCCCTTCTCCTTCTGCAGCCGCTGCCTCAAGACAACAACAGCATCAAAGACAACAGCATCAACATCACAGAAGTCGTTCAAAGGCCGATGTTAATTTTATGATTTCACCACCTGACAATCCAAATGACAAAAAGAAATAATTTGGCCAATAATTATGATCAAGTGGAACATATGCCAAAGCTTTGAGTCGAAATACACAAATGATTAATGACATAAAACGTTTTCCTTAATTTAATGTTTCTCCTAATTTTTTTTCTTTTTTTCTTTTGTCAATATTTTTTAGTCTATCTACATTCTTGCGCCTTCTCTCTATAATTACCCTTCTTTCCTTTCCATTGTCCTGTTTTCATTCATATGCCAAATTTTTTGTTCCTATACTTACATTCCCCAGCAATACCATGCCCACTAGCATCTCGTTTTTTTTATTTATTTTTTTTTTTGGAAATGTAGCAGTCTCGCAGTGGCCAACGACGTCCTGGCTTGCTAACAGATGTAATGGGATACATCATTTGCGCTGTGCAATGACCTTACCTCGGTTATGAGCGGTGCACGGCATCGGCCATACTACTCCAAATCAGGGAAAATTTCTCCAGACAGCGTACAAATAGCAAGAAAAGCGAAGAAACAAACGCTGCTTCCGCGGTAGGACCCCAGCTCCCACCGAGGCATTTTTTTACCAGAATTCTCATCCGCAAAAGAAACATCAGCGAGTAATAAATGCTTATAAAGCCCGCTGGCGTACGTCAATTCCTCATCCGCTCCTTTTGCAGTCTCAGCACCAACAAGAAACCCACAATATTTCCTTCGCCATTGACATCGAGCGCATTTCCATTAAAACCAGCAATTCTTTTGTCACACAAGCCGCAAACGCTCACAAGAAACATGTCAACCGAAATTGCCAAGCTTCCCCCAACTACCCTTCCTGAAGTTCTCAAGAAGGTTCGCCCAGCTGAGGTTCCGCAGCTTGACTACTCCACCAACTCCAACTACAGAAACTTTGATGTCTGGGAAACTCACTTAGACTTTGAAATTTTGTTCAAAGAGAAGATTCTTTCTGGTTTTGTAGAGTACAAACTAAAAGTCAAGGAAGAAAATGTCAAACAGGTTGTGTTAGATGTCACCACCATTGATGTTTACAAAGTCTTCTTGGATGGCGCTGCCGTTCCTGTTTCTGACTATCATGTCGAAAGCAACGCTTCTAATCTCAAGAACGGTCTCGGTAAGGCTTTGGTTATCAACAGTGAAAACGCCTTCATCAAGGATGAAACCATTCGGGTCAAGATTGAGTATTCCACCACTCCAGAGTCCACCGCTTTGCAGTTCCTCAGCAAGGAGTTGACTGACGGCAAAAAGAGCGACTACTTGTTCTCCCAATCTGAACCAATTCATGCCAGATCAGTTTACCCATGTTTCGACACTCCATCTATCAAGTCTCCATTCAAGGTCCGTGTCAAGTCTCCATTTAAGACCTTGGTGTCCGCTTTGCCAGATGAAAAAGAACAATCCAAAGAAACTGATCCGTCTGTGTACCACTTTGTTCAGCCGGTGCCGATCCCATCTTATTTGTTCGCCATTGTCAGTGGTGACATTGTGGGAGCCAAAATTGGTCCAAGATCTACAATCTTCACTGAGCCTGTGAACATTGACAGATGCGCCAACGAGTTCAGAGACGAGGTGGTGGAGCACTTCATACAAATCTTGGAAAAATTGATCTACAAGTACGAATGGACCACCTACGACTTTGTAGTGGCCCCAATGGCTTTCCCGTACGGCGGCATGGAAAATCCACAATTGACCCTCGCCAACTCTACCGTTGTCAGTGGTGATCGTGAGAACATTGACGTTATTGCTCACGAATTGGCTCACTCTTACTCCGGTAACTTGGTTACTGTCACTGACTTTTCCTGCTTCTGGCTTAACGAAGGCTGGACTGTGTACTTGGAAAGAAGAATTTTGAGAGAATTGCACGGCGAGAGTTACAGACACTTTAGTGCCATTATCGGCTGGAAAGATTTAGAGGAAAGTGTCAGCAGAATCGACGACAAATTTACTAAATTGGTGCTCGACTTGAGTGATGGTAGTGACCCGGACGATGCTTTCTCCACCGTTCCATATGAGAAGGGTTTCAACTTCTTGTTCCATTTGGAAAGCATGGTTGGCGGTATTGAACACTTTGACCCATTCATCCACTACTATTTCACCAAATTCAATAAGAAGTCATTGGACACTTATCAGTTCATTGAGGCTTTGTTTGAGTTTTACTACAACTACGACGAAGTCATCTACTACAAGTTGCTCAATGATGTTGACTACGAAACCTGGTTATTGAAAGGCGGCATGCCACCAAAGCCAAACTTTGACACCACCTTGGTAAGCCAGTGCATCAAGTTATCCGAAACTTGGTTCGACAAAATTACCAAAGCCAACGAGGCTAAAAAGACCTTGTCCTTCGACGACTTATCTACCTCTTTTAACAATAAGGACGACGTTGAGTCATTTTCTTCCAACCAAATTGTCGTTTTCCTTGACAACTTGTCCACTTTAAATAATGACACTTTCTTCTTGTCCAGCAAGAACGGTCAAGTTGCTTTGGACTTTATCCAAGACAAGTACACTAGAATCTCCCAAAACAACAACGCTGAAGTTAAGTTCAGATTGTTCAGATTATTCCTCCTTGGTAAACTTGAAAAGCACTACCAAGAGTTCGCCGACTGGTTAGGCACTGTTGGAAGAATGAAGTTTGTCAGACCAGGCTATATCTTATTGAATGGCGTTGACCGCGACTTGACCGTCAAGACTTTCAAGAAGTTTGAAAAGAGCTACCATCCAATTTGTGTCAGCATGGTCAAGAAAGACATCAACTTGGACTAAACAAAAATACAACTCATAAGCTGCTCCATCTGTACTTTGAGACGGTGACATTGTTTCGCTCTTGCTTATTGTATATCAGCCTTTACTACATAAATTTAATTCAGTCATACCTAATATAGCATACCTTTTTCTCTTTCTTGGTACCAGTAAAGAGGTTTTTTGTGTGAATTGCAAAGGTTTTTCGGTAAATTTGCGGAATCTCCCAAAACTCCAAGCCAGGAAAGCTGGGACACCATCAATGTCCCAGCTATTTTGAATATTTTGCCCCTTGTGTATTTACGCCTCGGCTAGAAAGTCTGGAGCAGTAACCTTGTGAAAATGCTAAATAGGGCGCTTTAAAGTTTCTTGGCTTGAAGGCTTTGCATCTCGGAGATTTGCGATGGATTGGAAGTCCGAAACAAATAGTAGAGGAAATAAAGTATGATCTTCTGTGACGGATAGCCTTACTTTTTTAATCATGGCTAGAGTAAAAAAGCCTGCTTTAAAGTTCTTTTAAAATTAGAATCGATAATGTGGAACTGGATCTCACTTGCTTTTCAATCATGAATCATACGGCATTATTAGAAAATCATCATTTCGAATAAGCGAAACAATAAAACCACATACTTGCCATTGTGTTCCTTCCAGGATTCACGACGCGCAGTCACTTTCCCCCAAAGGTTACTCATGCGCTCTACTGACGAAAGGAACATTATGACATGAAGCTCCCAATTCTAGAGTTCAGGGTACACAAGACTGGAGAAAGCACTATGTGATTAGATAATAGCCTTGTAATTTTCTCAAACCTGAAGTGACCATACGCCCCCAACTTTTGTTTGTATAGTTGAGGTCCTAGATAAGATGCCAATAGGAGGATCAGCTTAGAGTCTAGTTTCATGGCTTAGCCGAGCTATTGAGAATAATTCCGCAAAAATTCAAGCAAAGAAGCTTCCACAACTCTCTTTTTTCCGCAGGACTGGTGGCCAGTCTGTCCTAGTTACTCCTCCCCTTCCACCAACTCGTACTCTTTTGCTCCCATAAATCTGGGTCCCCTCAGCATTACGTAAGAGTTTTTTTACCACGTTGGTGCGCTTCTTCTTGGCCATTCAGCAATATAGGTCTAGAATTAGTTGACCAATCTGATTTACTTGATTGCTTGGTACACGACAATTAAATAAGAATTAGATAGATAATCATATAGAATACAAATCATATCAATAACCAATTCCCGACTAAGTAGTTTTTTTACTTTACTACCTTTATAATGCCTTCCCAAGAATTAAACACTTTACCTGAAAGTATTTCTTCAGGTAACGAACATTTCTGTGTTCTCACAATTTGTCTTTCAAAGTGAAGGTCAATTATTCTTTTCTATCTACTAATCAAACATGAACAGACATAAAAGCGCTACAAAGAGCACTCACGCCACAATTTCAAGTCAAAAAGCTGCATATTAAGCCTCTTCCCCTCATATCCTAATGAAATAGGTGTTTTAACTTTACTAAACATTTAATCAGTGACAAAAGCCCAGCCTGTTACGTAGTATGCAGAAAAAAGGCCATTTTAACTAGTCTTGTCAACATGCTTCAAGGGGGACACTTTTGCTGTAGTCCGAGGAGCGTGGGACATCGGAATTATGTAGTACATATAAACAGGACACGACACGATTAGCTGTATCCCGCTGCTGTCTAATGCCAGTGTACCGTAAAATAGCTACGCCAAAAGAGCATCCGCAGGGTTTGTAGACCAACTTCTGAAGAAAAGAAAGGCGTGCATATCCGGTTGTTCCTTTAAATCTTATTGTTCCAAAGTTTGTGTATCATGATGATTCTTTTGACCCCGCATTGTGGGGACGCAGCATAATCTCGCAGCTCGTAGGCTATCTGAACAATAAAAAGAACCCAGGGTGGAGGATGGAGCAGCTCAAAATGGAAAAACTCTCAAACACCGAGCTCAATTCTTTTGATATGAAAATTGGCCGAAATGTTACCCAATATAACTGGATTTTGGGCATTAGGAGCTGAACTATGCCCAATTCAAAGGTTTGGCTTGTAAACAGTTCTCTTCTACCTTGTAGCCGGCCTATTCTAAAAAACTTCAGTATTTTCTAAATCCAATAGCTAGCACGCCAAGGCTATTATCGGAAAAAGTCAACCTCATTACATAATGTTGATAGGAGAAACCCTTGGATGGTTATCTTCCAAGGAAAAATGCTTTAGCTCATTCAAAAGGCACGGTTACGATCTTCCATGATCGTATAATTTTTATTTCCACATTGAAATAATTAAGGAAGACCATCTGGAGGTATTGTTACATCATATTTGGCAGCAACTTAATTAAAGACTTCATTCCAAAAGGGTAATGATATCCTGGGGTATTAAGGTACCGGTTAGTGTTGTTCGTCAACAAGCACCTGCAACTCGAGGCGTTTTTTCTCTTTACTGTTTGGCAGGCAATGTTTTGTTGAAGAACTGTGTATATAACAGGTTGGTTTCCTCTAATCTCAAAATTTAATTTAGATCCAAAGTTTCATTCTTCTAATGAATTATTTTCTTCACATTTATCATCAAGTTTTAAGCTATGAGCAACATATCAGACATCAACACAGAAAAACCACTGCCTAGCACGCACCACGATATAATCAAGCAAAGTTCTTATCTGAGCAAGAGTATCTCACATATGATCAATAACAAGAGTCAGTTAAAGAATTTATTTAACCAAAATAATGAACGTGGTGATAACTACACCTACTTCCATCCCATGAATAACTACTTGGGTTTCAGAGGTACCTCTTTGAATAACGCAGTGTGCTTTTTTGCCGGCATGGGCTTCCTCTTATTTGGTTACGACCAGGGAGTCATGAGTTCTTTGCTCACTTTGAAGTCCTTTAGGGCCACATTTAAGAATATTGATACCCTGAAGCACCCAGAAAATTCAACACTACAAGGTGCAGTTGTGGCCATTTATGAAGTCGGTTGCTTGATTGGTGCTATCGCCACGATGTATGTTGGAGACAAACTTGGTAGGCGGAAAACTATTTTTGTTGGGTGTATAATTATGATTATTGGCGCTGCCATTCAAGCCGCTTCTTATTCAACGGGTCAACTTATGGCTGCAAGAGTTATAACTGGTATAGGCAATGGCCTCAATACTTCAACCGTCCCTGTGTGGCAATCTGAGTGTGCCAAGCCAGAGAAGAGAGGCAAATTGGTCATGTTCCAAGGTTCCTTGATTACATGTGGATTAATGATTTCTTACTGGGTTGACTTTGGATTCTACTTTGTTGACCACAGCTCAGTTTCATGGAGATTTCCGCTCGCTTTCCAAATTGTTTTTCCATTAATTATTTTGCCATTCATCATGAAATTGCCAGAATCGCCAAGGTGGTTGTTGAAAAAGGGAAAGGTTGATGAAGCTAGAAGAGTATTTTCCGCTTTGGATGATGTCCCGCTTAACGATCCAGTCATTTCGAAAGATATTGAAGAGATCAGAGTTACCTTAGCCGAAGAGCTTGAGTTGAGTAATGATGCCAAAGATGGAGCACTTAATCAAGTCAAACAGATGCTTAAGCAGAGCGAAGCAAGAAACTTTCACAGAGCCATGTTGGGATATTGGGCACAGGTCATGCAACAAATTTGCGGTATAAACTGTATCAGCTACTATGCAGCCTTGATCTTTGAAGATTATATTCATATGACTCCAATAAAAGCCAGAATCTTAGCAGCTTGCAACGGCACTGAGTACTTTTTAATTTCTTTTGTCGCTATTTATGCCATTGAAACAGTGGGAAGAAGAAAACTTATGATTTTCGGCGCCATTGGACAGTGCCTTACTATGGCAATTTTGTGTGCAACGACATGGGCTGCCGACCCTGATAATGGCAATAACAGTCAAGCAGGTATAGCCGCAACTGTCTTTTTGTTTGTTTTCAACAGCTTTTTTGCAATTGGCTGGTTGGGAATGACCTGGTTATACCCTGCTGAAATCACACCTTTGAATATCAGAGCAGCTGCCAATGGCCTTAGTACTTCCGCTAACTGGTCTTTCAACTTTTTGGTTGTGATGATTACTCCTGTGTGCTTCACAAACATCAAGTCATTTACCTATTTGATCTTCTGCGGCACAAATGCGTTAATGATTCCTACAGTCTATTTCTTATATCCTGAAACAGCAGGTAGATCTTTGGAGGAAATGGACAGAATCTTTGCTTTATCCAATCCATGGACTCCATGGGATGTTGTCAAGATAGCAAAGACACTTCCACACGAGCACGAAAGAAAAGATAAACATAGCTATGCTGTGAGTGATGCTGAATTGCAAAAGGCCGTTGTTGACCATTTTGATGACACTTCTGATCAGTAATTTTTATTTTGCCTTGCGAAATTCATTATCATCAATCCTGTTTGAATATTTTTTTTTCAATATTTTTAAATTTTTACTTTTTACTTTCTCAAATATACCTTGATACATTCCTTTTTGAATTGTTAGTAGCTGAGATATAAATGTAAACATTATGTCACTTTCATAAATAGAGCAATATTATGGGACGTTATGAGAGTGGTGATTTTTTGTTGATGACAGTTACCACCTGCGTCGGCAAATATTGCAACAAACGGATATGTTGCAAATGGTTGTCGGCTCTTACTTCAACATGTCAAGGGATCTTAGAGTAAAGCTTTTTTCTTTCCGGATTTTCCTACGGCTGTCTATTTACCTCGTTTATGTTCCTTTGTTTACTTTGCCTTGAAGATAGTATGAATATAGTGACACTATATATCATTCGCCCATGTTTCTGGCTCGGCTCTTAATACCAATATCTTGTTTCCTTAGATTCCTGCTTCTGATAGTTATGCAAAAATCTTGTATTTAACCATCATGCGCAATTAACAAGTATTGCTTGTTACATTTGGAAACTTAAGAAGCAGTTTGTAAATAAATTATGATTTTTCTATCTTTTTATTAAGTGTTTATTAAATTCGGGAGATCAAATTGACAAGCAAATAGTGGTAAAAATATGGTTTAAAACAAAGAAAAGCAAAGGGTATAAATATTGGAAAACAACAAAAAGAAGCATCAGCACACAAAATAGAAAAGAATTAGCTCTTACGATATAATAGAGCTAAAATTTTTAAAAGTTTACCACAGTAAGGATGATTCCGTTTATATGGATGTATAGCCGCCATCTACAATAATATCTGTTCCAGTCACATAGGAAGCAGCATCCGAGGCGAGGAACAAATAGGCGCTAGCGATTTCAAACGGCAAAGCTTCGCGACCCATTGGAATCAAAGACCACATTTTTCCTCTGAAGTCTCTTGGCAAATGATCATTTAAACCAGTATCACAGTAGCCTGGGGACACTGAGTTAACTCTGGCGAAGCCAGCCCACTCTATGGCCAATGATTTTGCCAAATGTTTAACTGCTGCTTTGCTGACATTGTAAGGAGTCAAGTTCATTGGAACGTTTGCAATGTGTGCTGACATTGAGGCTGTAATTATCATGGATCCTCTTTTATTCTTCTTAAATATCCTGCCAACAACCCTTGCGCAATAGTATACCCCGTTCAAGTTGACATCCATCAACTTTGTCCAGTTCTTGTCATCTGCATTTGCTTCGTCGACAATATTTCCTGTTTTCCAAACAATTCCAGCGTTGGCGACAAAAATGTCTATGGTACTGAAATCATTTTCGATTTCTAGAATAGTTTGTTCCACATTGTCAGCCTGAGAAACATCACATTTGTAGCTTTGAACTATGGATTTAGTTTCAGTCGCGAGTTGAAGGGCTTGTTTTGAAGCTTCAGCGTAATCAATTAGAGCTACTGAAGCTCCGGCTTCAGCGAACGACCTGGCAATAGCGTAGCCAATGCCCCTGGCTGCACCGGTGACCACCGCAACTTTACCTTTCAAAGAAAAAAGATCTAATGAGCTCCTTTTTTGTGGAAACGGCCTTGGAAGCTCATCAATATACTCGCTTGAGATGTATGAGATGATTGCTTTGTCTTCTTCTGTTTTAATAGGAATAGTCATTCTATAAAGAGAGCTCGTGATATTCTGTGAAACCAAGAAAAAAAGTGGATACTTTAGTCTTTTTTCTAGTTTTGAGTCTAATGCAGAAGTAAAGATAATTAATATTTGGGGAAGACAAAGGATAAACAAATCAACAACAAAAAAGATCAAAATTATATTGGGGAGAAGATGAGGACAAAATACGGACAGGTGCAAAGGGGTAGCAAAGACTTGAAAGGCAGAAAATGGCCCTGTTAAAAGCCCCAACAACAGGGCCCACCAAATGTGGAGAGTGCATTTTTCAGTGGAGGGAAACATGGTTTTCCAGTACGTAATATAGTTTGGGCATAGTGGAGGACGCACTTGCTCCTACCTCAGTCGAACTAGATTTAGCTCATTTCCCGCCACCGATGCTTGGATGTTGACAAGAATCTGCCAAAGGTTACTCTCGGAGAAGAGATTATTTTGGGGTTTTTACTCTGCGGAAAGGTTGCCCAGAAGAGGTTTATTATTTTTCTTGAAGAGGCCTTGAAAAAGCCGCTGCCAGACAAACTTAGCTTTAGGGGTTCTGAGCTCTAATCTAACCTGACTTGCGGTGGAGAGCTAGAAAGGATTTGTTAGCTCTGTGGAAAAGCCTGAGGTCTTCAAAGGCTCCTATCTGGCTCATTTGGCACTAGGGACCTAAGATACACCTGTCAAGCGAAAACTTTTCGTAATGAAAGGCGAAATATGCTCTTCCCCAGATTTGCTTATGCTCCCCAGAAAAAGACCTGCGTCTGACATTTTGGAAAGCTACCTGGAGGTTCCCTTCAGACCGCGCCTAGCGCTGGTGGTCACACCTGTCTGACCCACCTGCTAAAAAGAACAGCGCTCGAGGGTAAGCTTCCACCGAGACGCATCTCGCCGCGCCCCGGCATCCAGTTTGCAAGACATAATAGGTTTGCGGCGCTCGGTGGGGGTCCCAAGCGGGGGTGTCTACCGAGATATTCTTGGTGGAGGTGGAGGTGTGGGACAGCAGTCGAAGCGAGTGTACTACTGGAAAAGAGAATTACGACGGAAGCTCTGACCTCTGTGCTGTGGGACACTTTTCGTGAGTCTGATTCAAATTATCAGTCTCCAGCACTTGACTTTGCGGGAGACCCACATGGGTGGGCAAGGTCCTGGTACACTTGTAGTGAGGTTTTCTGGTGGACGAAGGTGGCTTCGGTGGAAGACTCGACACTCGGTGCCAATGTACTTTAGCCTATTGTGAGTTCAAGTGAGGATAGGTATTGCACGAGGGGGTCTCCTCGGGAAACTCGGCCTTCCGATAAGTTTACAATTTGTTATTGTTTGGGCACAATATAGCGACTGTTTCGGGGTTTTTTAGCAGCTCGGAGGCCCCAAAGTGGCTGGCAGCAGGCCTCGCGGAGAGTTCTTATTGCGTAACCGCGCAGAAGCTTCATGCAGGTTTTGACCTGGAGTGCATGCTCGCGCTGCATAGACAGAAGCACTCCATCATTGACTGGCCTGGGTGGACGACGCTGTTGTTGTTTGATTCACTTCTGTCTTGCTCTTCCTCCGGGCTGCTATTTAAATGGCAGGCCCCCCCCTCTTTCGGTCCTTTTATTTTTGCTCTTTCTTCATTTATAAGCTGCAAATCACTGTTACTTTTTCTGTGTGGCTTGACTTAACGAAAGTTTTTCAACGCCTACTTTTCACCAGCACGCAACATACATAGGCTACCATGTCAAATACAAGTGCCTCGTCCGCCCAGCTCGAAACTGAGAAGCCCCATGCTACGGGTATTTCCCACGTGGGCGAATCTGGCGTCAAAAGGTTTACGGATCCAGACAACGAGACTCGCCACAGCTTCTTGGGCCTCAAAGGCCAGAAGCTCCACCATGCGGTTTCCTTTATGGCTGGCATGGGCTTTTTGCTTTTTGGTTACGATCAGGGTGTGATGGGCTCGTTACTTACTTTGCCGACTTTCAACGACACATTCAAGAAGATTGACACCTCGAGACACCCGGGCAACGACACGTTGCAAGGTGCGGTCGTTGCCATTTACGAGGTTGGATGCTTGTGCGGCGCCTTGTCAACCATATGGTTTGGCGACAAGATCGGCAGAAGAAAGACGATTGTCCTTGGCTGTATCATCATGATTATCGGTGCTATTATCCAGTGTGCTTCTTTCGGCGTCACCCAGTTGGCCGTTGCCAGAGTTATTACCGGCGTGGGCAACGGTATGAATACATCCACGGTCCCGGTGTGGCAATCGGAGTGTGCCAAGCCAGAGAAGAGAGGTAAGTTGGTTATGCTTCAAGGTGCCTTGGTTACTGGTGGTATTATGATTTCGTACTGGATCGACTTCGGCTTTTACTTTATCAAGGACTCCTCGGTGTCCTGGAGATTCCCCCTTGCCTTCCAGATTATATTTCCCTTGGTGATTTTGCCATTTATCATGTACTTGCCAGAGTCACCAAGATGGTTGCTCAAGTCTGGCAGAATTGATGAAGCTGTTGAAGTGTTCTCTGCGCTCGACGATATCCCAGCCAACCACCCAACCATCAACATGGAAGTTGAGGAAATTGAGCAATCTTTAGCAGAAGAAAAAGCCAAGGGCAACGCCCCGCAATCCGCAATCAGTCTCATTTTCACCCAGGGAGAGCACAAGAATTTCCACAGAGTGTGCTTGGCGGTGTGGATCCAGATTATGCAGCAGATTACTGGTATCAACTTGATCACCTACTATGCAGGCACGATTTTCGAAAAATATATTCATATGAACTCTTTGGACAGCAGAATCTTGGCCGCCTGCAACGGTACTGAGTACTTTATTGCCTCTTGGGTTGCATTCTACACGATTGAGCGGATTGGCAGAAGAAAGCTTATGCTATTTGGGGCCTTGGGCCAGAGCTTTACGATGGCGATCTTGACGGGCGCCACCTGGGCCGCTGACCCTGTCAACAATAACGACTCTAAGGCCGCCATTGCCGCCGCAGTATTCCTCTTTGTGTTCAACACGTTTTTTGCCATTGGCTGGTTGGGCATGACATGGTTATACCCTGCAGAAATCACCCCATTAAATATCAGAGCCGCCGCCAACGGTTTGAGTACCGCGGGCAACTGGTCGTTTAACTTTATGGTAGTGATGATCACGCCGGTGGCGTTTACGAATATCAACTCGTACACATACACGATCTTTGCTGTTATTAACTTGTTGATGGTGCCAACGGTGTACTTTTTGTACCCAGAGACGTCGGGCAGATCGTTAGAGGAGATGGATCGCATCTTTGCTTTGTCGAACCCTTGGACCCCATGGGACGTTGTGAGAATTGCAAATGAATTGCCACACGAATATGAGAATGGCCACTATGTTGAGGAGAACAAGGTTGCGGCCATCCATGTGGAACATGACAGTTTGGTCCATCAAAAATAGAAACAAATAATATTGATTAACTTTGGTATCTATTTACTATCTCACTTTTTGAATGTTTGTTAGAATAGTTTGTCTTTGTTTTTTATTTCTATTTTTTATTTCTATTTTACGCTTCGTTTGTTTATTGATATTTTTTGGTTCTCCAACTTGAATAGAAGAAACAAAATATTGTTTCTGCTATACTACAATGTTACCGCTTGTTCATGTGCTTTATGCTCTCTGTTACCAAAACCTCTATTAGTAAGCCCCGGCGCCTTTTATCCAAATGTCGTGTCGCAAGCTATCATAGTATTCCTACTGCTACGTTCTGCTGCTATACTTTATTGCAAGACTATAAAAATTGGAACGCCGAATCAAGGAAATACCAGGCCCTGTTTTCGCGAGGTGGGTGCTCGCAAGGCTTCCGTGCGCTGATGTTAGGGAGGTGGGCGCAGGCGGAGGTGGAGGGAGCACATGCACCCCGCACAAAGAAAAGAGATGAGACAGAAGGGAAAGTCTCCTTTTTTACCTGTTTCTACCCGTTTGCTCTGATGCTTCCAGTACGCCCTTTAGTGAGGCTGTAGATGGTATCTTTAAAGGCTTTAGCAGGGCAAAAAGAAAGATATCCTTGGTGGTCGGCGCAAACAACTAAAAGCTCGTACTTTCAGGACAAAGAGGCTTTTCAATGCGGCCCCAGCGCCATTTCTGTATTAAGCTTAAGTGCGACTGGCTGTCTGTGCATTTTTTTTATTTTCCCCAAACGTTTGTGATGGTAAAATGAGGAAGCGGGAGAATTACCCAAAGTATGAACGAACCAATTGCAACTTTCTACGGCTTAAAAGTAAACATTTCCGATGCCAAAAAAAAAGATTTCGCCGACTTATTGTGCTCTGCCAAACAAGCACTAGATTCCGGATTAGCCTCCTTACTTTAATTGGAATGTGTTTACGCGTCTGAGTTTCAGAAGCTAGTACCTTATAGCACAGAAAAGTAGGTGTAACTTGCACAAAGAGAAAAAGTCACGGATATGTTACAGGAAGAATTAATTATCGATTCGTTTTTTAAAGATATGTATTTCCTGCATGTTTATAAAAAAAAGCGGGCAGTTTACACATCTAAGGCAGAAATCGCTTCATAGATACCGTAAGCCCCTGGGTCCGGAGGAAAGTCCGTCTTGTTGTCAACACCGCCTACATATGTAGCCCTGCCCAACTTTGGCTTGAGCTTCCGCGTGTGCTCCGCCGCGTCGTGGGCTACCTTGACGGCCTCGTGGATATTCTTGGAGCTGGCAAAGCTCTCGACAAACGGAATCAATACGTCCATGACTGTACGGTGGCCCTTACGGGCTTTGGTATAGTCAAAGAGCGTCGCCAAGCCAAACAGGAGGCCCTCCGCAAAGGCCTCCGGGAGAGTAATCTGGCCTTTGGCGTCCTTCAATTTTTCCTCAACACGACTGAGGACGGAGCGCAAGAAGATGAAGATGATGGCGCCGAGAGTGCCACCCATGTCGTCCTTGATAACGCCCAAGACGACGTGCAAAGCCAGGAGAACGGCACCGTCGGCGGCAAACTTGTCCAGGGAGAGCTTCTGTAAGACAATTTCAGCGCCGGCCTTCAAGCCATGGCCACAGTCGCCGTCGCCCATCTTAGTGTCCCAGTCAGTCAACTCGGGCTCTTTGGCCATTACACGCTCCGCGGCGGTGCGGATAATCTTTTCAAGCAAGGCCGGGTCAACATGGAAGTCCACGTCGACACTGTCGCGGGAGTCATCATCGTAGTGGGCAAAGTTTGTGATGATGGAGCTCCCAGTATCGATGGGCTCGAGCCCGTTAGTGAAGACTGTGTTGGGCCAGCAGACGGCGTCGGTGCGCATGTCCAACATGGCAAAGATCTGCTCGGTGGAGAAGGCGCTGGCGATGGCGGTGGTGGTGGCGTTGAAGAGGGAGATGGTGAAGATTTGCGCATTGAAGGAGGTAACAAAGTTGCCGGTGTAGATTCTCACAGGCGAGATGCCGTAGGTCTCCCTGAGGACCTGAACAGTGGTGTACAAGAGCGCCTTCTCCTCGATGGTAGGTACCCCGCCGAGGTTGTTGATAAAAAGCACAATCTTGTCGGTAGGAGCGCTCCGTTTGAAGAAGCCCCGCTCCTTGTCGTTCTCATCGAGAATCATCCTCAACAACATTGGCACCAATTCCTCGTTCTTGGGAATGTACTGGAGTTTCTCGACGCCCGGCTCATTGTGGATGCCGAGCCCAATCTCGAGCTCATTGGCACGCAACTTGCCAAAGTCCTCTTCGCGGTTGTGGCCTGAGATGTGGACGTGGTCTAAGCCGGCGTTGACGGAGGCGGTGGAGTCGATGGCCGCCTGCCCGAGGGTGTAGATGTCGTCGATGGCGCGGCCGAGCTGCGAGGCCGCGCCCGTGAGCTTGGAGACGACGACAATGCCAGCAAGAGTGCGGCGGCCCACCAAGGCACCGGCACTCCTGGATACCGCGACGTCGTCGGTGACACGAAGGATGCGGACTTTGTCGGGGCCGTAACGTGCAATGAGGTCCTGCGCCGCCATGCCAAAGTACAAATTGTCGCCGGTGTAGTTGGTGAGGATGAAGATGACCCCGCCCCAGTCGTCGCCGTTGCTCCCAGCGCCGCCCAACTCATGGCAGACCTTCTCGGCGGCCTTGACATTGCGGTAATTTGGCGAGGCAAAGACGTCGCCGTGGGCCACGGCGCTCAACATTCCCGTCCCTACGAGGCCGTAGAAGCCCGGCTCGTGGCCCGAGCCGCCGCCGGAGATCAACGCCACGCGGCGACGGTCAAACTTGTTGTTGAAGATGACCTTCTCCCGGTCGAGGAGTGACAAGAAGGGATACTGGTATGTGACCGCCCGGAGACAGTATGGCGCAATGTTGCTGGCGTCGTCTGGGAGAAAGTGCTTGTTGGACATTGAAGAAAAATATTAGTGGTTGAGGGGCCTAGAGGTTGAAGCACTACACTGTCCAGTCGATACAAGGACTATATATATATATTTATCTATATATATAATACGCGCCTAGCCTGTCTCCACGAATGCGACTTTGGGCTCTCCACCAGCTTCTCCACTCGTCTGCGCTGCTTATGTATAAAGAATGCCGAGTGTGGGAAACGTACCAGGTACCCAAAGGACGGGGCTTCCAGCTACCCCGGATTTCTGGTGGATGGCCATCCACCCCCCACCGCCCTCCACCAGGCCACAGCGCCAGCAGAAACTGATACCAACAACACACATGGCATATATGCCATGCACACACCGCTGGAAGATATATAGATGCCCTCCCGCAGTCTCCCTTGCTCCCCAGTAATATTAGCAATGACTTCCGCTAGCACGCAAAATTGCCACTGGCTTCCACCCACACAGAATTTGCGCTTTTCTCCAGCCCTACCCATACACCTGTCCCGCAGCTACAATTTCAACATGCCTATCGCTAACACCTCTTCGCAGTCTGCTCAGCCAGCCAAGCTCAGAATCATCGTTGGCTCCGATCAGGCCGGCTACGAGTACAAGGAGCAGATAAAGCACGACCTCGAGGCTCAGACGGACCTCGTTGCCTCGGTTCTCGATGTCGGCGTCGACTCCAACGGCAGCACCACCGCCTATCCGCTCGTCGCCATTGCCGCCGGCGAGAAGATAATCGCCGGCGAGGCGGACCGCGCCATTCTCATCTGCGGCACCGGTCTCGGCGTTGCCATCTCCGCCAACAAGGTGAAGGGCATCCGCGCCGTCACCGCCCACGACTCCTTTAGCGTCGAGCGCAGCGTCTTGAGCAACGACTGCCAGATCCTCTGCATGGGGCAGCGCGTCGTGGGGTTGCAGTTGGCCCGCCGCTTGGCCTTAGAGTGGATCACGTACCACTTTGACAAGTCCTCGGCGAGCGCAGACAAGGTCAGGGAGATTGAGAGTTATGAGGGAAAGCTCGCAAAAGCATAGCTTTCGAGCGGGACAACCCACCTTATTAGCGAAAGCGAAGGCTGTCGGTGCCTTAATATTTTGGCAGATTTCGTTACCGAAAGTGGAAGCTTTCCGAAGACACCCGGCTTTTTCTTTTCACAAAATAGTTCCCAACCTCCTATAGCTTGTTTTGCTTTGTTAATATATACTTAATGATGTTCATGTTTAGAAATTTACTTTGCCGCGCCTTTGTGCTCTGTAACATTGTTCATGCTGCTGTAAATATCTGTGCTACTATGAATCTCCGTACTACTACTGTGGCACTTTTCTAGATTTACGACATTGTTACCACCCTGGAGCCTTTCTATTAATTGTCCTTACAGCATCTTACAGTAGCAAAATCAGGCAAAAGTAATATAGTATACTCCTCATACGTTAAAATACAACTTGTAAAGCTCCCTTCACAAACAGCTTCTTCCTCAGTGATCATTTTTCGTACGTTTGCACCACACGCTCCAACTTCTCCACTAAGTCCACACTATAGCTCCACTTGCAGTTCCGCAACAAGTGCAACACGTAGCATACCACCCCAATCGTCTTCATCTGCCGCTGCTTGAATTCTTCGTACACCTTCTTCCCGTCCTCTTCTTTTTTTTGTCTCTGAAGCAAGCCATTATTATTCACATTGCCACTAGTACCAGCACTATTACCGTTATCTCCTCTTCTGCTAATTACCGTGTCCCCGCTCATCCCTTCAGAACTCTCAACATCTCCTTCAGAGCTCTCCTCCTCACTTTTGTGTCCCTTTCCCTCATCAATATCAAATATCAACGCAAAGTACTGCACCGCGTCCTCCCGCGCAATCTCGTGCTTCACGTTCCCATAAGGGTCAAAGTATTTGTCCACCTGCAAGTTTATGTCCTCCACAGCTTCGCCGTTGTCTGTGGCCGTCTCCCGCGCTCTCCGTAACATCTCCACGTTTGGACAGTCCCGCTTTATCTCGTAGCACCAGATCATCAACGCCGCGATGTAAGCCGTCCCGGGAACATGCGAGAAAGTGTTGATTGTCTCCTCATGTTTATACACAAGCCCCAAAAACTTGCACGCCTCGAGGAGTGACAACTTGCCGTTGAGCGACCGCGCCCAATGCTCAATGAGCAGCTTGTTTCTTTCATGCTCCATCTCTTTCAAATCCTTGTAGAGCGTGCCGGTGTTGCACCTCAACGTCTTGTACTCTGTGGCAAATTTAGTAAGCGAGGGGATATCAGCATATAAAGAGAAGAGCCCGGTATAATAAAAGCTGACATTGGCCCACGCAGCGTTCGTTCTTCCATAATTGTTGAGTCTAAACACTTGAGAGGATCCGCTGCCACTATTGCGGCGTACCGTGTGAGGTTGGGCTTGTGCTCCTTCTTTCAGTGACGATAGCGACGAAGAGGGCAGATCACTTTTGACCTTAACTTCATCATACAAGCGCACATGCAAGTCAAAATAGCCCTTCCAGTTTAGGAAAGCTCTTTCTAGCTTTTTGAAAAACTCATTCAACTTTTTTTTTGAGACAATCCCTAAATCGAGCAAACCTTGGCCTCTCATGTCCCAGCATATCCTCATCAATCCATGGAGAATAATGTAGCGCGAATATAGTGAAAAGCAGTCCATAGCGTACTCCTTTTGGTTGTCCTTGTATGTCGTCATCATCGATTTCAACGACCACAAAAAACTTGGCCACTTGCTGACCATCTTTATTGACTGCTGGCTAGGGTTATTCGGAGTGGCCCCATAATTAACATTGGCAGCGCTGTTGGATTGTTTTAACTTTGCGGACTTGGATGCAACCAGTTTTGGAAACTTCAAAAATGAATCATCAGATTGAGAAAACGTCCGTCCAAAAACTTGTCTATGACTGTTGAGGTTTGAAATACCTCTGATATCTGCCTCTGCTCCATACTGATTTGGCTCATATTGATTTTGTTTTTGTTGCAGCATCTGTTCCGCTTTCTTGTCTACGTAACCTGTTTTAGACTTCTGCATACTAGAAACTTCAGCATTGTAACCTTTACCAAGGCAGATATTCAATTTTGGTCTCGGATACAACCCTCTTGGCTGCTTTTGGTACTCTTCAAAAAACTTGGCAGGATTCGTAGCATTCCAAACTTCATCAACACATGGCAACTCCAACTTAATGTCAAACGCAGACAACAACTCCAATTTGCTGAAAGTGACATGTTGGGTATCGCAGATAAATTCAAAGAATACTGTTCGCTTGCAAGCCTCATAGTGAATCCAGCTTAACCATTGCTGGGTCATCTCTTTTGAGTTAGAATTCTTCGAATTATACACCGCTGGCTCGGTTAGGGTGTCCAAAAGCCCACTAAACTTTAAATACATAATGTTAGCTCCATGGTCAATTTGTGCAAGCTGGTTGAGCTTCATGTCACCAAAATTCTTGGAAGAAAAGTTATGCAATAACAAGGCTTGTATGAGCGGCAAGGGGATTTCAATAGTTTCGTCAACAACAGTGCGAATAATCCGTCGATACTCTTTGTTAAGCGTCACACTTGTCTCATATTCAACTTTATCTAAGGAGTGTGCCATCCCAATTATAATTATACTAATGAGGAGATAAATATTAACTGTATTTGGATCAAAGGTAGCTTGGTGGATGATGGGGAAGGTCTGGGCAAAGTTAAACCAGTACAAATCCAAATATTCCTCAAATCTCCGGAGGCCTATATTTTCCAAGCTTTTTACCATTGGGAAAATATGGAGTACTTTTTTTCTTGTGGCATCATTAATTTTTATGGCATTAGGATTGTTATTATAAAAACTGTGCTGGTAACTCGATGCTCCGTTTCCGATATAACTTTTAAGGTCGTCAATTATGTTGCAGCTAGGATGCTCATTTTTGATGCTTTTTGCCTCTTCCCCATTGGAGGGGCCAGCACTGTTATTTTTCAAAGGAGAGTTGGCATTATTTGACCTCGTGAGTTCGTTATACACATCCTCGTACATAATTGGCGAGATGTCGAAAAAGTTTTGCGCTTCCACCATGGTAGCCGCCGAAGAGGCTGCAGATTCAGACTTCTGGCAGGTGCTGTCCATAAAAGGCCCCCCGCTATTACCAGGATTGATGTTACCGCCATGGTCAATATAATTATTACTGTGGCCGTGCCCAGTTGCTGTCTCCACAGGGGAAGCATCTCTAAAAAGCCAAAATAAGTTATCAATAAACCCACCAGACATGTCAGGAGTTTGTGCAAACATCTGATGAGTAATGAGTTCCTCAGGGTCATTTGAGTTCGAGTGTGTATCATCATGAGGAAAGTTTGTTTCCATATGAGTCATTCTATTTTTCTGAGGGCTACTAGAAATGTTCTTAATATCAGGATTATTATTGAAGACCAAAGACTCGGGTTTTTGTACAATGTTCACATCAGCCTGCGCCAAAGGTTGGGAAACTGAGGTGTTACTCATGTTAATACTTGGCTCACTAATGTTGCTTTTATTCTCGGGCTGGCTGGTCTTGTTGTAAAAGTCATTACTCGCCGGATACTCGCTGATGCCGGTTCGAGCATGATCTATCATTCCTGTACTAAAAGCCCTCGGAGAGCCGCTGGCGTTGACAGCAATGGGGCTTTGGTTTTGCTGAAAAAAATAGCTTGCACTATTAAAACCAGGTCCAAACTCACCAGTTAGGGAAGCTGCACGGTGATGTTGAATCTCGGGTAGCTTTGGCGCAAAATCGGAAGCGTGCCTCAAGATACTTGACGGCAGCATCGGGTCCCCATAGGAGCCAGGACTGGCCGCAAGCTTCTCTTTCTGAGCATTGTCAATAAAGTTACTGGTGGCATTGGAGACAGGAGCGCCAACAGCACCGCGGAGCGCTGAAAGCAATGATGACGTGGAGGGCAAGATAAAGGACGGCTGGGGAGGCGGGTTGTGGATCTTTTCGTCGTGATGGTGATTTAAAAAGTTATCGATGCATAGTCTTTTGAAATTCTTTGGCGGCTGCTCTAGCGTTTCGCTGTCGTGATCGCGCTTTTGGCTGCGCTGGTTGCTGGTGGCAATAAGGCCGTTTAAGCTGCCCTGGTCAACGTTTGTGAATACCTGCTGGCTGTGAGAGTGCTCTTGAGATGCTTTTTGGCTCTGATGGGAGACCTCATTGCTTTGCGCCATATAGTTAGCCCTATTAGAACTGACAGCACAGCCACTGCCGGGCTGGTTAGCGCTGAGAAGCCCTTGTGCTGAGCTCGGCCCTCTGTCGTACGGAAAAGTGTCGATAATAGTCCCATCCTTTTGCGGCAGCTGATGGTGGTACAAGTGATGCTGCTGTTGGTTCTCTTGCTGAAGCCGCTGCTGGAGCACTGAAAACCTCTGGTGGCTGTCTTGTGCATTAGGGTTTTTTGCAGGCCCTCCACCGGTGAGGTGGTCTCTGACCCTTTGGTGGGACTTGGACTTGAAGTGCTTGGAAAGCAAGTCGCTCCGCGTAAAAGACAAATTGCATTGGTCGCATTTGAAGGGCTTAATGTCGTTGTGGTTTAGCTCATGCCGAGTGAGATAGTCTTTTCTTGTGAAGCTCTTGGAGCATGTTTGGCACACAAAGGGATGCAACCGCGGCGGAGAAGGGTGGAGAGGATTGGCCACCGACGACGTGTTGGACGAAGACATGGATACTATCGGCGATCAGATTATGATTCGCCGTTTCGCTGATTTTGGTTGTGCCTTTTAGACGATAAACTTGAATGTCGGCAAATCTTTGCACAGGAGTTACAAGGTAGTGATACTCGTCAGTTATCAGGAGGCTAAGGAGGCACAGGCAGGAACACAGAGCCGTGAAGGTAACAGGCGAGGACGATAAAAAAATAGCCGCCGCCTGGAAAGTAAAGACAGGAAGCACAAGAAGGACGGCTAAAAGTAGACACCCTGAAGCAACGGAGCGTGGGGTAGCTGGGAAAATACAGGCGAGTACCGACTTTGGTATGCTTTGCGGAAGAGGGCACGAACAACAACACCGCCTGGCTTGTGCCCTCCAAGAGCCCTTGGCGTCTGTCTGTCTGTCAGCGTCCCCAGAGTGTGGAGAAGCAGGCCCCGTCGCTGCGGGTTCATGGCCTAGGATGCGCACTCAAGTGCCCAGCTGTGCTACTATGCCTCCACACAAGAATGAGGCAGTAGGGTGCAGCGAGCCCACGGACAGCGTTGCGCGACTGTCGGTGTTGCAAAGTGCTGCTGGTATCGCTACTTCACCAGGCTGATCCAGGCCTGGAAACTGAACCCCAGTATTCGCATCATACAGTTGGCGCCCTCAAGGAGTCTGACTGTCAGACCCCCTATATGTAGGTACTTACTTGCGTCTCCGCAACTCCGAAAGCCTGCAAGCAGACACGGCTTCCAGAGATCCTCGCTAACGCACGCGCCGGGCGTTAGCGGCAATAAGAATATGCCAAAGATTTCCTTCTCGGAGTATGCCCGTATTGTCTGCAACTGTTTCTCTCGCACCCGGCGATGGCAGGTCTTACAGCTTTTTCTGAAATCTCCAAAATGAAAACCGCACAAAATGAGGAACATTTTTTAAATGAGGATTCCTGGGCCAGGTCTCACCAAAGGGCTGCACGCACTTTCTCTATAACAGGCCTACAGAAAAGATAGACGGTTCACTCCCGCAAGACAGAGTGGTAATACTGCTGCTAGATCCTACACTGCCGCTGCATGGTGAAAGATCCAGCCTGCATCATGCGGCTTTCTTCTGCCTAATTCTGGAATATGCACGTATCACAACACCTCTCGCCCTGGGCTATCCATGTAGTCCGGAACCAAAGTTGCTGCTACTTTACGTAAGCCCATGCGGCATAGCCCAGTCATGTTCTTGTTGGTTACCCGCCCCTTGAGCCGTGACGTCATAAAGCATAGGGCGGACAGCATAGAGTGCGCAGAGCAACATACGGAGTTTTGTCTGGGGTAGCAGGGAGCCACCGTCCTTGTCAGCGGTTGGAGGTCTCGCTTGTTTCCTAGACTTGCTTGCTTGTTTGCCTGTTCGCTTGACGGCCGGCCAGCTGGCTAGCGGGGCAGCGGGGTTGGGGTGTCCTTGTTCTCGTAGCGCTGGTGGCGATGAAAGCGCTTGCCGCGAAACATGTATAAAAACCGTCCGTGTCCTCGGCTTTGCCGCCTTCTCGCTAACGTTAAGTTAACGTTAAGTTAACGGAAAGTTAACTTAACTCCCCCTAGCCGTCACCAGCTGTTCCCGTCCTCTCTTCGTCACTCTGTGTGCTATTGTGTGTCATCGCCACACAAAGTTTGTGGTCGCTGCGCTTTTCTTTTTCCGAGCACCACGCGCGAGCCGTTGTACGCGATTATCTAATAGCGCTGCAAAAAGTGCACAGCAATCTACTCACTGTAGCAATTGCCACCTGTGCTCCTTTTGCTAGCACCATCTCTTTCTGCCATCGGCGCTTTCCAATTGCATAATATTAGCTTTCGCCATCGTCCTCTTCTGCTCTTTCCCCTTTTTTTCCCCTTTTCTTCCTCGCTACTCTACTTTCACCAAATATTTTCTTTTTGTCCTCCCGTCAACGTCCTTCGTACGTTTGAAGCAACTCCGCAAGCAACAAAACCTTTTTGGTCACCACCACACTTCTCGAAGCCATATTTGCTCCTCCCAAGATGTCTCAAGCGCCTATAACGACAAACTCGTTTAGACACAAGAGAAACACGTCCGCCGGGAGCGACGAAATGGATCCTTTAGCATCTCCAGACATTTATTATGGCACCAAAACCGATCCTTCCAAAAACGCCAAAAACTTTAAAAGTTGGAGATCCAGAACCTTCAGCGCCAGCTTGCCTAGAAGCCCTCCGGTCTTCAAGTATGCTGCTGATGACTCTTTTTTGGATGAGGAGCACGGCACCGAGGCCCGCAACTACTCCATCAAGAGACGTTCCAGCGAAGACGACTTGGCCTTTGGCACTAGAAGATTTTTGATCGGCGACATCAATGCCACCTTGGAAACTTTACTCAAGAACGAGGACACCGACAAAAACCATCAGATAACCATTGAGGACACCGGCCCAAAGGTCTTGAAGTTGGGTACCGCAAACTCCAACGGCTACAAACAGTACGATATCAGAGGTACCTACATGCTTTCCAACCTTTTGCAAGAACTAACAATTGCTCAGAGAATGGGAAGAAACCAGATGATCTTGGATGAAGCCAGATTGAACGAAAACCCAGTAAAGAGATTAAAAAGATTAATATCCACACAGTTTTGGAACACCTTGACCAGAAGATTGGACAGCACCAATATTGCCGAAATGGCTTATGACACAAAGATAAAATCCGACTATATTAGGCTATACGTTCCTGCTTCTTGTGAAGAACAGTTCGTGTTTTTCAGCAACATTGCCGCCAAACACCCAGAAAAGAATCTCAAGGTTGAGAGACTTCCTCACGTAATTACTCCAGAGTACGTCAAGTCCATCAACGATAAACCTGGTCTTTTAGCCTTGGCCATGGAGAAAGCACTGGTATCCTTATCCCTTGACCCCTCTGAATTACTTGACAGCAGCCAAAATAAAAGATTGGCTACCGCTGTTGATGTTGATGACGGCTCTTTGCAGTCATACACTTTGAGAGCTTTCCCATATGTTGTTCCTGGTGGAAGATTTAATGAGTTGTACGGCTGGGACTCTTACATGATTGCTTTGGGTTTGCTCATTGACAATAGAGTTGACTTGGCCAAAGGCATGGTTGAGCACTTTATTTTCCAAATCAAGTATTACGGCAAGATTCTCAACGCCAACAGAACGTACTACTTGTGCAGATCGCAGCCTCCATTCTTGACTGACATGGCTTTGAAGGTCTACAACAAGTTGATTGAAAACGGCGACAACCCAATATTCGCTGAGGACCTTTTGAAGAGATCCGTTTTTGCCGCCATCAAGGAGTACAAGACCGTTTGGATAGCCCATCCTAGAATTGATGTGGAGACTGGCTTATCCAAGTACCATCCAGATGGTATTGGTATTCCTCCAGAAACAGAGTCTTCTCATTTCAGTGCCTTATTGAGACCATACGCTGAAAAGTATAAGGTGTCCTTGTTGAAATTCCAACAGATGTACAATGATGGTGAAGTCCACGAGCCTGACTTGGACGAATATTTCACCAATGACCGTGCAGTCCGTGAGTCTGGTCATGACACCTCGTACAGATTGGACGGTAAAGCCGCTAGATTGTGTACCGTTGATTTGAATGCCTTGCTATACAAGTACGAAATTGATATTGCCGAAATCATCAAGGGCCATTTCAACGACTCTTTGGAGACTCCAATGGGTGAAATTGAGGTTAGCGCAAACTGGTTTGCCAGAGCCGAGAGAAGAAGAGAGGCCATGTCCAAGTACTTGTGGAGCGAAGAGCACTCTATGTTCTTCGATTATGACACTAAATTGAAACAGTTAAGTGACTATGAGTCGGCTACGACTTTTTGGCCCTTGTGGTCTGGTGTTGCTACTGAAGAGCAAGCAGACAAGTTGGTGCACAACTCTTTACACAAGTTTGAAGAATTGGGTGGTCTTGTTGCTGGTACAAAGCGGTCAAGGGGTGAAATCAACATTGACCGTCCAAATCGTCAATGGGACTACCCATACGGCTGGGCTCCTCAGCAGATTCTCGCCTGGATTGGTTTGGTCAAGTACGGTTTTGGTGATGAGGCCAGAAGATTGGTCTACAGATGGCTCTACATTATGACCAAGTCGTTCGTTGATTACAATGGTATAGTTGTCGAGAAGTACGATGTCACTAGAACCACTGACCCTCACCGTGTCGATGCTGAATATGGTAACCAGGGTGCTGACTTTAAAGGTGTGGCCACTGAAGGTTTTGGTTGGGTCAATGCCAGTTTTGAAGTTGGTTTGGAAATTTTGAGCACAAAGGGCATCAGGGCATTGGGCACCGTTACTCCTCCGGACGTGTTTTTCAAAAGTGTCGACAAGTTACGCAAGAAGCAGTTGGTAGACTTGGGTCTTGACCCAGTTACCGAGAAGCCTGCCCTAAAAGAAAATAGCGACGGTCTTGCTCACTCTTAAAAACAAGGAACTAACTAGCCGGTACTAAAAACAGGCCCGGACTTAAATAATGATAACGACGACCATTAGAAGTCACTAACTAGATTAACAAACAGCAATTTTTATTTTCCTAGCATTTTTTGTTTTATATTTGTCTTTCCATTTATGTTTTAGTCACCCTTTTTCCTTTTTTTCATAGCACTACAGTCTCGCCTAGTTTTAACATATATATATATGTATTTATTACATATTGCAGTTCGTGTATGTGACACTAACTGCTTTTGCTGTTATCTGTCTTTATTTAATCCTGCTACTTATTGTTGTTTTCTTTGTTATTATGCAGGTTTGTACTTAACTTGTTTCAACTTGACAATGTTATGTATCGGCTGTAACGGAACATTACATAGCAGCAGGTTTGATTATTGTTCCAAGTTGACAATCAACCATAAAATCAAATCTTTCATCAAAATGGAGTTGGTCCTGCGTTAGCAGCACAAACGGAAACGATACATAAAAATACAGCAACAAAAAATATATTCAAAAAATATAGTAATTATAGAGAAACAGAAGCACAAAAAAATGAGACATATCAAAAAAGATGTAACGTAATATAATAATCATTTCGTCAAGTCAAAGAAACGTTGTTTATTTTGTTTTGTTTGTTTGTTTGATTAGCTGATTACTCAGGCGGTACGGATGATACCAGCGGCAATCAAAGTGTTGATCTTTTTGAACACTTCTGGGTTCTTCATGTGTTCCTGCAAGGCAGCAGGGTTATTCTGGGCTTGTTGCAAAATGTTCTGCATCACCGGGTCTTGCAAGATACCAATAACCTCGGGGTCTCTAGAGAGTCTTTCTCTGGTCTGATCCTCAGTCTCGCCTGGCACAGGGGCGAATCTCTGACTGACGGCCTTTTGGTATATTTGATTAATTTCGTAAGCGGACTTGCTGTCGTTGGACTTGGCGTCGACTTCTCTGGCTTTGTCCAAGGTAGCAATGGAACCGGCAAACTCCTTCATGGCTAACTGGGCAGAGGCTTTTCTGATGTAAGCTCTGACAAAGCTTGGATCCTTCTCAATGGCTGCGTCGCAGTCCTTGACAGCTTCTGGGAAAGACATCAATTTGGTATATGCGGCAGCTCTGTTGGAATAACCTCTTGGGTCAGATGGGGCTCTCTTGATCATCTCAGAGTAGGCCTTCACGGCATTTGGCCAGTCGGCCTTGCTGAAATATTCCTTACCTTCGAGTCTAGCCTCTTCAGCCTTTTCTGGGTTCACATACTCATCAGCTTCCTTCTTCTTTAACAATTTTTCAGCGTTTCTTAACTTGGTTAACACGTCAGCGTTTCTATGTTCGGTCAAGGACTTGTCAAAGAACTGTATGGCCTTCTTCAAGTCGTCCAACTTCAAGTAAGAAGAACCGATTCTGGCAAAAGACTTGGCAATAACCTTATAGTCGGCTCTGACTTCTCTACCTTTTTCAATGGCGAGATCACAGGTCTTAATGGCAGTTTCGTAGTCACCTTTTTCAAACTCAGCAGCAGCACGGTTGTTCAAGTAGGTTATGTCATTGTGAATCTCGTAAGCTTTGTTGTACAATTCAATGGCTTCATCAAACTTGCGCTTCTTATACAAGGCGTTGGCTTCAGCCTTGACTTTGTCGGCTTTAGCCTTGGAATCGCCAGATGACTCTTCGGCAGCAGCGTCCTTCATTTCCACATCTGGGACGGCGTTGGAATCAGTGGCAGAAGCAGCGGCTTTCTTTGGTTCTTTCTTTGGTGTTTCTTCCTTTCTTGGTGCTTCGGTGTTGTTGCCTTGTTCGGGAGCTGGGGTAGCGTCGGCGCCTGGCATGTCTATGCCTAACAAGACGCTCATTATAGTCAACAATCTTTGGTCAGTAAATAATTCAGCACCAATGGCGCCTGGGTTGGTTTGCAACTGCTGGACCTTGGAGACCAAAGTTGGATCTTTCATCAACTCAGCAGTCTTTGGGTTAGTCTTCAAGCTCTTTAACAAGTTTGGGTCGCGGAGTCTCTGGGCAAGACCAAAGTCCGGTCTTTCTTTGGCTTTTCCAACCTCAGCTAATCCATCTTTGGCCATCTTGTTAGCTGGATCGAGCTCCAAGGCCTTCTTGTAAGCGTCTTCAGCACCCTGAATGTTAGCTAAACCGTATTCGGCAGCGGCAACTCTGTTGTAACCTTTGGCCCAGGTAGAATTGATTTCGACACATTTGTTGGCGTCATCTAAGGCTTTTTGGTATTGGCGAAGGGAGGCGTAACAGGCAGAACGGTTAGAGAACAAAACATGGTTTGGAGTAGAGGAAGCTTCAATGGCCTTCGTGAAGTGATCAATAGCGGTCTCAAAGTCCTTGGCGGCAAACGCCTTGTTGCCCAAAGCTTTCAATTCGTCAGCAGACATTGTTCTTTAATTTTGGTTGCGAAGATGATAGTAGAAAAGGCCGTTCTAGTAGGGACACTGGTTGTATGTATAGAAGAATTAAACTGCACGCTGAGATACAGAAGAGTGATTCTGTTCTTCAGACCAGCTGCTCGATTTAATATTCTCGTCCATCTCGTCCGCAGAACCTTCTAGAAGAAAAACAGAGCGAAAAAGCAGAGGCAAATAACATCATGTGGCTCCAGCGTTTGTGCGCGATTTGGTACATGGGGATGCATGTTGCTGAACATGAAACAAAGCCGCAAATGCTTATATTGAAACATCATAAACAAAAGAACAACACACCTGCTAACTATACAGTAAGCTACTTTTTACCGTAGATGTCCAAAGCTTTAGTGCACAACCCATATATCCCTGAAAGTACAGAGCTGACAAGGATTAGTTTTGTCTCTCCGGATGTCACTGGCCACCTATTTTTTTTACCATTGGCAGCCTTCTTCTTTTTCACAGGCTCATTATCATCACCATCATCTGTTCCCATCTTGCATAGTGCTCTTTTCTTTGACTTTTTAAAAGCCCTATTAAACTTCTTCGATGCCTTTTTGTTTCTGATGCCTATTACCTTTTTTGTACTTCCTAATTCAGGTGTGGTTTGTGTAGACGTTGCTATTGCAGAGTTGTCTTCTGCATCACTGTTATAGTATTTCGAGTCAGTATCAGAGCTCGAACACTTGAGGTCGCCGACCAAGACGAGCCTTCTTCTCTTGCTATTTGGACTCAGCTCAAACTGCTTTGTCATAGCACCTTCATTCATATTCGCGTTGTCAACGTTTCTTTTCTTGCTTGCACTCTTTGTCAAATCCAACTTTTTTGCACGCGGCTTCAAGTCATCCACCGAAGTATTGTCTTCTCGAAAATTGTTTTCACTAGAGCTGTGATACTTCTTTTTGACAGGTGACCTTAATAGTGGCTCTTCCTTATAGTACTCGCCTTTTTGAAAAATTTCCATCGCGTTCTTGTTATGTTGCACTCTTCTTCTTTTGAAAGCGCTTCCCCTGCTAAACCTGACACTATCATCTGTTGAATGTGTTATTTTTGATACCGGAGTTGTTGGTTCCTCCTGCTTCTCGATTATAGACATACCCATTGCAATTGGACTAATGTCAAAAATGTGTTTATGTTCTGTAATTTGAATATTCCCTCTGCCTAACGTGAAAAATGCTTGGGGGCAGTGTAACAGACTTTGACAAGACTTAACCAGCCTAAAGGCAAAGGACAAAAGTAAGAGGATCAGAAACCCGCTTTTTACTGTCTTTATATATAGTCGCCTCTTTTGGTTAGATATGATGCATTACTTACTTACTCGTCGCATTATGTCAGTGCTTCCTTAAAAATATTACAGGTAGTATTTTAAAGTCAGCTTTTCCGCCCAAGTTCCGAGGCTTCCTATGCGAATTGCAAAAAATTGTCTGACTACACATAGTTTAGTGGAACAAAAATAAAAGAAACAGTAAAAGCAAATTCATTAAAATGTCTTTAGGGTACTGAAATTTGTAACAAAAAATAATTAAAGTTCTTGGATATAGACAGAACCAATATAATAAGGTATGTATAAATCAACAGCAATTAAAAAGCAGATGATTTGCGGGCAAGGAAAATTGGAAAACAAAACAAAAAAAAAAGAAAAAAGAGAAAAAAATAAGGAAAATAATGAGTAAAAGATGAAACAATGGTCATGCTCAACAAGCATTGTTGCGTCGCTTAATCAAAACTAAGGCCTTCAGAATTTCTTTGGATCAAATATCTGAGAGAATTGTACCAAATGTTATGTCGCAATCTTGATGGACAGGTTATTTTGACAATTCTGTCTGTAGAATGGACAATGATGCTTTTATGGTAAAGGCCAACAGGTAATGGATTGTTATCACTAATGCTTTCAACATCGACAATTGCAGCAGCACGAATCTTATCTTCAGAGGGATTTCCCAAAACAGGATTCTCATCGGACCAGTACAAAGTCAAAGTGTAAGGATGAACCCAAAAAAATCTTTCGTGTCTCACTTCCGACATGACGCTTAATGGGCCCAAACGGCGGTAGTACTTGTACAAAAACTCACCAATAACTGTTTGTGTGACCGCTCCAATGATATTAGGTTCGCTTAATGAAGCCTCCGTAGCAAGTGAAAGACCAGTGATGCTTCTGGTACTTGCATTAACCGAACGTCTAGTAGAAAGGGCAGAGGCAGATCTATTAGTAAATTGCGAATTTGAAACTCTTCTGGAAAGTTGTGGGGTGGATACTTTTCTGGATGGAGGTGGCATTGTTGTGCGATTGAATGGTTCTTCTTGAGAGTAAGCAGAATTCTTCTTGGATGGAGATCTACCCAATACTGAGCGGATAGACTTTCTGTTATTGACTCTTGCCGGCGATGTTATCGTGGATTTTGTTTCATTGTTATCTTCAGGAATAGAGCCACCAGTCGAAGTTGCGGCAGTAAGATTAAATCCTCTCTTTTGAGCTTCCTGTCTTATTTTATCAATATCAACTTTATGGATTGCCAATGAGTCATTTTTAGACAACTTGTTGTAATAGGTTTTAGGAAGCACAATGACATTGTTTGTGTCTGGGGCCTTGAACATATTTGTAGCAACATAGGACAGCTGCGGTACAACAAGATAGTTCAACTTTTTAGCCAAAAATTCTAATTGAGTTTTTGTAAGGTTATTACTGGAGATCATTGTGCTAAATTCGCTGTTACTCAAAACCGTTAAGTTCAAAGAGCGAGCTTTTTCTCTAATGAATTCTTCACTATTTCTATTGTTTTCCAAATCTTCTGATGCGTCAATAAAGTCTTCCTCGGCGAGCTCTTTTTCGTTTTCTCTAATTTCCGCCTCTTGGGCTCTTTGTAATTCAGTATCAGCAGCGGCAGCAGCTGAAAGTTCGGCGACCTTGGTCAAGGCATCTTTCAAGTCTTTTTGAAGAGAATGACGACCTTGCTCATATTCCTTTTGTGAAGCTTGGAGTTCATTGATTTTCCCTTGCAAATCAACTTTTTCAGCTTCCAACAAAGTAACAAGAACGCTCAACTTTTCATTTTTAGCATTTAAGGTTGCTTTCTCAGACTCGAAAGTGCCAACTTCTTTAGCATTCTCACTCTCTTTGGCAATAAAAGCTTTCTTTTCAGAATCCGAAATGGCGATGGCTTTAGATAGTTCTTGAACTCTTGTTGTAAGACCAGATTTTTCGGACTCCAATTTTTCTACCAAAGCAGAAAGTTCTTCTTGTTTGACCGAAAAAGCAGATTTCGCAGTTTCTTTTTCGACCAAAACAGATTGTTTGAAGGCTTCTAGCTTGGCCAACTGGTGAGCTTGCTCTTCAACCTTTTGAACATTTGATTTGCTGTTGTTAATGGCAGATTCATAAAGAGCGTTTAACTCCTCAACTTTGACTGTGAGCTCCTTTACTTGTGTAGATGAAGTATTTTTTTCAGCACACAAGTCTCTGTGATGCGAATTCAAAATAGTATAATCGCTGAACAATTTGTTATAATCACCA
Organism: Saccharomycopsis capsularis; assembly: GCA_031125595.1. Classification (NCBI taxonomy): domain Eukaryota; kingdom Fungi; phylum Ascomycota; class Saccharomycetes; order Ascoideales; family Saccharomycopsidaceae; genus Saccharomycopsis; species Saccharomycopsis capsularis. The sequence continues at coordinate 199,330 of JASTUX010000016.1, forward strand.
AATACCTTATTGTAGTCAGACAGAATTTTGGCATTTTGAACTTTCAAAGAATCAAGCTCTTCTCGGTATTCTTTGTTTTGCTTCGTAAGAGAATCATTCTGAGAGTCATTTGCGATACTTATATCCCTTGTCGAAGCAAGTCTTTTAGTGAGCTTCTCATGTTCTTCCGCAAGCATCTTATGAGAGCTTTCTAAGGTGGCCAATTTCCCTAAGGCATCCTCCAAAGATGCTTTACTTGATCCAAGCTCCGACAACTGCTCACCGAGGGCTTTGGTGTGTATGACCGCATTTTCATGTTCAACTGATAGCGACTCATATTTGTCTGCCAACTCTTGCTTAGATCTTTCAGTAACTTCAAGAGACTTTGTTAAAGAATCAACCTTAACGGCTAATTCTTTTTTGGCCAGCTTAATAGTGGCTGCATGTACAGACATCTCTTCAAGCTCTTTGGCAAGATTATCTTTTTGTTTAGTAAAAGCAACATTTTGTTTACCCAAGGCTTCAATCTGTTGTTCCAAAGAGGCAATTTTTTTATCGTACTTGCTGATGTAAAGATATTTTTCACCTGCAGATTCATTTATTTTTTCGACCAAAGATTTTTTCTCATCAAGAACAGCTTCAAGTCTAGCGGTTACAGCGTTCAAGTCTTTTGACAACTTGTCATTTTTTGCAAACAAACTATTGGAAAGCTCTTTTGCCGTTGCAAGTTCGGCAGTTAATCCCTGTTTCTCAGCATGAGCGTCCTTAATTTCTTTATTTAACTCTTTCTTAGCACTGAGAGCATCCTGTAACTTGGATTGCAATTTTTTGCTAGTGTCATTTGCAGAGCTTAATTCATCCTTCACAGACTCGTATTTATCCTTTAAAGATGTCAACGCTGAGTCTATTTCGGAACGCTTTTCATTTATTCTCTTGTGTTGGTCGCTCAAGGTGTTATGTTTATCCGATAGCTCCTTATGATCATTGGTTAAAGCGGCATGGGCAGTCTTCAAAGCAATTAAAGATGCCAGTAATTCAGCTAATTTATTACTTTCAGAAGACTTATTGGATCTCAAGGATTTGTTTGTTTCTTCGAGCTCGCTGTGGATCTTTAACAACTTCTCTTTTTCCTTGGTCAAAACATCTAATTGAGCATTTAAGTTGCCAATCTCAGAAACAGAATTATCTAATTTTCTGACCAAACCTTTGTTGCTCTCAAGGATTTCAGATTCTCTAACCTTTATGTCTATAACTTCCTTTTGAAAGTCAGTTATCGAAGCCGTCAAAGCAACCACCTTTGTTTCTTTGTCACTGACCGAAAGCTTAAGCTTTTCAATATCTTTGCTTTTGCTTTTCAACAAATTTTCGAAATTAGAAAGCTTCTTTTTGAGTTCGGAAACATTATATTCGTGTTCAGAGCTCAATTTTTTCAAATCTGAAAGCTCCTTGTCTTTAGCATCGTTGACCTTTTTTAAATTCAAGAGCTCCTTGTCCTTGACAGCATTAGAATCTTGTAACTTGGCAAGGTCTTCATTCTTGGACTGGTTAACATTCTTCAATTCGAAGAGCTCCTTATCCTTAGAATCATGCACACCCCTTAAGCTTAAAAGTTCTTTTTCCTTGGCCGTGTGAGCTTCCTGTAAAGCGCTAAGCTCAATGGTAACAGCCACAGTAGCCTCCTTGGCTTGTTTTATCTCACTATTCAACTCATTAATTTTATAATCTTTAGACATGCTCTCATTTTTTAATTCTGAGACCAATTCCATTTGTTTGTCGATTTCTTCCTTTAGCTTGCCTGTTTCACCACCAAATTGGCTTTTGAGTTTAGTGACTTCTGCATCTTTATCTTTCAATTGAGATTCAGCTATGGTTTTGCCGGTCTTGAATGTTTCGAGCTCTTTAGCAAGCGAAGCTAATGACTTTTCTTTATTTAAAAAGTCTCTTGTAATTTTTCTCAATTCTTCTGACTTATTGTTGAGATCTTCCTGAGCATTCATCAATTCGGATTGCAATTCGTCACGTTGAGTCTTTTGCTCTGATAGCTGACTTTCAAGCTTCTTTAACTGATTCTCCTTCTCGTTTAATGTTAATTTGAGTTTACCGATTGAAGACTCGTGTGATAGAGTTAACTCTCTGGAAGCATTGAGTCTATTGGAAACCTTGGTATGCTTTTCTTCCAACAACACATGAGCTTCTGTCATGGCAGCCAATGATGCCAGAGTGGACGTCAATTTGTCACTGGCAGATTTGTATTCCAATACCAACGTCTTGAATTTAGCCTCTCCAGATCTAATTTCGGTCCTAGTGGTTTCCAACTCGTCCTTTAACTGAGATATATTAGCTTCCTTAGAGGTCAAAGATTTACTGACTTGCACATTTAATTTCTTCAAAGATTCGGATTCAGATATAACAGTGGCTAAATGTGCCTCTATTTCAAGTTTAGATGCAAAAACAGAAGCTAACTCCTCCTTTAGTTTCTCGGAAGCAGCTTGTCCTTCAGAATTATCTTTGATAAGAGAAGCGATCTCAATGTCTTTATCGTTAATTTGCTTTTTCGACTCTTCGTACTTCAGCAAAAGTTCATTTCCTTTCTTCTTCTGTTCCCTAATCTGCTCTTCTAAAGCTTCATAAGCTTTAGAAGTATCGGAATGTATAGCTTTCAAATCGCTAAGCTGTTTCTCAGTGATTTCGTGTGCTTGTAAAGATTTAGAATGTGTGGCTTTCAACTCGTTGTATTTGTTACTCAAAGATTTTTTATCATCAACAAGCAACTTGTGAGCAACTTCGAGATCGAGTAGCTTTTTAGTGATCGATTCGACAGTAATACCTGTCTGAGACTTTGATTTTTCCAATTCTTTCACTTTCTTAAGGTTGAGTTCTTTCTCTTTGGCATAATGCTCATTTTCAGAAGCCAAATCAGCGACCTTTTCCTTTAAACCAACTATGCTCAGCGCCAATTTCTTGTTTTCATCGACTAATGCTTCAAGCTCCTTAGTTTTGGCTTCTTTTTCCAATACAGCCGATTCGTGCTTCTTGCTCAATTGTTTATAAACAAGTTCAATCTCATTATACTTACCTGTCAATGCTTCATGAGAAGCAAGCAAAGTGGCTAATTTTGAAGCAGCAGAATCATATTCTTTTCTAAGGTTCTCGTGAGACTTGGAAAGCTGATCATGTTCGGCCCTCAATTTACCTTTAGATGATTCGGTATCAGCCAAATGTTTCTTTAATCCTGCAAGAGTGCCTTTGAGATCATTTAATTTGACTAAAAGAGAGCTATTTTCCTTGGAAAGAGCCTCATTTTCGACAGACAGTGAGTCTTTGTCGGCCATAAGTACTTTCTTTTCTGAAAGAAGGGACTTTTTGTCTGCAATAAGAATCTGCTTTTCGGAAACAAGGGAATCTTTCTCAGTAACAAGATTTTCTTTTTCAGAAATAAGTAATTTTTTCTCGTCGAGCAGTTTGTCATGCTCTATGGATAATTTGTTGAACTTTCCATTGATATCCTTGAATTCTGTTTCTTGTTTCTGTAACTTCTTTTGAAGGGCTTTGTTTTGCTTACTTGCAGCTTCAAATTCATGAAAAACCTTCTCCTTTTCAGAAGTTAAGTTTGCAACTCTTGAATCAAGTTCTGATTTTTCTTTGATAATTTTGTCTTTTTCTGATTTCAAAAATTTTAACTCTTTAATAATCAAATCGGCATCGGCCATAAATTTGTTATGAGTATCTTCCAAACTATCGTTTTTGTTTTTTAAAAGCTTATGAGCTTCTTCCAAAGCTACCAATGATGCTGTTGAGGCTCTGAGCTTATCTGCGATAGATCTGTGTTCTTCAATAAGAGCTTTGTGAGATTCGTCTAGATGCTCAAAATCTTTCGATTTTGTCTCAATATCTTGTTTATTGAGATGCAATAATTTTTCCAACTCTCTGAGCTGTTGATCTTTAGCTGCAAGCTCGTTTTCAAGATGAGCCTTTGTTTTCAAGCTTTTTGCAAGCTCCGATTCTTTATCCCTCAAAAGCAATTCTGTCTGCAGTTTAGTTTTCTTGATCTCGGACAATTCGTTTTCCTTTACTTTCAAATCATTGTCGTGCCTATTTTGGGCTTCTTTTAGAAGTTTGGCAGTGGTTTCAAATTTAGACTCCAAGTCCTTTTTGCTTTTTGTTAAGCTGCTTAATTTATCGTTCAATGACTTGGTTTCTTCGGCATGGTCCTTTTTGGCCGCAGAAAGTACCTCTTGCATTGTCGTGTGTTGTTTTTGCAAGGATTCCTTGTCGTCCATAACTGATTTGCGAGATTTTTCCAACAAAGCTATTGAAGCCGTAACGGCTGACAACTTTTGAGCTACTAAAGAGCTCGATTGTTCGCTGTCATTCAATTTCTTGGTGAGAGACTGTTCTTTCACTTTGTAGTCTTTTTCCTTGTTTTGAAAAGTGTTAATGTCGTTAGTGAGGTCATTAATTGTGGCATTTAAACCTTTGATTTCTTTCGTCAATGACAGAATTTGAGTTCTATAATCCTCATTAGTAGCATTCAATTCTTTATGCTTAGATTCCAACTCGTAAAAATCATTTTCTAGTACCTTTTTTTTTGAGCTGATAGCCTCATGAACTGCAGTAAGTTCCACTAACTTGGTAGAAACATCAGTAAATTTGGAATTAACCTCACTGTGGACTTTAGATAACGAATTGTGCTCAACTAATAAATGCTCGTAGGATTCTTTTAATTTGTTGTATTCGGAATCCTTTTTGCTAATATCTTGCTTAGCTTCTTTCATATCCGCCCTGACTTTCTTTTGCTCTTCCGCCATTGTGGCCTCTAGCGAAACAATTTGTTTTTCAAGGAGCTTTAGCTTCTCATTCTTTTCCTCAGTAATCGACTTTAAAGATTCTCTTTCTTGTGAAACGCTGTTAAGCTTGTTATTGAGATTTGTCTTTTCCTTAGTCAATGTTTCAACGTTTTCACCAAGCGTCTTTAAATTGGACTCCATTTTGAAATTTTTATCTTGCAAAGCAGCAACCTTTTGCTCAAAAGAACGGACCAAGGCCTTGTTTTTCTCATCAGAGCTCTTCAAGTCCACGTTTTCACTTTCAAGAAATTTTTTAGCACTTTCGGCAGCAACTAATGAAGCGACAACAGATGCTAACTTCTCAACAACATTTTTGTGTTCCTTCTCCGAAAATTGCTGTGACCTTCTCACGTCTTCAAGTTCCTCTTGCTTGACATCGAGAGCCTGCTTCTGCTCTTCAAGTTGTTTCTGAATATCTTTAATTGCAGCATCTTGGTCCTCCATTGACTTCTTAACATTAGAATGTTCAGTAGTCAATAAAGCGTGCTTTTCATTGGCATTGCTTAAGTCTTTTTTATGAGCTTCAAGGTCAGCCAAGGTTACATTATGAGCCGATCTTAATCTGGCAATTTCAGCTTCCGAAAATGATTTTTCTTCCATTATGCTCTCATGACTAGAACTTAACTTTTTATAATCAGAGTTCAATGACTTATACTTAGTTGTCAATTCCTTGAATGTTTCGTTGACTTCATTGTAGTCCTTCTTCGCAGTATTTATTTGAAATTTCAATTCTTCAATGTTAAATTTTAAATCATGGTTCTCGCTTGATAATGTTAAGTTTTCTGATTTAAGTGCATTGATTTCTTGTTCGTGCTCCTTATTTGCGGCTTCGAGCTTGCCAATGTTGGCGATCAAAGTTTGACTTTCAGTTTCGACCTTGGCAAGCTTTTCTCTCAAACTTTTACATTGATTGTCAAGATCTTTTTTTGTTTCGCTTGAGCTTTCAAGTTTCTGAGAAATTTCCTTGTGTTTAGAAGACCATTTGTTAACTGACTCGGAATGAGCCTTTTTCAAATCGCCAATTAATTTATAATGACTGTCGGTCATGTCATCAATTACTTTAGAGTGTTTTTTGGTTAAATTGTCAATTTCGGCTTTATGCTTGGCCATGATCGAAACTTGATTTTCCCGGAGCTTTTCAAGTTCAGTGCTTAACTCATCATTGGCGTCATTAAGATCTTTCAAGGCCTTTTTCAATCCAACATTCTCTTTATCGAGACAATCTTTTTCGACGATAATCTTTTCGTACTCACCAGCGCCAATAGCTTTAAAGTTGAGTCTCTTGGCAACATCATGAATGTTATCTGCCGTTACCGTCTTTTGTTTCAACTGCTCCCTTAAATTTTCATTTTCAGCCTTGAGGAGGCCGTTATTGCTCTTCTTCTTTTTCACATTGATAAAATCGTCACCAGTATTGCTGTCCTGGATAATCGAATCATTTATTCCAGACTGATCATATTCTTCAACGTGATCCAAGTCGTCCTCAATAAGTCTACTGTGAGACATATCAATATCAGACTCTGTCAGATTTTGAACTTCAAAAATTTCGTCACCCAAAGACTTTCTACTCTTCGGTTTCTTGAGATTAGCGCTAATTTCTTTGTCGCTGTCATATTCATTCAAATTGGTAAGGGTTGATGAAGGCTGCATATTATGATAATTGTCAAATGGAATGAGTACAAGATTATGTTTTTTAACATAAGCATCAACAATGTCTTTGTCATTTTTGCGAGACTTTGACTTTGGAGACCCAAAAAAGGATGACTCAGCAGATGATTCAAAGGCAAAAGTAGGGTGTTTGGACACATTGCTGCTGAATGAGCCCTCAGTATCATCAATTCCAAAATTGTCGAACTCCCCTTTCTCTTCGCCGTCATCATCAGCACTTTCATCGCTTTCACTTGGATCATAGTCCAACCAATTCTCGGTATTTTTCAAAAGCTTGTCAGTCTCATTGTCAATAATTTTATAGGAAGGAGCCTTATTGCTACCTGATTGAAGCTTGATATCTTTAAGCTTTTCAGCTGAATGTTTGGCATTTGCCTTATTGTTAATAAGAGCAGTTATTTTCTTGTGAGACGCAATAGACTGGTTATCGTTGGTGAGGTTTGCTTCCGATTTGCTAGCACTATTGGAACCGCTGAGGTTTTCGCGCCTGTATTTTAAAAGCTGGCTTCTTAATCTAGCAATGACTTGATGAGCATGGTCTAGGTTAGACTTCAAAGTCTGAGATTCTAGCTGTATATTTCTAGCTGGAGTTGCTCTTATTGGAGAACCCTTTGGCTCGTTAAACTGATCTGAAAAAATGTCATCGACGTTCTGATTGGCACTGGTGCTCGAACCGTTTTTGTTTTTAAACAACCTCAAGTCTGGAATATTGGCGAGAGTTTTAGCACCTTTGTGGCTTTCTTGCTGAGAATCTTCGAGTTTTTCTTGTAAACCAGAGATTTTGTCAGTCAATTCATTGTTTTCATTATTCAATTCCTCTATGTGAGATTCCAATTCAGCAATTTTAGAATCCTGCGAGTTTTTCAAACTGCTGTGATTATTACCCAAGTCCTTGAGCTTCAAATTCAATTCATCGATTTGCTGTGTCAAATCATTATTGTTGCTAGTCAAGTTGGACAAATCTTTATTAAGTTTGAAATTTAGCTCTTTAAACTTTTTCAAATTGGCCAAATTTTCCTGATAATTAACTTTAAGTTGCCAATTGGTATCATCAAGTATTTGTTCACTATTGCTTAAGTCAGAAACTTGGTTTTGCAAACTTTCTATATTGGCCTTAAGGTGCTCATTCTGCTTCCGAAGGTCCAATAACTTCTGATCCTTCAATTTACTCTCCGCTTGGAGTTTTCTTGTTTGAACAATTAAATTCTGGGACAATTTGACCGTAAAATTTAAATCGCGTTCATTATTTTGATGACCTGGGTTTATCGGAGGAGCTACTAATAAATCCTGATTATTGTTGTTGTCACCAACGATGTTATTATTGCTGTTACTGCTGTTATCATTTAATCTTTCTTTACTGACACGTTTCGACAATGCTGGTAACTGTGATAGCAAATCATTTGGCGTTGGCTTTCTCTGCCTCACCAACCTTCTGTTAGGAAAGCTTTTATTATGACTGACGTTTCCTTCATTATCTTCGCCGTCCTGGAGCTTTCTAAGTTTTGGCAAATTGGATAGATCTGGACGAGGCATGGTGAAAATTTGATCAAAGCTAACCTGACATAAAGATTTGAGAAGGAAAATAACAATAGATGAATGAAACTAAAAGTAGTTTAAATATTAAGGGAAAAAACGATGGTACAAAAGAGGGTCAAAAGAAAAGAATAAAAATGATAAAAATAGAACACACCAAGCTGATAACGTCTGGGGTTGGATCAACTGGTATGAGTTAAGGACGTCACAACAAGCACGCGAAGAAGCGCAAGTTTCAATCCTGGGCCTTTCCTAGAATGAAAAAAAGATATTACTGATAATATTACTAGAGGTATCACCAGGGGATATCAAACAAAGCGAAGAACGCTGAAGGCCACTGGTAAAATGGGTAATGTGTTAATGACGGAACAGATAGCGGCTTATAGCAGGTGTCAGTAATGCTTCTGGGCAATTAAGAGAATAAAAAGTTGCAACTTTTTGGTCAACAGATTTTCGGAAAATAAACAGCGCGCCCGCCCAAAACAAACAGCTGATCGGCACTCCAAACATCGGCCGCGCACACTGCACGTCTGGTAAGCCCGGTGTGCAACCTAAACCTACATGGGCAGATCGATAATCTATTTATCTTAACTTCTTGGAGAAGTTCAACCAAACATGCAATAGTTGTACCGATAAAAACCATTTATAAAATTAGAAAAACTATATATTACAATAGATCAGATTCGAAAAATCTTAAACAAAAAACAAAAATTATCAAGTTCATGAGAAAAAGTGATACATCCCAAAATAAATAATCGGTAAAAAAATAAAAAGTACCAGAACTAAAAGTAAAAGCCAAATATTCCGTAAAAAAACAACCCAACCCCAGAACTTCACTGAAAAAAGCCTATTGATCTGAAGAAAAATAGAACAATATCCTTAGAGAATAGTAATAAACAAATAAAAATTAAAAAAATTAAAAAATTAATAAGTCAAGCATTAAAAATGGTTTATTCGAAAAATTGCTCTCCCAATGCCGCTAAGGTGTTGAAAGTGGCTACTGAACCAAACACTGATCCAATAAGCAATCCAATGCACACTCCTTTAGCTAGCCTGTGGTCATTAGTTGGGATCTTGGCCTTTTTCAACGGTCTTTCATTTGTAATGGATTTCTCCATCAAATTATTGCTGCTGTTGCTACTGTTGCTTTTTTGGCCTTTTTCCAATTCAATCGTGCCAGCTTGGGCATCTTCTACTTCGAATGCAGATCTGCTCCTCTTTTTGAAATTGGTTTGAACAACCATTTGTTTATCGTTGGTACTTTCCGACACTGATGTCGCACGAGAGTCATTGGAAATATTACCGCTTAATTCCTCGTCATCTTCGCTTATAACGGATGAGACATAACTAATGTCAGAGGCATCTCTGGTGCTTGAAAAGTATTTGCCCAATTCAGGGAAACTACCGGCCTCGCTAGAAGTCTTTTCGGAGCCGCTTTTGAAATTAATATAATCAATGACTCTTTCAGACTCTTCGCATGGAAAAGCATCTTGCTGCAAAGAATTGGCCACCAATGGCTGCAGTTTTAAATCGCCAATGTCATTTCCGTGCCGGTCCTGTTCTAATTTATCTTTCTTTCCTGCTTGTTTTCCAAGATTATTTTCCTCGTCGTCGTCTTCATTTTCGTCTTCGCTTTCACCTTCTCTACTTTTCTTTTCTTCAAACCCTTTTAATTCTTCATTCCAATAGTCACTATAATCATGCTCCCCTTCTTCTGAGTCAAAGTCATCATCTAAATCATCTAATGAATCCAAATTATCACCATCAGCAGTATTGCGTTTTGCAGAAACATTAGGTTGTAAGCCGAAATCTTCCAAACCTTTTATAGAATCCTCGGCATCTTCGGCGCCAAAAACAGCCTTACTCTCAAAAACGCTTGACGTTGGCTTCTTGGCATCTAAAAGTGTGAGCATAGATTTTTCTACAAAGTTCTCAATATGGCTGGTGAAATTCTGTGAGTCTTCTTTAGAACCCTCAAAATGGTGATCTGCTTTGCAGCTTGCGTCTTCTTCTTCTTCTTCTGGCTCTTCAGATTTATCATAATCGTTTCCACTGTCAGCATCCACAGATTCAACAATTTTTGCTGCTTTTTGGACATTTTCCTTCTCGGCAGCAGAATTGCCAGCAAGAACAATGTTTCCGCTTACTAAATCATTATCAACTTCCGCATTATCGGATGATACGGATTCAACACTGGCAATTCCTGGTTGGTTGGATTGATACGAAGTGGCCTTGTCAGGCTGCGGAGAATTTCCGACAGAATTGTCGATTCTAGTCAAACAGACAAAGTTAGTGTTTTGAGTAAGACCAGGCTTAACAACAAATTGTAAGCGAACTTTGGTATGCTTCAACTCCGCATCCCTCCAGGATTCAGGGACAACAGAAACTCCATCGGCGCTGCCAATTGTACCATTCTTAATTATTTCCTTGTCCAATTCGGATATTGGCTCTTTTGATTTAGAGTCTTTATTTTTGATATCGTAAACAAGACCAATAATATCGCCAGATTTGATAACGACCCTGACTCCCTTTGATAGTAGCTTGTTGTTGTAGACGACACCATGCTGAGACCCAGCGTCCCAAATAACAAACTTGCTAGAGCCTTCTAATTTGGAGATTCTGGCATGGTCAGCGGATAGGGTGCGCTCATTGAAGTAAGCATTGTTAATCGTGGCCTCTCTCGAGGATCCTCCGGAAGCCTTCGAGGCTCTGCCAATGACAATAGTTTCAGCGTCTTTGACTTTCAATAGCCTAGTTGGCCATTTTTCTACAGCCTGTTCAACTGGGGACATGGTAGGCTGAAATCAAAAAAAAAGGGGGTTAGTAAGCTAATGATCACAAAGGGGATACAAAGCAACTATTTAAGAAAACAAATGAGAACAGCTGTGTGAGCAAGAGGGTTATGGGTATTGATGTGTTGTGCGTTGATTGTAATTACCGCAATGATGTGTGCTTAGTGGAGAATAGCGGCGTTTGAATCCTGATGACAGTGGCAACCGAAACAAAAGGTGGCGGCTGGGGCAGAGGAAAAAGGGATGAGAGAAAGGTGACCAGACCTCCGAGCGCTCAGGGAGAAGCGGTGTTAGGCGATGAGCTTCTGTGTTTGTTTGTTTCCCAAATAGGCACGCTTGTTTGTTTGGTCCCGTATATTTGGTACACCCGGAACAGTGGCTTTCTCGATTTCCCCTTTGATCTATTACCCTGATGGTCACATGCGGATGAATCTGGGGCCACCGCTGACCTCCAAAGGTAATTGAAAAGGCACATGGATAAACACAGATTGGGGGCTTATGGGCCATGGCCGACAGCTATAGAAAGAGTTTGGAGGCACTAAGGCTGAAAATTCAGCCTTTCTTAGAGAAGAAAAAAGCGATTTTACAGATCACAATTTACAGGATAAACCTGGCCGAGAGACAAGCGCATTGACTGTCCAACGAAGCGCACAAATCACATTCTGCTGGCAGCAGGTGATTACACGTACCAGCAGGCGCTCTTCAAAATAATGACTAATTTTCCCTTAAAATATATAGTAACCGCTCACGAGCTGTTTCCGGCTAGATCGCAGTTTGATCAACAAAGAGCAGTCTCAGATAGTTCTAACACGCCGAATAAGGTGGTGAGGCCTCGACGCTTCCACAGCTCCCAAGAGGATCAGTTTGCACTGCTCCCATTGAGTAAAATACAGCGGAATTGTAACCATTCATCTTTGACTGGTATAGTTGATAACGAAGAGAAATTTTTCGAAAAGAAAAAGAGATCAAACCAAAAAAATTCGACATTATTTTTATAGCGTTCTGGGAGGACCAGAAAGACAGGGTTATGCTTAATATCACATGTGTACCAAATGGAAGGTGCTTCCAAAACACGCGCTTTTAAGTCGCGTTTTTTTCTTAAGGACAAGATGAGCTCGATGAGCAGAAGCTAATCCTGTATTTTTCGGCCTGTGTACGAGTTGTAGTTGATCACAAACATAAGTTACACGACATACAAGTTTAGCCTAACAAAGGCTGCTAAAGGGCTGCTGACAAACTACCATGAGTGATTTTGAGTCTGACTCCTTCGACGATGACAACTACGACCAGGAGATTATAGATTTATTTCATAAGCGAGACAGCATCAATAACACATCAGATTCCCCTTCGTACCAGCATCACCAACATGAACAAGAATATGAGGAAATTGAACAGCAAACAGTTAAAATTGGCCCTACACACCATGAAATAGACTACGATGCACTTTCAACCTACATATATCCTGTCAACTACGCTGTCCGTGAATACCAATTTGACATTGTCAAAGAATGTTTTTACGAAAATGTGATTTGTGCCATTCCTACAGGTACCGGTAAAACCTTTATCTCTTCTGTGATTATGATGAACTATTATCGCTGGTTCCCTAAATCGAAAATCATCTTTGTGGCGCCCACGAGGCCCTTGGTGGCGCAACAGATTAAAGCTGCCGTAGGAATGACCGAAATAGACTCCAATGATGTAGCGATTTTGCTTGATAAATCAAAGCGCAACCGTCCAGAAATTTGGAGCTCAAAAAGAGTATTCTTTTCAACACCGCAAGTTATTGAAAATGATTTAAAGGCAGGCTTTTGTCATCCGAAATCGGTATCTTTGGTGGTTATTGATGAAGCGCATCGTACAAAAGGCAACTATGCTTATAACAATATCATTCAGTTTCTTTCACGATTCACCCTCTCTTTTCGGGTGCTAGCTCTTACTGCTACGCCCGGAGCTGATATCGTCAGTGTTCAGGAAGTTACTAAAAATTTATTGGCCTCAAAAATAGAGATCCGAACTGAAGAATCCCCCGATATCAAAAAATACATGAAGCACAAAGAAATCGATAAAAGAATAGTTGAACTCAACAGCGAAATACAAGATATTATAGACCTTTTAAGTGACGCTATACGACCAGCATTAGAGATTGCCAATCAAAAAAATATTTACGAGGACACTGAACCTTCCAGAATCAACGCCTTCAAGGCAATGGAGGCATCTCAGCGAGTGATAAATAATCCGAGGTACCCAGAAGGTTTAAAGTGGTATCTTTATTTTGTACTTCAGATGTTATCTTATGTGGGACAAATGTTAAGAAGGTTGAAAGTTTATGGTATAAAAACATTTTTTCTATACTTTGAAAATAAGTATAAAGAGTTTACAGCAAAGTATGACACTGGGAAGTCAACCAACAAGATAGCAGCTGAATTTTACTACAATTGCTCAATCAAGCGGATTTTAAAGGAATACAAAGAGAAAGTGCTTGATGATCAGTACATTGGCCATCCCAAGTTGGAAATATTAATTGAGGAGCTCACTGAGTTCTTTCATGACTCCCATAAAAATGATAGTAACTCCAGAGTTATTATTTTCACTGAAATGAGAGAGTCTGCTTTAGAGATTGTCAAAGCTATAGATTCCATTGGTGATTCTGCACTTTTAAAACCACATATTTTCATTGGTCAGTCCCGCGAAAAGGAGAAATTTGATGACGTTACATTCCGTGAGAAGAATAAGCCAAAAGGCCGTGGTAGAAAAAAGAAAGTTGATGCAGACCTTGAAGAAGAAGAAAGACTTGAAAAAGAGGAAGATGGAAAGGCTTCAAAAGCAAAGGAAAAAGCAGAAAGAGACGCCAGACGGACGGGGCTGTCTGAGAATGCTCAAATTAATGGTATGACACAAAAGCAACAAAAACAACTTATAAAAGAGTTCAAGCAAGGAAAGTATAACATTTTAGTGGCTACTTCAATCGGTGAGGAAGGTTTGGATATTGGTGAGGTTGATCTCATAGTTTGTTATGATGCAACATCTTCTCCAATTAAAAACATTCAGCGAATGGGAAGAACAGGGAGAAAAAAAGATGGTAAAGTTTTGTTGTTGTTGACTGACATTGAAAACACCAAATTTCAGAAATCAATGAAAGGTTATGAAGCAGTTCAAGAGCAAATCATGGAGGGCGGTCATATCGAGTACTGTCGTTCTGATAGAATTATTCCAGCCCAGTATACACCTGTGTGTGAAAAGAAATATATTTCAGAAGACGATGAATTTGCCAACGAGGACGAGGAAGATGAGATTATTAAACGTGCTACTCAGCACATGAATGGAAAGCCCACAAAGAAAAAAAGTAAGGGTAGTCTTGAGAAAAAGACGATTGACACTCTTTTGGCAAAGTCGACAAAGAAGAGGAAAAAGCAGTTTTTCATGCCTGACAACGTCGAAACTGGATTTCAAAACGCGTCCTCTTTGATAAGGCGTAAGGGAGCATCTGTGCCTCTTGCCAAGGAAAACGAAACAGACTCATCTGATAATGATGATGAAATTAATAATCGAGTGAATAAGCGGTCCAAGAAAAAGCGAGGATCGGACATTATGAACATGTTGGATCTGTCCCAGGAGGAAAGTGAGTCTCGGTTACTGTCTACAGTAGCTCCGACTAAGCGCCCTGCTCGCATCGCAACACTAGCCGTAAAAAAAATAGGGCCACCAATGAATGATTCTGATGTTGAGTTACTAAGCGAAGATGAGAGCTCTGCAAAGAAAGGTAATGATAAAGAAAGTTTGAGAGTTGGTCAAAAGCCGCAAGGCAGAACTAATACACCAGAGCAGCAATGTCGACACTCAAAAAGTGGAATACCAAATTTGTACATTGAAACTCCCAAAAATCGTAATACGCATGCCAGCAGTTGTGAAGACGACAGTAATAGCACGAACAGGAGCAGCTCTTCAGATAGTATCTCGAAAAACTCAATTCATCACGAGAATCAAATGTTATTAGACCTGTCAGATGACTTTTCTGATACTTTTTCTGATTCTAACACTACAATAGAACCCGTTTTTAATGGAAACATTGGATCCGGGTTAAAAAAACGAGGAACACAGATGACATCCAACGAAATTGAGGCTCAGTCCAATAAAATGAGTGATAAAAATATCAATCCAAATCAAGCAGGTACTGAAGATCAAAATACTCCTGTTGAATCTGCTATCAAGGCGGTCAGCATAGTTAATGTAACCGGTGATAATGACAGTATAAGTAAAGACAATCTTCATGCTATGAAATCGCAATTTCACCCAAAGGTCAAAAGCCCTCAAGTTAAGCGGACTGCCGCCAATGAAAATGACAATGACGATATACAGATAGAAAGAGTGGTCAAGAAAGACATGGGAAAGGATATTACCAGTATGATTAAAAACGTCTTTGGGGCACTCGAAATCAAAAATAACAAAATTGTCGCGAACACATTGAAACGTCGAACCTTGGGTGTTAGACGACCAAATATGACAAAGAGCAAGAATAAGGATGCATACGTGCCACCTGCCAAAGTCATTGCTACTCTGCAGCCCGAGCTAAGTCAGGATAGTCGCGATCAGGAACTTATTCGGATGATGAACGAAAAAGAACAGAACAGGATAAAAGAGGAAAGACAACGGTTAGCACAACTTTGGGAACAATCGGAAAGGCTGAAAAAATTGGAAAAGGAAAGAGAGCAGGAGATGAAAAGAATATTTCCTATGAACTTTTCCGCTCGTTCAGGATATCTTTCTCAGAAGCAAGAGACTGAACTAATGAGACGCTTTGATGGAGTTACTGTTGCTTCTGTTCCGCTATCCGATCCTTTGACATGTCTGAGAAAATTTAGTGGTAAGGTTGCTAAGACTGGCGCTACATCTACTGGCAAAAGAATTGGATACAGCAGCAAGTCTCAACGGCTTATTGAAACTCACGAATTAATGAAGCCTAATGATTTTGCGACTGAAGGCCACAAAAAGCTTAGGCTACTAGTTATCGGTCAGAAAAAGTATGAACTCAAAAGAAAGTCTGGCTGATGCTTTCGTTTCAGACCTTCCTGAAATTGAAAATTGTATTATATAGAGACATTGAGTTAATTTTACATTTTAATTTTATAGTGGCAGTTTCTTCTATTGTAAATGAATTGGTAAGTCTATATATAAATATATGGGCGCACAATCGCGTTAGCGTTATCTGGGGTAAGCATCCGTAACGGTGGTATATCAAACATCGACTGATAGCGGGGAAAGAGATAAGCGGTTTTTTCTCCTGATGCTTTATCAGAATGCTCCGATCTCCGTAATAATTGTCCTTTCCGCCTACCCTTACTCGTCATTCACCAGCATACACGCCAGAAATAGTTGCAAGTAGATGATCTCGCTGCTTTTCCGAATATACTACAATGGCTAACAGCAACCAGTACCTCAGCGGTCTCACCAAAGAGCAGCTAGCCCAGTTTGAAAAAGAGGGATGTCTCTGCCTACAGGGCTTTCTCACACCCGAAGAAATCGCCCTGGCCATGGCGCAAGCCAACAAACTTCTCCATGACTTTGACATCACAAACCACCCATTGACGAAGTTCACCACCGATGACGAGAACCACGTTGGCGACAACTATTTCCTCGACTCGTCCGACAAAATATCCTACTTTTTCGAGACCGATGCCTTTGACGCCAACGGACAACTTACAGTGCCTAAGGAACGGGCCATCAATAAGATTGGCCATGATTTGCATTCCAAGGACCCTGTGTTCGAGAAAATTTCCTTCAGCGACAAGATCAAAGCTGTGGTCCGCAGTCTCGACTTCAAAGACCCGAGAATCTTGCAAAGCATGCTCATCTTTAAGCAGCCTCACATTGGCGGCGAGGTCAAGTCGCACGCGGACGGCACCTTCCTCTACACCACCCCGTTGACCCCCATTGGGTTCTGGATAGCCTTGGAAAACTGTACTGTGGAAAATGGCTGCTTGAGCTACAACCCAGGGTCACATAAAAAGTTTCCTATAACCAAGCGATTTGTCAAAGTAAACAAAGGTCACAACGGCTGCGGATTCATTGACATTGAGCCAAAGCAAAAAATAGAGAGCGATGCCGTGCCGGAAGATAAAGACGAGGATTACAAGCTTGTGGAATGTCCTGCTGGGTCTTTGGTGCTTATAAACCATTCAGTGTTGCATAGGTCAAATGCTAATTTTTCTGATAAATCGAGATATGGGTACGTATTCCATGTTATTGAAGGAAAAGCTAAGTATGATAATTTGAATTGGTTGCAGGTTCCGCCATGCGAGAAAGGTGGTACTGAGTTCAGCAAGTTATACTGAGTAGCTAAGTTACGTGCTCTCAATTTGTTGATTCGTCCCGTTAGTAAGCTGTAACAGGAACAAATAGTCACAATAAACAAGTTATTTGTCTTACAAGTACCAGTAATCATCAAGTGTACCAGAAAAATGTATTAACATATAATTAAATGTGATGCAATGCTAGTATATTGCTCTCTTCAAAAAGAGATAAGAAGAAAAATAAAATTAACCGAAGAAATTAAAAGGGAAATTTAAAAAAGATGCTAGAATACACGGGATGCTGTTTTGCAAGGCTAAAAAGGAAAATAGAAATAAAGGCGATTTGAGTTCGAAAAAATTGGGCGCTTTGCTTATGAGTTAACAGAAACGTTTTTCTTTTGCAAAAAACCAAAGAACTTCTTCTTCTCATTGTCGGCTCTTCTCTTTTCGTCAATGTCTTCAAGAGACTGGACTTCGGACAAGTGGTAATCTCTCAACAAGCTGGCAGCAATGAGCAATGGGATACAGAAGACAAGACCAACGGTACACAAAATCTTTTGAATGTGCTTGTAAGCAGTGACAACAGCTTGTCTTTCAGGAGTGCCCCAGGTGTAGGTAACAATGAAAGTCAATGGGGAGTTATAAGCTTCGTCAGCGAGAGTCTTGTCAGAAATGCCCTTCCTAATTTGACGAGGAAGCAAGTTGGTCCAGATAGCACCAGAAACAGACGAACCAATGGCAGAACCAATGTTGTAAAGAGACAAGTATAAGGCAGTGACGACAGCCATATGCTCGTGGGTGGTACAGGCTTGGATAGAAGCTTGGGTGACATAGGTAAAGAAACCGGCACCGAAACCCATAAGACACAAAGAGCCAATGATACCAGAGTGAGACTGTTCAGTACCTCTGAAGTGGACCAACATACCCATGGAGACGAACCACATGGCGACACCGAATAAAATGAAACCTTTGGTTCTCTTGACCTTGACGATAACAAAACCCAAGAGAGTGCCGGTGATGACAGAGACGAAAGAGTACAAGGAGGTGATACGGGTAGCAGCTTTGACAGATTCGTGGACAGCAACAACGAGAACAGTATACATGTAGTCACCTTGCATGTACCAGACAAAGTTAATCATGGTGGCAACAACCAAAGCAGCCCAGACGCCTCTGTCCTTCAACAAGTGAAGTGGGGTGATTGGGTGTCTGGCAAATCTTATTTCCCAAATGAAGAAAACCGGAATCAACAAGATACCTATGACTTCAGGAACAATGATCTTAGCCTTCTTCCATTGCTGATGTTTGCCGCCAGCAAGAGTGAATGGAACCAAGATGAAGCCAAAGACACAAACAGAAGTGAGCAAACCAATGAGATCAATTTTCCAGAAGAAAGTTTCGATCATGAACTTCTTCCAGCCCAATCTTTGGAAATCGGTTTGTTCAGAGTTGAGCTTGATCATCTCTTCATTTCTGTTCGCAAGGATTCTCATGTGAATCAAGCAGGCCAAAAGTGGGATACAGGAGACTGGGATGATGATGGCCCACATACCAATACCCCAGGACCATTTGTCGGCAAGAGCGCTGTTAACATCACCGGATATCCAAGTGTTGATAATGAATGGCAAGGCTGGAACAAAGCTGGCAGTAACTCTCCAGTTCAAAGTAGAGAAATCTGCAAGGACAATCTGCAAAGTCAAAACCAAACCAGTGTAACCCAATTGGTAAAAGACGGAGCCAGCACAGAATCTTTGTATGTCGAAAGCTTGGGATTGAATAACGGTACCCATAGCGTACAAAACCGCGGAGACAACGATCATTTCAACTCTGCCAAAGATGTCGGAAAGCCTGGCATAGCAGATTTGACCACCAGCAGCGACGACAGCATTTATACAGTTAACAGTGGACAAAAGAGAGTGGGTGTTGTAAGAGGAGGTAGCATAAGCTTTAAGATTATATCTGACGGTACCATCCAAACCATAGGCGTAAGCAACAAGGAAGATGGAGAAGTACAATAAGAGTCTGGAATACCAAGATTGGTATTGTTCGGCCAAAATCTCCACTCTGCGAACACCAGGACTCTTGACCTTCTCGCTGTAGCCGTTGATCTCGCGGACAGAAGATTCGACGGATTTCTCGTCAACCTTCTTCAAACTATCTTGGCTGGCTTGCATTGTGGTAGCGGCAATCGATGCTTGGTGATGTTGTAGGAAAGAATAGCTAATTCCTCCAAGCCGATTAATCTGATTAATCTGATAAGCGGGGGACAAAGGGGCCTTTTATAGGTAAGAGAAACAATATTTCGGAAATTAATACAGTATAAAGTCAGGTTGTCAGTTCTCCCTTAGAGTAAAAATAAAAATAAAAATAAAAAAAAATAAAATATGTCTACACTGAGTACATTTGCAGAGCTTAAACGATAAAAGCAAAAATATTTGCACAAGCATGAAATAATTTCTTTGTCCGGCTTGACACCCCTTTCCCATAGCACCACAGGACGTAGTAAAGCCTATCAAGGCATCTGAGGCCCAATAGCTACCTTGACAGCCTGTGGACAAGACAAGAGGATCAAAAGCTGGAGCCGTTCATATTGGGTGGGCACAATTTTACTTCAAAAACCGAAAAAGAAACTGTGGAAGATCCTTTTAGCGTTAGTGAGTGCGGTACTATGTATGTCATTGCAGCTTTCGGCATTTTTGAACCCCCCCATCCGAGTACTAGCTTCACATGCTGCGTCGAAGGGCGGCGGAGCCCTCGAAAGCTTTGGCGCTGTTATCGAAAGCATCAACAAAGGCTACCCCCTCTTTCATCATCTATGCAACACTTGCTAACGGTGTTCTTCGCAAAAGGAAAAGCGTTGAACGGTTGCAGTAGCTCCCTGAACTTATCAACTGAAGCATTCTTTGGCTGCTGCGAATTGAAAATTCGAAAATTCGAAAATTTGTTTATTGGAGAGACGTTCCACCTTAAATGGGGATCCTGTCCATCCGTAAACTGTCAGCGAATAGAGTTGAAAGGTCTAACGAATAAAACACAGCACCGTCGGTCGGAATTTTTGCGCCAGAGTAGTTCACCCATTTTGTGCGCCTCAGAACTATTCAAAAAGGTCTTTCTAGGGAAATACCGGAACAGAATGCAACGAAAAGCCTCTCGGGTTTCACCAAAAGGGTCAGTAAGCATGTATGTCTAGTATTTATCATGCGAGAACAATTCCATTAGTTCCCTGCCCACGGAATTCCTTTTCATTAAGGCCAGCTTTGGTCAATTAAAAATGCTTATCTGGAAAATCAATTGACGACTAGCTTGGCAGTCAGTTTCTACCATAATTAAGCAATACAACATCCACAATAGAGCACAAGGCAAAATCAGCCTGCTTTACTTTTGCTCAAGAGCATGCCGCCACCAAACCTTAATAGAAGGACCATTCTTGGCTACACAGTACAGATACTGCAATATCCTACATTTCCTGTTTGGGCCCCCAAACAAACAAATCTTGAGAAAATGGAATTATAGAAAATTTTCATCATAAAATGTCACTAACCTTAAAACGACAGGAAAGCATAGGCCCTCAGCAAGTTGCAAACGAGCACAATAGTCAATCACAGAGGGTGGCACAGAGCGAAACACTAAGACATCCCCGGGAGAAACTACCTTGTTCGGGTGACAAGAAGCAAGTGTCTGAGGTTTGTTTGCTACTCTTTGAGCGTAACTAAGGATTACACGTAGGCCTTGGTGGTTTCCGTAGGGTCTTAGGTCCAGTCCATGTCAGCCAGTGTACACTGTAATTATTCACCTCCTTGTTTCTTTGCATGTTTCACTGCAGAGAGCTGAAGCTACCAAGTGGGAAGCAACTGGCACCCCCTTGCAGTGACCTGCTCGTCGCTGAAAACAGCAAGTGCTAAATCCTTTGACAAACAATTAATACCACACCGTTTGTTGCTTTAGCGATCAGCTGGATTTCTTTTTATGGTAAAAAGAAATAAAAATAAACAGCTTAATGTGTGCAGAGCAAGTTGGATTGTTAGGCGATCTTACAAGTGACAAATAAGTTTCTTTGAATACTCCTTAAGTTTGGACCCCTTCAAACGGAAATTTTGATAGATTGGACAGCATGACGTCTGATATCTAAAGATCAAGGGATCAGCTGCAATCTATTATCAATTCTAACCTAGCGCAACGAAGCCTACTAGTAGAAACAGTCGTAACAGAGCAAGCCTTTCGGCTTTGGCCGCAAGATGTGGATTATCGAATTGCGATGCACTCAAATCGGTTATAGACAAAAGGCTTTAGGACTGGCCTGTTTCGGGCCAGATATATCTATGGTATCTTTGTAATAAAAAAATGAGCAAATAATTCTTCTCTGGTATGTTTGGACATACATAGCCAACTACAGTGCACCAGGGACTGTGTCCTCGAAAAAATATATTGTTTAAAGAAAAGTCCCGAAGAACACTTTGCGAGCCTTTCCAAACTGCTTATAAACCACATTTTGTGGTCTAACATAAGAAGGGTCCACCTCAGGCCATGTACCAAACACTGAGGATAATAAGGAAATCAAAGGTTAGGTTTATCAGCAAGATTTCCCTATTGAGCAAGAACACCAGCTTCAGCGAAAACGTGGTGGTTTACTGCACTAGAAAAAAAATTTTCTGTTGTTCTGCCGCAACACAGCTGTCTTCCCTCGCTTGCCTCAGCATGCATAACAGTATAAATTTTTTCCTGAAAGTTCCGGGAAAAAACTCTTCCTTATTTTCCTCCAGCAGAGAAGGCCGGCAACTGTCACATTGGATCTTCCTCGAAGTAAGACTTTTGAAAAAGAGAAAGCATAAACAACGATTTTCTGTGCAGCCAAGTAAAAACTTTACCAGGTCATCGAGAGGTAGCATCTGATATGCATCCTCATATGGTAGATTAGATATTGTACCAACAACTGTAAAGTTAACAGTTTGTGCGAGACCTTTCCTTTGGTTCTCTGCGATCTTGCAAGAGGCGGATCCGTGGTGACCGACGATAAATGTATTTCTCCGTGCCGGATCCGCGCATTTCAGCTCAGCGGCCGGGTGGGTTGTATCACATGATAAATATTTATGTTTTCTTGTTTGTTTGTTTACTAGGGATATTCTCTCGGTTTTTCTACTGCCTTGTGATGAGGCCTGCGCGTTCGTCTGATCTGACATCTTAATCTCCATCGCCATCTCCATCTTTAGGCTTGCTATCAAGTTTCCGCTGACAGTGCTACCACCCCCCAATCATCTACAAAATGATAAAGGCCGGCGACAAGTATGTCAAGCTTACCCAGTTGGAGCATATCTTGCGAAGACCCGACACCGTAAGTTAGTATTTTTCATTTAGCGCCTTAGTTTGTTAGTTCAAGCGATGCATGTACTAAACTCGTAACAGATAATTTAGTGTTTATACTAACTGATAAATCTCACAGTACATCGGGTCTACCGAACCTACCACTGAGGTAATGTGGGTCATCAATAATGAAAATAAGTTAGAACAAAAATCTATCACATTTGTTCCCGCCATGCTCAAGATCTTCGATGAAATTCTCGTGAATGCCGCTGATAATAAAATCAGGGATCCTACCATGAAGAAAATCGAGGTTATCATTGATCCTGCAACTAATATGATCCAAGTAAAAAACGATGGTAAAGGTATACCTGTGGAAATTCATGAAAAGGAAAAAATTTACGTGCCTGAATTAATCTTTGGTCACTTGTTAACTTCCTCCAATTATGACGATAACGAAAAGAAAGTTACTGGTGGTAGAAACGGTTACGGCGCAAAGCTTTGTAACATTTTTTCCAAAATGTTTGAATTGGAGACATCAGACCAAAATTCAGGCAAGGTCTATAGACAGGTCTGGGAGAATAACATGGGAGTCTGCAACAAGCCAAAAATTTCCAAGTTCCTCAAAAAATCTGGGGAATTTACGAGAATTTCATTCAACCCAGACTTGGCTAAGTTCAACATGGAAAAGCTTGGCGAGGACACTCTTGCGCTTTTGAAACGTCGTGTCTACGATATCGCCGGTAGTGTCAAAGGCGTAAGCGTCTTTTTAAACGGTGAGAAAATTCCAATCCGAGACTTTAAAGCTTATATCCAGCTATATTTGGAAGCTGACAGAAAAAAGAAGGCTGCCCAGGAAGGTAATTCTGAGGAGGACATTGCTGAAGAACAGAAAACCAATATTGTTTATGAGAAGTCCGATCGGTGGGAAGTGGCGTTTGCATTATCAGAGACATCTTTCAACCAGGTGTCTTTTGTGAACTCCATTGCGACCACCACGGGAGGAACCCATGTCAACTACATTGCTGACCAGATTATAAACAAGACAATGGACTATTTGAAAAAAAAGCACAAGAATGCGCACGTCAAACCATTTCAGATAAGAAACAATATGTTTTTGTTTGTGAATTGTTTGATTGAAAATCCTGCTTTTACCTCCCAAACCAAAGAACAAATGATTACAAAGGTTTCTTCTTTTGGTTCCAAGTTTACTGTTTCTGAAGAATTTATCAAAAAAATTATTAAAACCGAGTTTATTCAACAAATTTTAGATATTGCTCAGGCCAATGCGGACAAGGCATTGAAAAAAAGTGACGGTTTGGGCAGAAAGAATCGTGTTGTTGTACCTAAATTAGAAGATGCAAACAAAGCCGGTACAAGGGAAAGTGACAAGTGTACCTTGATTTTAACCGAAGGTGATTCTGCTAAAGCTTTGGCAGTTGCGGGCCTAAAGGTCGTTGGTAGAGACTACTATGGTGTCTTCCCATTGAGGGGTAAGTTGCTTAACGTAAGAGATGCAACTACCGATCAAATTATGAAGAATTTGGAAATCAAACATTTGAAAAAAATTATTGGCTTACAGCATAAAAAGAATTATGATAGTGTTAAAGGTTTGCGATATGGGCATATTATGATTATGACGGATCAGGATTATGATGGTAGTCATATTAAAGGTTTGGTCATCAACTTTATCGAATCCAGTTTCCCTGGTCTTTTGAATATCCCAGGTTTCTTACTTGAGTTCATCACCCCGATTGTCAAAGTAACCTTGACTAAAAACAGACAGAATTTGCTTTTCTACACCATGCCGGAATATGAAAAATGGTTGAACAATGAAGGTTCAAGGTTGAAGTTCAAGTCTAAGTACTACAAAGGGTTGGGCACTTCGGATGCCAAAGATATGATGAATTATTTTAGCAATTTGAACCATCATATCAAATGCTTTGATACTTTGAAAATTGAAGACAAAGGCTTGATTGAATTAGCTTTTGCCAAAAAGAAAGCAGATGAGAGAAAGAATTGGTTGGCAGGGTTCGAATTGGGCACTCACCTTGACCCTGAGTTGAAGACTATTCCTTACGATGAATTCATTAACAAGGAATTGATTTTGTTCTCGATGGCTGATAATATCAGATCTATTCCAAGTTTATTTGATGGCTTTAAGCCTGCTCAAAGAAAAGTCTTGTACACCTTCTTCAAAAGAAACATTACAAGAGAATTGAAAGTCAATGACTTGCAAGGTTATGTCTCCAGTACTTCCAACTATCATCACGGTGACGCTTCATTAGTGCAAACTATTGTGGGTTTGGCTCAAGACTTTATCGGCAGCAATAATATCTACTTATTGTCACCAAACGGTTGTTTCGGTACGAGAGATGCTGGTGGTAAAGATCATGCTGCTGCGAGATATATTTTTACAGAGTTGAGTAAAGTTACCAAATACATTTTTAGAGAAGAAGATAATCCTTTATTGGACTATATTAAAGATGATGAAAAGACTGTTGAACCATATTGGTATCTTCCGATTATACCTATGGTATTGGTCAATGGTGCTGAAGGTATCGGTACCGGTTGGTCCACTACCGTGCCACAGTTCAACCCTAATGATATTGTTGCTAATCTTAAGAGATTACTTAAAGGTGAAACTATGGAAAAAATGATTCCATGGTACAGAAACTGGAAAGGTACGGTAATCCCAGCTGGTCCAGATAAGTTTAAAATGTTTGGTAGAATTGAGAAAGTGGATGACAACACTCTTGTCATTAGCGAGATTCCTGCCAAAACATGGACTTCCACCATCAAAGAGTTTATTGAGAATTCTTTGATAAATACTAATAGTGATAAACCGTGCGAGAAATTTATTCAAAACTATAGTGAGCAAGACGACTTGGAAGGTCATAAATTTATTATCACTCTTTCCAACGAACAAATGAAGAAGACCGAGAGCATCGGCTATTACGAAAGATTTAAGTTGATTCAAAACATCAGCATGTCCAATATGATTCTTTTTAATGAAAAGGGCAAGTTACAGAAATATGATGATCCAAATGACATCATTCAATCTTACTATTACGTTCGTCTCGAATATTATCAAAAGAGAAAAGACTATCTCGCTACAGCCATGAGGGAAGCTCTAACTCAATTGAGTGCAAAGGCAAGGTTTATCAAGTTAATAATAGATAAAAAGTTGAGAATAAGTAACAGAAAGAGAGTTGAGTTGATTGAAGAATTGCAGAGTTTGGATTTCCCAAGATTTGGCAAAAACGGCAGATTGATTGAGGAAAAAGTTTCTGCTGCTGACATTACCATAGAAGAGGGCGAAATTGAGCTAGAGGAGGATGGCGCTCAAGCTAATGATGATGAAGATAATGAATTGGTCCATACTCCAGACACGATATACTCATCATATGATTACTTGCTTAATATGCCACTTTGGTCCTTGACGAAAGAAAAATATGAAAAGCTTTTGAGACAAAAGGATGAGAAAGAAGATGCTTTGAACCTTTTGTTGACTCAAAGTGCCAAAGATTTGTGGTTAATTGATTTGGACGAATTTGGAACCGCCTACTCAAAATTCTTGAAAGACGACGCCGAGAAATTGAAATACGACGACTCAATTGGTAAACCAGCTACCAAAAAGAGAGCAAGAAAGAAGAAGGATGATGACGATGACTATGTTCCAAATAAAAAGAAGAACAAGAAAAATGCTACCAAAGTCGGCGAAACCCCTGCAATCACCAAGGGCGAGTATATTGAGCCCGAAATCAAAGAACCCAAGGTGAAACGTGCCAAAGTGAAGAAAGAAGAGCTTACTGAGCCTGATAGTAAATCAAATGTACTTTCACAACTAAAAAGCTCTGCGATGAATAGCAAGGTCAAGAAAGAAACGTCCAGCACTCCGATTCCAGAAGCTAAAGAAAGCGGTACGGAATCCAATAAGGAAAACAAAAAGGACAGAATGGCCTCAATCATGGGGCGGGCAAAAACAATTTTTGGGGCTGGCCCAGATGATGCTATAGACCTAGATAGTGACGACGATAATGAAGATGATGTCTTCTCTAAATTCAACGCCGCCGTTAGCAAATTTGATTCAAGTTTCAGTTTTGATAACGCAAAGTCCGCGTCTGCTTCTCCTGAGAATGTGGAGGACAAGGCTGATGATGAAGATGCAGATTTCGAGCTGATTGAGGAAACCAAAAAGAAAGCATCTGCCAAAAAGTACACGAAGGCACCGAAACCCGCCGCGGCGAAAAAGCCAGCTTCAAAGAAACGTGCGAAGAAGGCAACCAGTAGTGATTCTGAATATGATGCTGATGGAGACGTTGATATGTTAGACGGTAACAGGGGAGCAGCACTGGAGGTTGAACCGCCGTTGGTGAGCAGAAAGCCCCTAAGAAGAGCGGCGGCAACTAAAAAGGCAGATTATGTCTCAGACTTTGAAGATAGCGAGATAGATGGGCCTGAAGAAAAGTCAGAAGAGGATTACGAGGAAGAGGATGATGGTGACGATTCTGATTTTGAGGAATGATCGTGCACATGTTGGTTTGGTTTACTTTTATTGATTTACCTTGTTTTTTGTCAGTTTGCTAATAGAGTTGTGACGCTTATTTTAATAACTAATATTAACACCACTATTTAATACCCTACAATATTTTATTTCTAGATTCATGTTTATGTTTTATTATGTTTAATATAACTGTAACATATCTAAATTCATTCAGCTTTTCCCATTGCTTTTTCATGTTGAAGAGACACATTGGCCATAGGTTATGAGGCCCTGGGCATCATGAGCGCGTTTCTGCGCGAATCGGCCGTGCTAGGCTGTCGTATAGCGCCAGGAACGAGAAGTGCCTGCAAGTGAGAGTGAGAGAAAAAAATGAAATTTTCCTTCGCAACATGGCGCGATTGTCCTTCATCAGGTACCTTTAGAAGTTTTAGATTAATCTACTATTCACAATTCCCCTGAAAGCTCTCGCTTGATGGCAATAATCCTTCGTTTGTCTCATTGTCTCCCTATTGCTCAAAGAAACTGCACCAGACTATTCGAAGCCAGAAAAATAGCGCCACTACTCTGCAACAACCACAGCCATTGATAATTGATAATGGGCAAATTAACCAAATATTTGGAGTTGGCGCTCCACCCAAGCGAGCTCAAGGCCGCAGTGCAATTCTTTGTCTTTAAGAACAAGTTGCACCCAAGAAACCCAGCCGAGGAGCCACTCACTTTGCAAAGATGCTACTACTTACTCGGCAAGACGTCCCGCTCCTTTGCGGCCGTCATACAGGAGTTGCATCCCGAGTTGAGAAACGCGGTGATGTTGTTCTACCTCATCTTGCGTGCCTTGGACACCGTGGAGGATGACATGACCATTGATTCAAAGGTGAAGGTCCCGCTCTTAAGGTCCTTTGACGAGAAGTTGTTGTTGGATTCGTGGTCATTTGACGGCAATGCGCCAACTGAAAAAGACCGTATCGTGTTGGTGGAGTTTGACGTGATTTTGGCCGAGTACCACAAATTGAAATTAGAGTACCAGGCAGTCATCAAGGACATCACGAAGAAGATGGGCAACGGCATGGCCGACTACATTCTTGACGAGAACTTCAACTTGAACGGTGTCGCTACCGTGGAGGATTACGACTTATACTGTCACTACGTAGCGGGGCTCGTGGGCGAAGGGTTGACTAACTTGATTGTCTTGGCCAAGTTTAGCAACGAATCATTGAATGACAACATGGGCTTGGCCAATCTGATGGGTCTCTTCTTGCAGAAAACCAACATTATTAGAGACTATAGGGAGGACTTGGAGGACAAAAGATCCTTCTGGCCAAGAGAAATCTGGAGTAAATATGCTGACAAGTTGGTCGACTTTACCGATGCCAGAAATACACAGGCGGGCCTTGACTGTATTGCCGACTTAGTGCACAATGCCTTGGAACACGTTTGCGACGTCTTGTCATACTTGTCCTTGGTGAAGGACCAGTCATCTTTCAACTTTTGCGCCATTCCCCAAGTCATGGCTATTGCCACTTTGGACCTTGTTTACCAAAACCCAACTGTGTTTCAAACCAATGTGAAGATCAGAAAAGGCACCACTTTGAAGCTTATCGTGAACTCCAGAACCTTGGAAGGCGTTGCTGATATTTTCAGACACTACATCAGATCCATCAACCACAAGTCGCATCCATCTAATAAGAACTACTTAAAGATTGGCATAATCTGCGGCAGAATTGAGCAGTTTATCGAGAGCATGTACCCATTGAGAAACTTGCCGAAGGAAATTACCACGCCTCCACAATCTGAAATCTTGAGCAACATATTAGCCAGAAGCAGCGTGGAGATAGACATGAAGACCGTCATCAGAGCAGAACAGGAGAAGACCAACGCCACGTTTGTGGGTCTCGGTTTGGCAGTGGCATTCATTGGCTACTTGATGTTTCTCAAAAGCACCGGCCAAACCCTCAGCATACCTCATTTCGAATTATAAGCAGTGTGTTTTGTCTAAATAACAATACGGTTTTCTTTGGTATTTATTTGTGTCCATTCTTCTCTTTTTATAAAAGCTTTTCCTTGCCTACTCTCTTTTGCTTTTCTTTTTAATTGTTTTCTTTCTATACTTCTACATCTCAACACTGAAAGCCAAATTCGTTCATTGTTTATAGTTTAATAGAGTTTATTGCTTGTTCAACCGACTTAAAAGCAAAGCCCCGCTAGCGTAATGTAGAAATTCCTTTCATACAATTGTCTCATAACTAGAATTCCTTTTGTGCAACTGTGTTATAATTCTCGGTCACAACTTGGACAATTGCGGCAAATGCACGGCATTGTAGCGCGCAACTGTCTTCAACCCTTCAGCGACGCTTCCGCCCTCATTGATGAACGTAAGAGAGTCCTTAGTGCCAAATATGCCCAGCTTGTTATGGTCCGCAATCTGCTTCGCGGTGCCCAAGGCACGCTCAAAGGCTTCTTCTTTGGTATCGAGCACCTCAGAAAGCAAGCCGACTTCTCTGGCGCTCCTGGCATCGAAAGGTCTGCCCGTGAGGGCAATATCGTTAAGAAACGACTGATTGTTGATGATGCGCGGAAGTCTCTGGAGCGAGCCAATGTCCGCGGCGAACCCGAGTTTGATCTCGAATAAGCCGAATACCGTGTCTTTGGAAGCGTAGCGGACCGTCGTGGTGCTCAAAATGTCCAAGCCGAGGCCAATCGCCAACTTATGGGCGACGGCGATGATAGGGATGGAGATATGGGCCGGGGTTGAAATCGCCTCCTGGAACTCCCTGATGTGTTCGTAAAGCGCTTTTTTCTTCTCTTCAGGGTCCGGTTTGTTGTATTTACCGTACTGGGCAGCGGCGTCTTTGAGGTCGATTCCGGAGCTGAACATTTTCCCGTTCCCTGAAAGGATGATCACACAGACATTCTCCTTTTCTTTGTTCAACGAGAGGAGAAGATCGCGGTACTGGGTCCATGTCTCGGTGCTAAAGCAGTTTCTCTTTTCTGGCCTATTGATGGCGACGTGGACCACCCCTGGCGACACCTCAGATACTTGGAAGTGGGTGTACTTTTCGTACTTGCTAGCATCAAATGGCATTTTCCGGAATGTATGCTCCTTAAAAGCTTAGCATAGGATAGGGACCTTGCGCCAGTCTTTCCGCCAATGTGATAACACTCTTTGAAAACTGCTAAAGGATAAAGCAATGGGGAATGATTTTATGGTAAGTCAAAGGGTGAAATTTGAAAGAAGTGTTGTCAATTCAGACCACGAAACATCCGTTTCCCCTTATACAAATTTGCGAGCGCATTGTGATACCAAAAAGACGGATCTTCCCAAAGAGGATCTTGTAACCGTTTCGATGTACCTTGTAGCAAACAAAAGAAGCGATATCCCCTCCGCGTAGAGAGGAGCACAAATAATAGTCTAATGTTCATTTATCATTTCAGATTACACCAGCTTTCCCGCCTTTACAGTAAACTGTAAAGGAAAAGCTGTTTGGTACGATAGATAGGCAAGCCCCGAGAGGAAGTTTATTATACGGCTATAAATCAGATTACCAGATCAAACAAGGCAAAGCAAGAAATGTAGAAAAAGAGGCTTGTCAAAAAAATTGTAAAAAGAAAGAAAAACCAAAAAGAGACTCTATACGGTGGAAATTGTCAAGTGTCAAGTTGAACAAAAAGGCAAGAACTGAAGAGTTTGGCTGTCACTAGGTATCTGCTGGCAGATGTACGGCATTATTACAGGATATGTGTGTTACTTTGTATTATATGTGCAAATCAGGCAGTGGCGGCGTCTGTGGTGTCCATCACCTCTGCGGTGGCGTCGACTGGTTCATCGGTAGCAGTGGCATCAGCATCATCATCAGCATCAGTAGCAGCGGCACCAGCAGCATCGGTTGCAACCGCTTCATTACTCACAACAGAGGCGTTTTCCTGTGCTTGTATTACTGAGCTTTCTGCAGGAGCTTGGATCTGGCCGTCGTTGATCTGGGTCACCAAAGCGTACGAGGCGGTGGACTTGGTGGCGCTCAAGGTGCTGCTCTGACTGAAGGTGGTTGGGGCAGTGTTCGGAGCGGAAGTGATGGCAGGAGTTAAAGTTGGAGTTGAGATCACAGCTGAGCTTTGGGTGGTGGCCACTGAACTTCGGGTAGTTGCTGCAGATGAGCTTTGGGCGCTAACTTTTGCGAAACCTCCGGAGAAGCCAATGTCTCTAGGCGTGCTAATGTCTTCTGAAGTAGTGATGCTATCGTAAGACTGGGAAGTTGTGAGAGGAATCAAAGGCAGTGATGCTGTCAAGGTGGTGTCATCGTATGGCTGGGAAGTGGTGAGTGGGACCAAGGAGTCGGTGGCGGCTAAGGTTGATGAGGAGGAAGCGTTTGGCGATTGGGTCTCGGCAGCTGGTGCTTGGGTACTGGTGTTGATGGTTAGCCGGTTCGAGGACAGGAGAGCAACGGATATTGACGTCTGGCCACTTGGTGTAGCCATGTCGGTACTTTGGTGTGGAGCCTGTATCTGGCCATCGTTGATTTGCGTCACCAACGCATATGAATTGGTACTTTTCTGGGCGGCGCCATTCTGCCGGGAGGTGGAGGTAAAGGCGCCCAAGGACAGGTCTGCTGAAGGAGGGGCGGTGGTAGCCGGACTTGCTGTTGCTGATGTGGTCCCGGGAGTATCCCGGGCCTGGCTGCTGGTCTGCGTAACACCGCCCAAGCCTACGAGAGAGTCCGAAGCCACTGGCGCGCCAGATGCAGAGCTTGCGTAGTCTGTCAAGGTGGTGCCCGAGTGCGCAGTGTCTGCGGTGTTGATGATGCCAGAACTCCGTGAAGCGTCCCTTGCCAGCCCCATGGCGCGGAGACCAGATTGCGGCTGCAGCGCTTCTGGGGCTGCTGTTGATTCTGCTGGCGCCTGTATCTGGCCATCGCCGATCTGGGAGATGAGACCGTAGTTGGTCTGGTAGTCCCTTTTGAAGTAGAGAGGTAAGGCTTGGGCGTGCAAGACGGACAAGGCGCTAAGGAGCACAAGGCGCTTTCTGACGATGACCATGGTCGGGGGAGCGCGCAGAAGTACTGGTGATATTATTTGCTGGATAAGGTATTAGTCGCGAAAGACCTCAGGTTGGACAGATGCAAAAGTTAAAAAGTGCAGTGCCAAGCCAAGTTTGTATGTTGGCGCTGGAAACGACGGGACTATATGCTGCTATGGGCCCTTATTTTCAGCAAAGACAACATAGATACTTAGGGAAAGCCACTGGCAGCATTCCTGAGAGCTCCATATAGTACCCTTGAGGAGCGAGAATGCCATGTTTTTATACTGGGCGTGCCTCGTCGCCAGGTACCACGGATATGTGCTGTCTGCCATGTTGGGGGCGGCATCAATCGGCGGTGCCACCGTCAAATGGTGCTTCCCGTCTGCGTGTTTATGTGCCTCGCGGCCCGGGGCTGCTCAACCGGGCGAAGCTCCCTTAGCCAGGAGATTCAGCCAGACCCAGCTCCGGCCTCCAGCGGCATCGCCGCCAGTGCCGCCGTCAGCATCGGGCTGGCGAGGCTATTGTGGGCTGTCGCAGCAGAGTGAACCCAGCGCCGGCTCGCATTGTGAGGATGCCGGATCTTTGTCTGGGGGCGGTCCTGAAGAATATTCGCTAGCGCGCGGCGGACGGAACGTCGGCGGTTAACGTGTCTCTAGGAGCCCCTGCCATTTGTAGAATGCCGCGCCCGAGGAAGGGAGATACCCGCCGCTCCTCGGGATCGGCGCGGGCGGGCATTTGTATTTTTCCGGCGTAGGGTGTTGGTGTCATTAGGCACCTTGGTCAGTCCGCCAAGGCTTGAACCGCGTGGTCCTGTTTACTACATAAACCCAGCTTCCTTGCTACCTCCTACCGCCCAGTTAATTGAGTTTTGACTGAGATAATTTGTCGAAATCTCTCTAACAAATTTCAAATATCCTTCGCTGTGCCGATTGAACCGCATTTTTCAGGCTCCGCTCGTGTATAGCACCTCTCTCCCATCCCGTCACTAACACATCCCAAGAAACATGGCTCCAGAAAAGCAATTGAGACTCGGCATCGTTGGCACCGGCATCTTCGCCACAGACACCCACTTGCCTAACATCCAGAAGTTGTCTTCCAAGTTCCAGGTCGTTGCCGCAGCCAACCGCACCAAGTCCAAGGCCGAGGCTTTTGCCTCTAACGCCAACATTGCTCACGACAAGGTCTACGACTCGTACGACGCCTTGATTAACGACGACGACGTCGACGTCATCGACGCCTTGCTTCCAGTCGAATTCAATGCCGCCATCGTCGAGAAGGCATTGAAGGCCGGCAAGCCGATCGCCATCGAGAAGCCGATTGCTAACTCTATTGAGAACGCCAAAAAGGTTGTCCAGTTGGCCAGAGACTCGGATGTCCCGGTCTTAATCTTGGAGAACTGGTTGTATCACAACGCCTTGAACGTCAT
The DNA here is from genome assembly GCA_031125595.1 of Saccharomycopsis capsularis. Taxonomy (NCBI): domain Eukaryota; kingdom Fungi; phylum Ascomycota; class Saccharomycetes; order Ascoideales; family Saccharomycopsidaceae; genus Saccharomycopsis; species Saccharomycopsis capsularis. The sequence goes on from JASTUX010000016.1 coordinate 232,675, forward strand.
CAAGCCAAAATTGAAGGCCATCGGCAAGGTCACCGGCTTCAACTTCCAGTCCACCGGCCCATACTTCCCAAGCAATAAGTTCTTGGTCACCGCCTGGAGAGCCAAGCCAAAGCACGTCGGCGGCTACTTGTCCGACGGCGGTGTCCACCAGTTGGCCTACTTGGTCGATTTGCTCGGCGAGGTCGACACCATTTCTGCCCACACCACCCAGCTTCGCGAGACCTCTGGCACCGATGACGTGTTGTTCTCCACCTTGAAGTTGAAGAGTGGTGCCATCGGCACCTTCACCTACGGCTCTGGCTTCGGGGCTGTCGACAAGTCCAGAAGGTTTGTTATCTACGCCGAGCAGGGCTCCATCGTCTTTGACTTTTCACCATCCAACCCAAGACCCTACATCAAGGTCTCCTACGGCTCCACTGGCGATAACCCAAAGAGCGAAACCGTGGAGATTGACGAGCCAGACGTCTCCGGTGGTATCATTAGCGAGTTTGAAAACTTTTACGAGGCCGCCCTCAATAAGGACAAGTCCTTGTTAAAGAGTCAGCCACAAACCGTCTTCCACCACTTGGCCATCATTGATGCTGCCTTGAAGAGTTCCCACGACGGAGGCAACGCTGTCAAGGTTGAATCTCCTTTCTAGCCGGTTCACAGATGTTAACGGCTATTTTGCACGTGTGTTTATATACAAAAGGGTTTTCGCTATGAGCTTACCGTTAGTTTTGTGCCCCAAATAATGATTACACGTGGCCTTTTTTTTTATTTTTCAGCAGTCTCCAATAAGAAAACCAAACGTCCAAGTACCTTGTTAAATATCTTGTGGCTAATGGTTTGTAGTCTAGTTCAGCACTTGGCACTGTGTAGGAAAATGGCTTAATGTTTGAAGGAGCCTTCAATGTTGAAAAGCTTACCGTAACAAGCTCCGGAGAAAGTTTTAGCCCTTCAACAAATCGCTGAAAGATCCGGCTGAGGCACATAAACCTTAATTGCCGCATCTCAGCGCTACAGCATGCATGAGAGAATGCGATTCCGCAGAACCTGTTGGGTAGGCGAATATAAAGTTGTTTACCAGTTTTCCCCTAAGGTAGTCCTCTGTTTGAATTGAGTGTATTAGCATATAAATGACTGAAGCAGTCAAAGGGCAGTTGTTGTTTTTTTTCTGTTTTTTATGACTTTTAAGCCTTTGTACAAGTATTTAAAAAGTGATGACGGAGGGCGCGAATGTCTAGACACTCTGTCCCCAAATCTGCTTGACTGCTAGGACTGTCTTTTTCCTAAAGATAGGTACAAAGAAGAAGTGCCATAGGCAAGAACCATATTTCTGCCCAAGATATTTTGGCTCCGACATTGGTTTCCAAAGTCTCTAGGATCTTTGGACAGCATGTAGAAATATGAGTCTCTGGTGATTCAGGAATATTTCCCAATGTGGCACAATGACTGCGCTGGAGACTGCGCTGGAAAGTTATTCTCAGGCGCATGACAGGCTATGAGTTGTTTATAAAAGAGCTTTCAAAAAGCATGATTTGACTATATATAAGCAGATACGGTCCTCTTTCGAAGAAGATTAAAAGACTCGAACAACAAACATTACATATTTATAGTGCTCCACATTGGTTATCCAATATTTCCACTTCTGGCCAAGAATTTGGGCTCCATAAACAGCAAAGACAGTATCCTCTTCGACTTGCCCATGAACCTCGCCATGACACGGTTCCCGCTACAAATCTGACTCGCATGGATTGTTATAACCGTCAGCATGTGTGTCACCATCTACGCAAGCAGAAAGTGGAGCAAGTACGGAGGTCTATTGATTGCGGGTTATGGGCTAGGGCCAACTGTGCCTATTTGCATGTCTTGGACCGCGGAGATCTTCCAGCCACGCCATGGCGACGTGGGTACCGCGGCAGCGTCGGCAATAGTGACAGGATTGGGCAACTTGGGCACTGTCATGGTGACGTACGCTTTGTACTCGGGCTGGCCTGCTGACAGGAGGAGGTTGTATCGTGACAGCAGCATGGTTCTTGTTTTGATTTCGGGCATTAGTATAGTGGCCGCTGATAGCTGTCACTTGTTAAGAAAGGCTCTAGGTGATTTTAAAAGGCTTGAATAGTTTCTCTTGACCATTCATAAACATATATCCACTTTATTTGTTTTCTTCATAACATTTGCGGTTATTTTTCCTAGAAATTGAAAAAAGACTCTGGGCAGCCTAATTGTAAGGGCAATACTTCAGACCACAGTGATAGGTTCCTATAAAGCAGCATTTTTAGCTTAGTCAAGATCACACTGGAAAGAAAAAACATCTAGTAAGAGATAAATGTAAACCTAAAAAAGGAAATACTGCTATAGCCAAAACTCCCTTTGGACTTCTTCCCAGCCAGTGAAGTTTAGCTGACAATAGTGGTGCTGCGGCCTTATACATGCTGGGATACGGTGTGGGCGGAACTCACTCTGCTGAGTCCCGAAGAGGCAGGGCAACAAAGCAGAAGCAGGCAGCTTCACATATATGGGTTTGCAGCATCCTCTTCTGTCAAAAAGAACCTCTTCTATCAGGCCATTCCTCTTTTCATGAATTTTTGTTTTGTTTTCCTGTTCAACCTTTCAACTCTATTTTTCTCCATCTCGACTATACCAGTTCCATCACTATATTACTTCAGTTTTGATATCAATTGACGTTGCCCACCGAATCTCTTTCTTGCTCGGAGACCAAGAATACCTAAACGCTTTACACATACCGAGATGAACCAAAGTGACCTCAAAGATAACAATAGATATCAAAGAAGAGGCAGCCCTGCAAGATGTCTCACTTTGGACTCTGTCCAAAGCAGTGTGGAACTTCTTATGCAGGGACACGAAGATGATAACGAGATCAAAAAGACTCTTTCCAACAGCTCCAATGAAGACATTTATGGCGCTATAACTGCGAATACATACAAAGTGAAATTATAAGTATATACACAGTAACGTTAGAAGCACAGAAGCATTAGAAGCAGTACTACATATCCCCCTCAATTGTCAGCCATGGAGAAAACTTTCCAGGTCCTACTCCCTATCCCAGCTCCAAATCCTTCTAGTCTCCCAAAGCCAATGCACCTGGCAACTCAAGGCTATCAGTTCTATATACAGGTAAAATACTATGCTTAACTCCCAGCCCCATATCATTCCCCATTGTCACCCCTAAAGAAGTTTACCAGATAAGCCCTTCCGAACACTTTGATGCATTTGCTACCAAATACAATCCTGAGGATATCGAGAGGTAGACCCTAGACTCAATCCTCGAAGTCACTCTCTAGAGAACCACAACCTGGTGCTTGAAGTGCACCATATTTTGTCCATCACCTTATGTTCAGTCTTTGAAAAAGGGTTGTTAGTCAAGTCTGCCTTGACGTTAGCCGACCCCAGTCCACTTCCCTTGCTTTTTGGTTTCGTTTCATGAGCTTTTTGGATTACCAGGCAACAAGAGCATTATGTGAGATGTGCAGTTGCTCCCTGCTCCTTAATGATTATTCTGGCTATACAGAAATATTTGTCAACCCTGCCTTGGAATACACTATAGGTAGCTCTATTTATTTCAGCACTTAATCATTGGTTTAAACCAGGTCTTTTTCAGAGCCATGACTGTTCAGTGCTGAATCCCTTTGGGCTCAGTGAGCCCAGCGGTGTGAAATACTATCTTAATTGTGGTGCTTTCACTACTAAACTACATCGGTGTGGCGAAGATTATCCTAATTCCCGACTTATTTGTTGCATTAAAGGCATTGATTTATATCTTTATCATGATCATTCTTTTGGTTGTTGTTGCTGAAAGTAACAAAATAAGCAAAACCATCGGCTTCAGGGTACTGATCAGATGCCGGCTCTATCAATGATAAAAAGTGCAATATTTTACCAGCAACTGATGAAGTTGTGGCGATGATCGCAGGAGGGACCAATGGCATCTTCCCCTTTGTAAGAATAGAAAGCTTTTACATTACCATTGGGAAAGCCTATTATCTAAGAAGAACAATCCCAAAGGTTAAAAACATTCTCCGCTTTTCATATGTTGACCTTTACCTTCCGATTATGTTTTGGCTTTGCTGTGCAGTTGTCTACAATTATCCCAAGTTCTTCAAGCCTCTGCCAGCCAAGAAGTGTCTACAATTACTTCCCCTGCTAATACTTTGACCATCCAAAATGCCGGCTAAGAAATTTTTCTGGCATCCTAGACGCGATAATATTTATCTTCGTGCTATCTGCTACCAAGAATAGCTTCTTCATCAGCGCCCCCTGCCTCTACGGTTTTTCCACTTGTTTAGCTCCGGCAATCTTCAGTATTTCCGTCTGTAGCTTTACTATGATTTTGTGGATGTGCATTCTCATTCTCCTAACCCACATATACTTCCTCAAAGCCATGAAGGTACAAAGGTCAGCAGGGACAAAGTGACGTACCACGCCAAAAGCGGCGCTGCATCTTCAAGCGTCGCCTGGTTTTTCTGCACCTTGTTAGTTTTCTTTAAAGAGTTCCAAGTCTTCATTGACATTAAAACGTTTGACACCAAGACGTTTCTCACAGGGTAACTCTGCATTCCTATTTTTTTACCGATTTAATCACCTTTAAAACTACTAAAAAATCAATTTCATTATCCAGCGAAGAGGATCTATTTAATTATAAAGACTATGTTGGCGCGTCAGAAGAAATGGACATCAACGAGAAGATCCACAGCTGCAAGGGCGAGCACAAAAAATACGTTTTGTAGGCGCTTTATAAAATACTACTAGTATAGTTTGTTTGTTTGTTTTTTCTTTTTTTTATATTTTAATTCTTTCTTTCTTAAAATTCGTTTCAATCTTGAACAACATCAACCACATATTATACAGTTTATGGAGTCATACATTGCATATTTTTATTAGTACCACCTTTTCCTGGAAACGTGTGGGCGTTGCAATCTACTACCTGATTTAATAGGTTTATGGACAATACTTCTGTGGCAAAGGTATCTACGGTTGAATGGTTTTGGCAACACTTTGAGCCCTTATCTACACCTGACTAAAAGAAATTAGCGTTGCTTGTGACCGGATCAGATAGAGTTCCGGCAACTTGAACTGTCAGCATGAATTTCTAAAATCACCAGACTTGGCGGTGACTCTGATAGACAATCAGTTGCAGATACCTGCTTTAATGGAATTTGAATTCATAAATACAAAAAAAAAAGAGAAGTTTATCAGCAAGCTGGTTATAATGATAGACAAGAGTAAGGAATTTGGTATTAAATAGTTTGGTTTTCTAAAAAATTTCCGTGATACCCTTATAAAAATGGTTTTTCTTATAAGAATGGATTTTGATTTGTTTATTTTTTTTTTGTTTTGTTTTTTTCATTGCAAGGGTACTTATTTATGAGTTGGATTTTACAAATTCCTGATTTCACCAAGATATAGTATTGTCCTAGCTAGCTTTGTAATAAAATTCCTTATATTTGATTCACATATATAATTTCATAAATCAAAAGAGAAATGTTTCTTGAATACCATTTTCTTTAGCATATGATAGAAAATTTTCTTGTTTCTTTTATTCAATTATTATCTTATAGTTGCGTAAATATGACACCATAGAGTCGCCGAGACAATATGTAGGTACTTTCTAAACGGTGGAGTTTTTCTCATACTCATTCAAGTAAGGTCTAGTATCAAGCATTCCTTCCTTCAAAGCTTTATTTGTGAGTTATCTGACTCTTTGCTGACCCATAGTAAGGCTTGGCTCGCTAACTTCAAACTCCAACAATCCCATGGTTCTCAAGCCATCATCATTCAAGATGATGTTCTTGTCGGCATCCTGGTACTTTTTGTTCCCCTCCTCAGCACTCAATTGTGAAGCATAGTCGCTAGGTAGTTTGTTCACTAAGAAAGCGTTTCTCGTCTACAATAAAGTAGGAATGTTAGTGACCGAAAGAGGAGTTTGGGCATAGTAAAAGACGCTACTGTGTCCTGCCCCCTTTGTGCTCCTTGTCGACTTCGTGAGTAATGCCAGCGTGCCAGAAAACAAAATCAACACGATGGACATCTGGGATTCCCACACAGATCTTTGCTTGTTGCAAATGTGAATAGTGCTCCTCCGAGAGGTACAATTGGCCATAAGGGGGCTTGGCTCCTGGGAATTTTCGTGTCTCAAGATCAATCTCATAGTCGCCGACATTGCCGAATTAGGGTCTTTCCAGAACAACGAGGGGGGAGCATGATGTAGACGATGACAAGTTTCAATGAAGGCAAAACTTTTAAGGTTCCCTCTCAGGTCTTATTATCGCTGAGGGCGAGCCAGCCCTGAAGAGTGCAGAAAGCCGAAAAAATAGTAGGCCGTGCACCACCAATATCCTAGTAAAGATCTTCATGGGAGTACGCATGGCAGTCTAATTTGAAGGGGTCCCAATCCTCCATCTGCCTTCGAAGGTCTCCTTGTATGTGCCACGACAGTTCTCGTCCTCACAACGCTCAATGGCGCTCGAGTCGAGATGCATGTCCAATGAGGCCGCTCACCAGGTTGTCTGATTCGAATTCGATTGCCGTAGACAATTTGGGTAGAGAGATTCAATGAGCGCTTCGTCATCGTTGGAGACATGAAACTCTTTGGCAAAGTTCGCAAATAGCTTCTGCATGTTTGGGTGTGATCTTGCCTCGCACTGTGGTTTTGACCATAACAAATTGTACCAAGATGTAGAGTTTGGCAAAGTGTAGCCCGCGATTTCTGGGTGCTCTTTGCAAAAGTCGCAGAGCTTAGTAAACCATTTGTCAATTTGTAGGGTTTCAAGGACCTTCTTAACCATAATGGCACCCATTTGTTTAAACTCATGAGACACATGTTTTAGAAGAACGTAATTGTCCTTGACAATATCTTCCCAATTGATTATTAGAATAGAGGAAGGTCTGGTTTGTTTAATCTTTTTGGACTCAACTTCTAGAGCCGTGAAAAACCTTTTCCAGCTGGTGGTCACAGAATCGCTATGCTTAGGGTCGACAAGCTTCTTATTGAGATCGGCAAAACGAGGATCCAAATCTTCCTGAATGACTTGGGTCTCTATAGAAGTAGCATCTGATTCCTTGATAGTAGCAGTAGCTGACATTATAATGATCAATAAAAGAGAAGGGTTTCACAAATAGTAGCTCTGGATAATTGCAGCTCTTGTAGGAATCTAATAAATCTGTATATATTTTTTGTCACAAACAAACACTTAAAAACCTTCTAAATGTAAAAGATCCCTAGTTATTTATATTCTTAGTTCCACTTATAGATCAACTGCCATGTTATCCTAGGCTTGGCATCCTGCTATCTCCACATAATACTTGCCCTCAGGAAACACTTCCGTTTTGAGTAACATTGGAGACGTTTCCAAAAATGGAAAACATAGCGGTACTGAAATATTCAAAAAATAACTCTAAAATGAACCATCGTTTAGTGAGGAAACCACAGAGCCAGAAAGTGATGTGGGTGTATTCCATAAATAGAAACCTTCTTTGTTGATTGTTTGCTTTGCTCTTAGGGGAATAGCAAAAGGAAGAAAGCGCGTATGATTAGTGCAATGTATTAATATGGAAGCGGGTGATAATGTTGTAATGCTATCAATTTTATGGAAGAAAGTTCATACAGTTAGGCAAGTCTTTGAAGAAATCGTTATCAACTACGTCTATTTCCATCGAGTCTAGATAAAGACATAAGTAGAGTCTGGAAAATTTTGCAGCGAGAGGGTCAACCTATCGAGTGCTAATAGTTCAGCTTCTAGATCAAATTACATGGGTACTGTAGCAGAAGCTCTAGCACTAGGCGGGCCGTGTTCTTCATCTGCAGCATTTGTTAATTATTTTCCTGCCGCAGCACATGAAACAGCATTCTAGAGAATAGGTAATATGAAATTTGTAGCTAAAAGACAATGTTTATCGGCATACAAAAAATACAATAAGACGACAAACAAGAGTAACAAAAAAATATGCGAATTCTGTGGATCGAACACAGGACCTTCAGATCTTCAGTCTGACGCTCTCCCAACTGAGCTAAATCCGCTTTCCGTTAGTTTATTAAAAAGCTTTTAAAAAATCTCTTATCATATAAAATGAAACCAACTACAGTGAATTTATTAAACCAAACAATACTGCAAATAAATGTAAACTGGCCTGTCCTCCTGTTTTACATCGTACTATTGAAGATGTACCAATGATTTGGGTCTCTAAGTCAAACTGTTCATGGAATACCAATGCCAGAAAGGTCCAAGCAACCCAGCTGGCGAGATTCCACGCCTTAACATCAATAAATGCAGTCCTACTGGAGTATTGGGAAAGATGTTACAGATTCAGGCTATAACCAACTAGATAACTGATCGGTTATTGGTCAGATATGAAACCAAGCCTCAAGCCTTTTATTCAGTTTAGGAATCTGGATTACATCAGAACATACATAGCAATAATTCAACATGTACTCTGTTAATTCTTACTGTGCATTATATAGCTAGGAGTTCAACTTCTATACTTTATTTCGATTTTAACTTTTCTCCTAAACTAGCGGTTTTAGTCCCAGAAATTTCCTAATAAACATTGATTTATTCTATATTAAATCAACCCTCTCCTCGTACTCAAATCCCGAAAGTTCATCTCCTCCATTCCTCCATATTCAGATACTTGTGAATGGAGAAGCCCCTATATATACTATTTAAGTATGGTGTATAAGCTTAATAGTCTTAATCGATGGATCATAACTGATGGGCCCTAATCTCTGAGCCATGATCTAAGGGATGTCTCTGGGAGGTAATATTATAATACCTGTTTTAAAAACGGCAGTACTACAATTGTGCCTAACAAGGTTCTATTTTGAAATTTTTTGGTTTTTAGTTCTTTTTGCTTCCTATATTTGGTCAGGCTATTATCCCCGTGACTCTATAACGTGATATCTACGGGACTATATGGGAATAAGCCGATAAAAGAAACAAGAGAGTTACTATCATATGCTAAAGAAAATGGTATTTAAGGAACATTTCTCCCCTGATTTATGAAAGTGTATGCGTGAATTAAATATAAAGGGTTTGTTACGAGGTTAATTACAATAGTTAGGACTTTAAGCAGCCTGTTTTCAAGGAATAGTTACAGAGTAGGAGGCTGATTTAAGATAAAATAAATCCGTATTTGTTAGGAAATTTATTATGAAACAACCGTTCGCTGCCTCGTTCTGCAAACAGAGCTCAAGCCATAGTACTGGGCCCACACGGAAAAATTGTATGTTAAATCTGTACTTACTCTCATGTTCGATCAGACTATATTTATGCGTATAGTGCAGATTTAATTTTCACAAACGTGACAGATCTGATCTAGAGAGGTGGCTAGTGTGGGTGGAAAAAGAGAAACAAACCTGATTTGATTTATCTCTGTAAATAATTAATCGATATCAGTATTGATAGTGATGTATTGAGTCCTCAAGTAAACTGCAGACTGTTAGAGTTCAAAAATGAAAATCTACGTTTTATGGAATGCGGATTGAATGGCTGTAAGTGTCCTATGTCGGGTTTGTTAGTGATGATGTCATATAAGTTAATTATTATATTGGAAGCAAGGATTGAACGTTTGATGGGAATAGTTGTAGACTTTTAGTTTCTTTGGGTGAAAAGGAGGCCGAGTAAGCAAGCACCGAGGAAATACTCCAAAAACATTTTAGGACTCTCTGTTGGTCAATCGTAAAGTGCAACGGATAAATCAACTCCACTGTCAGCCCTACCAACCCTTGTGACATCCTATAAGTCCAAGTTTGCCCTTATGCTAAGCAACTACTTCTACTGCTGAAAGTTGTCCTTAAACCATCTTCACCATGGAAGTGCTTGTTCAGTATTAAGTATAAAACCAATCTTCCAGTACATCTTTAGGATAGAAAATAGGGGCAAAGAACGGTGAGCACAAACATGCTCTTCAAAGTTATATTTTCCTCTTTACATTGATTCTAAGTCTATCTGCGAATACTGTCATGACTTGAAGTCAACAACATTATAAAATTTTAACGATCCAAAAAGCTAAGGATTCATTCAGACCATGTGTAGCAACAGAGTGCAATTTGGGCTTTGAATAGCAATATGTCAGCAGATGGTTTAGATGAAGATGGATACCGGTGTCAAAATACCAAAACTTAGAAGCTTTATTTTGTAGCACCTAAAGTTATGTGTTATTGTTCTCGCTTATAGAATAGCTATAGTATCATTGAAAATATTGAGCCTTTATAGCAAATTTAAAATTTTTGATTATGATCGTTTAGGGTGCTTCTGCGGCCAAAAGGTGTCTTAAAATTTCAGTGGTGTTGCTGGGACAGTTTTTTCACCTTTTATGTGCCAAAACATACTTCAAATTGTCGCAACTTTATTTCCCATAGAAACTCACAATAATTAATACCGTTACAAGGCTACACCAAAGAGTTTCCATTGAAATCGAATATGAAATTTTATTACTAAATACGCACAAATACTATATAATTGAGTAATCTTTTACCCGTTACTTATTTGTTCATCATTTATTTAAAGAGAAGAATTTTCATATCTTCTTTCTGCTTCTTTCCAGTTGATAACATTCCAAATAGCCTTAAAATAGTCCCCCTTGACATTCTGGTACTGCAAGTAGTAAGCGTGTTCCCAAGCATCAATGGCAATCAAAGGCACAAGCGGGCCGGTAACAGCATCTTGGTTCTGCGTAGTAACCACATCCAAAACATTGCCATTTTCCTTGTTTTTGACAATAAAAGCCCATCCTGAGCCTTGGATCGATGCTAGTTTGGAGTTGGTCAACTTGATCAAGTTGTCAACGGAGCCGTACTGGGCTTTAATTTGCTTTCCGAAGGCAGAGTCTGCACTTGGCTGCTTGCCTCCTTCCTTGTCATTTGGCGACAAGGACTTCCAGAACAAGATGTGATTAACATGGCCACCACCGTTGAATTTAATGCTTTGCTGGAGCTGGAGGACCGATCTTAAATCACCATTAAGCTCGGCTTTGACCAAATCGACAATGGCAGCATTGTAGTTATTGACATAGGTTTGGTGATGCTTAGTATGGTGGATCTCGTTGATTTTACCAGAAATGTATGGCTCTAATGCGTCGTAGGCCCAGCCTAACTTTGGCAATTCGACCTTCTTTCTGCCTTTGAGGACTTTTTCAGCGTAATCTTGGGACATTTGTTAAATATGTATTTTTTTTTCTTTTTGAGATTGAGGGTTTGAAATTAGGGTAAAACTATTGGTTAGTTTTAAAGAAGAAAAAAGAATAGCTAAAGAAAAAGAGAAAGCAAAAAGAGCAGCCAGCCAGCCACATTCTTGGATGGAAGAAATTGGTCAGTTTATATAGCATAACCGGAAGGGTAGAAAATGTGAGTAATAGTCTATAAGGGAAACGAAACAAGGAGCAAAACAAGCTTACAAATCATTGCCAATTGGCTAATCTGTGCGTGAGTGTGAGTGATTTTACGGAACGGGAAAGAACAACATAAAACTGGGTGCTTGTTATTTGTTGCAAAGAAAGTGGCAGCGGTTTATGCTAGTTTATTACCCCTTAGGGCAATATCAGCTCGCATTGCGAAATACTACTACGTTGCGCTAGGATACAAAAAAAGACAGTGTGTCAAGTGCCATGCGCGATGGCGAGCATTGTTTGCCTCATTGCCATTGCGGTTCCATGGATCAATTCCCACAGCTTGGAGAGAACACACTCCAATTTGTCGCTTGCACGAATCAAGTTTGTATTGGTTTGATTGGTGATTGTGAGTCTTTATATTATATGTGAATTTTAAGATTTATATTATATAAGTTATGAAAAAGCATTTGTGAAATTAGGTATTGTAGATATGAGATTCAGTTAAGTAGATCTCATAAACATGTAACAAAAGCTTAATGAAGAACAAAGAAAGGGCAAATGAAAATAGTATTTTGACATATAAAGACATCGAGCCAGTCTCACGAAATGAAAAGTAGTAAAAAAAGACTTTTTACGCTTATGGTTCCTTAAAAATAAATGCGTCCCATAAAATAAACAACATGCATATAGAACATCTAATCAGTTTCGAGCACTTCCTCACCAAAAGTCCTTGAAATGAGATTGAAATGCGATGTTAAGGCTGTTAAAAGAACCATAAACAATGTAATTATATCATCGTCTTTGGTACTGAAAATTTCAAGCTCAATCTTGCCCATAGTGCACCAATCCTTGATGGGACTGCAACTGAAGTACCGACACAATGAGCAGTGCCTGCCGCCGTCTCCGAAGAAATTGGCGCTCAGAAAGTAAGACCACAAAAATACAAGCAAGCCGGCAACGAGACGCGTTACGACCCAAGAGGCAAACACGACCTGTTTTCTGATATTGACATTTGGCAAAAACTGAGAAAACTTGGAGTTGATGACACGCACTTTGCTGACGTTGGATATGTCATTGGGATCGACGGCGTTGCTGCCGTCGTAGTCAAAGGGCGTGAAAGAATTAAAGGTGGACTGGGCAGGTATGGCAGGTTTGCTGAGCTCGGTTGGGCCACGCAGGTAGCGGTATCTTTCCTGAAAGACAAAATTTGGATCTTTCAAGAGGACAACACTTAGCAAGCATCCAGCGACAAAGACGCCAAAGTGAGAAAAACTGCCGATACAGGAAACAAACCAAGGATCAACAAGATCATGATTTCCTATATAAAATCATGGATAATCCTTTTGTACATAGGAGACATCTGCGTTCTACTGGCGAAGAACAAAAAGTGCATAAAGCTGACGCCAAAAATGTCGCCCAAAGAGCCACCGGCATCGGTCAAGGAGGGACTGTTCCGGGAAAAGTTCGCACTAAAGAGGTTACCAGAGATACCTGCAACCATGTAAATTATCAAGGATATTATGAACTCAATCCGTCTTTCCGCGTGGACGCCAAGGATGCTTTGGAGGGCCACGCTACTCAAAATATGATTAAGATCAGAATGCATGAAGATCGGAGTTACAATTCTATACCACTGAGATAGCTTATATCCGTCAGAATCCTTGTCCAAACTGCTTAAACCACACAAATAATACAACGAGTACCCGGTGGAGGAGTCAGTGGAGTTCGGACATGGGAAAAAGTTGCCAGTGTAATTAGTAATGCCTTCAAACTGAATCATACAAGGCACAAAACACGAACCCATATTGATTTGTAAGTAATTCGAAGTGTTAAATATTGGTCTGTCGACATATAGACCCATCTTGGCCAACTCGGCAAAAAGACAATAATCTGGATAATGGACAAGATGTAGGAGATTAGAACTCTTTTGCCCCTAAAGGCTAAAAACCTTTTTGACTTGGTAAAGCCTGAGCCGCCGTTGGTGTTGTAGTCGTATATGGTTTTGCTGTTCAAACTCAAATCTGGATTAGCAAAGTGGAAAGCGCTGTCTTTGAAGCTGTTGTCAATGTGGGCGTTTCGATCCACAAAATCAAAGTCATCATCCTGGAGGATATTTCTCACTTGGTTCTAGCTGTTGCGGTTATAGCCGTTGTAGTCACCCTGGTAGGGAAAGTCATGCCCATATTGTTTTGGAGGGACCGGCGGGAGGCCAAAAGGACCTCCCGAGTTGTTATTGAAGTAGTTTGATATTTGATTGGAAATGTGCTGAGATGTCAGAAAATCAGGGAGCGAAAAGCGACCTGGAAAAATGACAGTTTAAAAACACCATTATATGATTTGGCTAAGCTGATTTGCTTTATCCAGAATGGTGGATAAGCGGTACAAGTGTCTCCAAAGGCTATGCTGTGCTATTCTTGGAGCCGCGCAGCGTGCCAAACGCACGGAATCAGTCACGTCGGCTTCCGAGCAGCGAGATGGCGGTGGAGAGCAGAAGCAGGGGCAGCAGGAGAGTAGCGTGTGCTGATGTGTACTAACCTGGCAGACAGAGGCTCGGAAGACGAGCAGCCAGCGAAGCTCTTGAACACCCAGAGGGCCATCACCGCCAGTTAGTGCGGAAAAGACCGCCGCGAGATACGCTAGTAGGCACCGAGATAGTCTTATTTCTTGGTCAGCGCTTACATAATAGTATGCAGGACACAGTTCGGAAAAAAACTGTGATGAGCTGAGAAGAGTAAACACAATATAGCAATTAAGGGCGGTTGGATTTAGGAACATTCACTGTCAGATTAACCTTGTAACAAAATCCTTCATATTTGATTTGCATATATACTTTCATAAATCAGGGAGAAATGTTTCTTAAATACCATATTCTTTAGCATGAGATTACAATCTTCCTGTTTCTTTTATCTGCGTATTCTCTTATAGTTTCGTAGATATGACACCATAGAGTCATGAGGGCGACACTTTCTTGAGATGCCAATTGCAGTTTGCTGAAAGCTCTTTAGTCCTGCTGGACGTCGAAGCTTAGCTTCCTCGCTGATGTGAATGCAGCATTAAAGTTAAGCACTTTTACAAAGGTCTCCTCAAGGGCCCCCTATAGGCCTATGAATGACCAGAAGCCAGTTCTTAATATCTTAGTTAGGGCGTTGGAGTCGCAAATAGCCATGTTTATTAAACAAATGTATTGAAGAAGGTGCCGTGGTAACAATGTTAATAATTATACGCTGCGTATGATGTGAGTGTATATAAGCGCAATTATGCACCAAATGTGCAGGGTAAACGATGAGGTTCTCCCAGAGAAAAATTGGTCCGAAAAAATATATTATATGTTGATTTAGTAGGATGAAAATTTAGCATCTCAAAAATAGCAGATACCAATTTATAATCAAAAGCATCCAAGAAACTAAGCTCCAAAGGCTGTTAAGGTTCAAAATGAATAATAATACTAATCAGGTGTCTTACCAAAATACTGAAATACAGCCTTTCTATATTGGAAGTGCCTACGTTTCCATTTCAGAGGATGGTTCATTGTTAGCTTCTGCCATCAATGAAGAGATTATCATTTCTAACCTTCCCGAGGGTAGAATTTTCAGCAAATTGCCAGGTGACGGTGAGGATATTACTTGTTTACAAATAACTCCCGATGGCGAGAAGTTGGCTATTTTGTCTGCGTCTCAACAAGCTCAGATATATGACGTTACGAACGAGCTGATTACAAACTCATTCAAGTTGACTAGCCCTGTCTATGCTACCGATGTGGATCAGACGTCCACTCTTTTTGCATTTGGAGGAACTGATGGATTGATTCAGGTGTGGGACATAGATAATGGATACATTACACATTCTCTTAAAGGTCACTCTTCAATCATTTCATCTTTGAAGTTTTACGGAGAGTTAAATTCTGACAAATGGTTGTTAATTTCTGGTGATAGTTCAGGTATAATAAAAGTTTGGGATTTGGTGAAAAGAAAGTGCATAGCTACTTTGAATGAGCATAACACAGCTGTCAGAGGATTAGAAATAAGCCCAGACTTCAAGTACTTAGTTAGTGGTGGCAGAGACAACATACTTAATATTTTCGAAATCTCACAGAAAAGTAACAGTTACTACAACTTCAAAATATGGAAATCTATACCGACAAGTCAATCCATAGAATCCTGTGGTTTCATCAATCAAGTTGGCAAAGAGGAAGAACAAGCCTCACCAAGTTATGTGTACTTTGGTGGTGACAAAAACTACTTGCAAATCTATGATTTTATTAACAATGTGTCAGTGGGAAGATCCGTTATACCATTGGAAAATACTGAAGAGTTGATGATCAACTCGATTTTCAAAATTTCAGGTTCCAGACTTGTGTTAGTCTTGTCCGATCAAACAGTGAAATATTTGAATTTGCAAGATGCCAAGATCACTGAAGCAGGTAACACCAATAACCAATATTTTTTGCCATTTGACAAAACATATGCAGGTAATCATGGTATAATAACGGGTCTTGCATTCGTTGGTCAAGAATACAACCATGTTGCATTAGCCACAAATTCTCCATCTCTTAGAATCATTCACCCATTTGGAAACCAGCTAGAAGTTGAACTTCTTGAAGGCCACACCGATGACTTGACCACTTTAAGTGTCAGCGAAGATGGCACTTGGTTGGCTACTGCTAGTAAGGACCGTGATGCAAGATTGTGGAGATTGAATCTTGAAAACTATACTTTTGAAAATGTTGCTGTATTCAAAGGCCATTCTGCACAAGTCACTGCCGTAGCGATGTCTAACATTTTCATTGGAGGTGGTGATAACGTCCAGCCATCTTTCATCATCACGGGTTCCAATGATTTGACCATAAAAAAATGGGAGGTCCCAAAATCCCTATACTCTAGTTACGTTAGACAACAAAAGGATTTAGAAAGAAGAGGTCCGGTAATAATAAACCATTCTAAGCATACAAGAAAGGCTCACGAAAAAGACATCAATAGCATTGACATTTCTCCTAATGATGAAATATTTGCAACTGCGTCATTTGACAAGTCTGCTAAAATATGGGATACTCAAACTTGCGACACTATTGGTATATTAAGAGGTCACAAAAGAAGTGTTTGGAAGGTTCAATTCTGCCCATTTGACAAAGTTATTTTGACGTGCTCAGGTGATAAAAGTTTGAAATTATGGTCTTTGCAAACTTACCAGTGTCTCAAAACTTTTGAGGGTCATAGCAACTCTGTTCTTGATTGCAAATTCATAAATCGTAAAAAAATTCTCAGCAACGACGTTTCTAATGGCGCTGTTGGCGACAATTTGGAAATTTTATTCAAAAAATCATTCAATGAAATTATCTCTTGTGGCGCTGATGGTTTGATTAAACTTTGGGACATGAAATCGGGAGAAATTTTGAAAACTTTTGATGATCACATTGACAAAATTTGGTGTATGGCTTCCAAAAAAAACTCTAATGGAGAATGGTTTATTAGTGCTGACTGTGAAGGTATGATAAACTTATGGAAGGACAACACTTTGGAATTGTTGAAAGAGAAACAAAAGAACGATAAAGCTATTGTTGAACAGCAGCAGTCCCTAGAGAACTTTATCAGATTAGAAGACTGGCAAAATGCTTTCAAGCTTGCTTTAAAGCTCAAGCATCCAATGAAATTGTATATGGTGCTTAAATCATCGATAGAATCATCTTCTACTTCAAAGTTAGGCCCTGTTGAAGAAGATGGACCTATTTTCTTGGGTTCAAAGGACTTAGACGCTTGTATCAAGGAGCTCGATACATCTGGAATAAAGATAATTTTTGAAAAGTTAAGAAACTGGAACACAAATTTCAAATTTTTCGAAATAAGTCAAAAATTGATCAAATGTATTTTGTTTTACCATTCTATTGAAGATCTTGTGGAGATCCCAGGTTTAATGAGAATAATAGAGTCGGTCATTCCTTACAATCAGCGTCATTATCAAAGAATTGACTCTTTGATTGAGGACAGCTATATTCTTGACTATACTATTCAAGAAATGAATAGACTTATTGTTTGAACATATATATAGTACTAGTACGTTTGCATATAATAGAGGTCTCCTTTGTTGGGAAAAATTTTGTTTGCAATAGATTTTTTTTCCACAGTATGATTTCGATTAAGCGGCCAGGTTTACTTTACGAAAAATAGTAATAAAGAACTTTGTTACAATGCACAATCATGCTAAATCACAAAAACGCTGATTTTAAGACAATAAAAATTGAAAAAATATAATTCAGTTCACAGCTCGTTCGTCAAACCAGTTCACCCATCCTTCTACTTTGTTACTATGTAAGCTTCCTCCAACAACATCTACAGAGCCTTCTAACTTAGTGAATTGGAACCTCACATTGCTATTACCAAATTCTTCAAGAATTTGTTCAACTTCATCAACTTCTCCCTCGCGCTCTGCTGTATCGTTACCTAGATTGATTTTCTTCAAATTTTTCAAGTTTAAGTTTTTTATTTCATCCAACTCTTTCTCTAGAAGTTCCTTGAATTTGAAAACAGGTCTAGCGCCAAATTGCTCAGTCTTATTGATTATCAAAAGAATGTCTATACCTTCTGGCCTTCTTTCACTAAGCAACAAAATTTGGAAAAGCTTTTTGGCAATTCTGTTAATTTGGTTATTATGCACAGTAGCATCTATAACAAAAGCGATACCTTTGACGTTCTGGAAATGATTAAGTATGTTCTTAATACTTGAGTTGAATATTTTGTCTTCACCCGGGATATCAACCAAAACGTGTGGAGTTTTATAATCAGATTGAAGTGGTAGTTTTATGTCATTTCTGATGTTGAGTTTGAATGATTTAGTGGTGGTGATGTCCAATTCTTGGAATTTCATAGTCTCGTCGGCATCACGCTCTTTAGCCCGGCTCAAGTGCGTCAAGTATTGGAATAAAGTTGTTTTCCCACTGTTTGAATCACCGGCTATAATGAAAGTTGGATAGTTGTTTTTTTGTAAATTATCCTCGTTCAAAATGGCTGTTTTACCCAGATGACTCTTGGTTTGATAAACGATTAACACGATGCTTGAAATGAGCAAGCCCGCAAATACAGTAAGAAGGATTTGATTTTCTATAATGAATGCTTTCACAGCACTATGGCGCTCTATAATCGTCGAGCTGCTCATTATGGGGCTATATAATTTCCTTGATTGAACCACTGGACGAACTCTCCTTTGCGTATACTAAGAAGTGGACTAAATCGATACTGTTGGCTTGGCTTTCTCTGCCGTTCTTGAAAACACAGGGTGTTAAGGGTGTAATCACATGCTTTAACCTGCACCAAATAGATGGTATGATAGGCTCAGCTCACACAAAATTGAAATCCGCCGGAAGTGAGAGAAAAATATAACCTGATTGATGAGTAATTTTTCAGCATTTCCTCCTCCTCAATATTTTTCTAATCAGAACCAGCCAACAACAGGCATCAGAATCACTACGAAATGTCAAGCTTTGGTACCTTTTTCCGTATGTTTTGCGCTTTTTTTATCGGTTCTCTACTGTCTAGAGATTTAATTTTACTAACAACTTTCAGGCGTCACTACCTATGGTGAGTCTCACTGTAAGTCCGTCGGTTGTATTGTCGATGGTGTTCCACCTGGCTTAGAATTAACCGAAGAAGACATTCAACCACAGTTGACTAGAAGAAGACCAGGCCAGTCAAAGTTGTCCACACCAAGAAATGAAAAAGACCAAGTTGCCATTCAATCTGGTACTGAACTCGGAAAAACCTTAGGTACTCCGGTTGGTATGCTTGTTTTGAATGAAGACCACAGACCAAAAGATTACTCCGAAACCGATGTTTACCCAAGACCTTCTCACGCTGACTACACTTACATGCAAAAATACGGTATCAAGGCTTCTAGCGGTGGCGGTAGATCTTCGGCCAGAGAAACTATTGGTAGAGTTGCTGCTGGTGCAATTGCTGAAAAATTCTTGAAAAAGGCTCACAATATTGAAATTGTCGCGTTCGTTTCTGGTGTGGGAAGTGCCAACATCAACAGAGATCCAAATTCTAAGGAATTTCAAGATTTGTTAACCAACATCACTAGAGAAAAGGTTGACTCTTTCAATCCAATTAGATGTCCTATTCCAGAAGTTGCAGAACAAGCCACCAAGATTGTTGAACAGACCAGAGACGCTAAGGACTCTGTGGGTGGTGTCGTAACTTGTGTTGTGAGAAACTTGCCAAGCGGATTAGGCGAACCAGCTTTTGACAAATTGGAGGCTTTATTAGCACATGCCATGATGTCCATTCCTGCCACGAAAGGTTTCGAAATTGGCTCCGGTTTCCACGGCGCCACTATGAACGGTTCAAAGCACAACGATCCTTTCTTCTTGGACCCATCTACTGGAAGATTCAGAACTAGAACCAATAACTCAGGAGGTATTCAAGGTGGTATCTCCAATGGTGAAAATGTTTATTTCTCCGTTGCCTTCAAGCCACCTGCAACTATCTCTCAAGAACAAGCCACAGCCTCTTATGAAGGTATTGATGGTGTTTTGAAAGCTAGAGGCAGACACGATCCTAACGTTGTCCCAAGAGCAGTACCAATAGTTGAAGCAATGGCCGCTTTGGTGTTGGCGGATGCTTTATTAATTCAAAAATCTAGAGACTTTGCTAAAACTTTGATACAGTAAACTAGGTATATCATGTATAAAACTACCTTTTTAATTTTCTTCTCTCTCTTTTGACGATTTTCTAGTTAGTTGCATAAATAGAGTTAAAGCAGCGCTTGTATATCACACTATTTAGTATCTTTTTCATAAATTTTATATTGTATTTGTGTACTACGTAAACATGTTTTTTTCTGCTATCTTTTGTTGAACACTTATTTAACTACTTAGTGCCGACGGTGACTTATTATGTTTACATAAACACTCTTTTCAAATTTGATAACATTCACAAAGATAAGAGACGAAAACAAGGACCATCTGGCTAGTAATTAGGCGATTAGCTCAGCGGTATCACTTAAAAGGATGCTCAGACTCTACAACGAAGGCGGTTTGAGTCATGCGCGGGTAACATAGATGAGATCTCACCACGGTGAAAACGCTGATAAAATCAAACCATCTTCCATCACGATGGATGGAAAAAAAAAGAAGAAAAAGATTTCGAAGTGACCTTCGCAGACTTTTTGCAAGTACAAGTCTGCACGGCAATTCAGCTTGTTTGTTAGATTTGAAAGCCACTTCCAATTTCCGTGATGTCTGATGAACCTCAACAGAATTTTTCCTTCCCAAAAGAGGAAGAGAAGATTGGGAAGTTCTGGGAAGAAATAGATGCTTTCCATACTTCCAACAAGTTAAATGAGGGTAAACCTCATTGGGCCTTCTATGATGGTCCTCCATTCGCCACCGGTGCTCCTCATTACGGTCATATTTTGGCATCCACCATCAAGGACGTTGTCCCAAGATACCACTCCATGAATGGTAACTACGTTGAAAGAAGATTCGGTTGGGATACCCATGGCGTTCCAGTTGAACACGAGATTGACAAAAAATTCAACATTTCTGGAAAACATGATGTTATGAAAATGGGTATTGCCAACTACAACAAAGAATGTAGAGCTATTGTCATGAGATATGCTAGTGAATGGAGAAGCACCATTGGCAGATTGGGTAGATGGATCGACTTTGACAATGACTACAAAACCTTGTACCCAACTTTTATGGAATCTATCTGGTGGGCTTTTGCTGAATTATACAAAAAGGGTGTTGTCTACAGAGGTTACAGAGTTATGCCTTACTCTACTGGCTTAACCACTCCATTATCTTCTTTTGAAGCCCAACAAAACTATAAAGATGTTTTAGATCCTGCCGTGACTATTGGTTTCCAATTAGCCGATGACCCAAACACCTACTTGGTTGCTTGGACTACCACCCCATGGACCTTGCCAAGTAACTTGGCTCTTTGTGTTAATGAAACATTTGAATACGTTAAAATTTACGATGAGGCCAAAGGCAAATACTTCATCTTATTAGAATCTTTGCTTACCACTTTGTACAAGAAACCAAAGAAGGAAAAATTGAAGGTTGTTGAAAAGATCAAGGGTAAGGACTTGGTGGGAACCAAATATGTGCCATTGTATGATTATTTTTATGAAGAGTTCAAAGACACCGCTTTCAGAGTCATTTCCGCCGACTATGTCAGCGCTGAAAGCGGTACTGGTATTGTTCATCAAGCACCAGCTCATGGTGAAGACGATAACATTGCTTGTACTAAAAATGGTATCGTTCCTCAAGGCAAGCGTGCCCCATGCCCAGTTGACGATCTCGGCAAGTTCACTAGCGAAGTCAAAGATTATGAAGGTCTTTACGTTAAAGATGCAGACAGAAAAATCATCAAAGACTTGACTGCTAGAGGTAATCTTTTTGTCAATGCTCAACTAAGACATAGTTATCCATTCTGTTGGAGATCTGATACCCCATTGCTTCAGAAGACCATTCCAGCCTGGTTTATCAAAGTTAAAGACTACGTTCCAGAAATGTTGGAAAACGTTGAAAAAACCAAATGGGTTCCAATTACTGTTAAGAACAGATTTTTGAGTTGGATTAATAATGCCAGAGACTGGAACTTTTCTAGAAGTAGATACTGGGGTACTCCAATTCCTTTGTGGGTCAGCGACGATTACGAAGAAGTCGTCTGCATCAATTCTGTGGAAGAATTGAAGAAGTTGTCTGGTAGAGACAATATCACTGATTTGCACAGGGATAACATTGATGATATCACTATTCCTTCTCAAAAGGGTAAGGGTCAATTGCGCAGAATTGAAGAAGTCTTTGACTGTTGGTTTGAATCTGGTGCTATGCCTTATGCCTCCAAACACTATCCATTTGAAAAGAAGGATACTTTCCATGACAGTTTCCCAGCTGACTTTATTGCTGAAGGTTTGGACCAAACTAGAGGTTGGTTCTATACTTTAACTGTCTTGGGTACGCATCTTTTCAAGACTGCTCCATACAAGAACGTTATTGTCAACGGTATTGTTTTGGCTTCTGATGGTAAGAAGATGTCTAAGAGATTAAAGAACTATCCAAATCCAGAATTGATTTTGGAAAAATATGGTGCTGATGCTTTGAGATTATACTTGATCAGTTCTCCTGTGTTGAAGGGTGAATCATTAAGATTTAGTGAAGATGGTGTCAAGGAAGTTATATCTAAGGTTTCTTTGCCATGGTTGAACTCCTTTAAATTCTTGCAAGGTCAAATTGCTTTGTTGAAGAAGCAACACAACGTTGGTTTCCAATACGATGTCAACTTTTCTTCTGAAAATGTGATGGACAGATGGGTTCTCGCCTCTTTGCAGTCATTGATTGAATACATTCATGCCGAAATGAATGAATACAGATTATACACTGTTGTTCCAAAATTGTTGCATTTCATTGATGATTTGACGAACTGGTACATCAGATTCAATAGAAAGAGATTAAAGTGTGAAAACGGCATTGAAGATGGTTTGAAGGCTATGAACACACTTGCTATCACTTTGTTGACTTTGTCTAGAGCTATGGCTCCATTCGCTCCATTTTTGGCGGATAATATTTATCAGCAATTGGTTCCATTTTTCTCTAAAGAATATTTGGCCATCTTGACCAAGGACACAAGATCCGTTCACTTTTTGTCTTACCCAACTGTTGACAAGAACAGATTCGACCATAGAATTGAAATTGCTATTGGTAGAATGCAAAAAGTTATTGAATTGGGTAGAAACATTCGTGATAAGAAGGCTATCTCTTTAAAAACTCCTTTGAAGAGCTTAGTTATCTTGCACGCTGACTCAGAATATCTCGAGGACATTAAATCTTTGGAATCTTACATTCTTGAAGAATTGAACGTTAGAGAATTGATTATTACATCTGACGAGAAGAAGTACAACGTCATTTACAGTGCTGTTGCTGACTGGCCAACCTTGGGTAAAAAATTGAAAAAGGATGTCAAAATTATCAAAAACGCTCTTCCAAACCTTTCATCCGACGAGGTTCAGCAATACTTGGAATCTGGTGAAATTTCTATTGAAGGCATCAAACTTATCAAGGGTGACTTGAACATCATCAGAGGCTTACCAGAGACCGCCACCAACGATGGTCAAGAAGTGAGAACCGACAATGACGTTCTCATCATCTTAGACGTCAAACTCTACGATGAATTGAAGACTGAAGGTATTGCCAGAGAAGTCGTTAACCGTATCCAAAGATTGCGTAAAAAGGGCGGTTTGCAGGCTACCGACGATGTTATTGTGCAGTATCAATTGATCAACGATCCGATTGGCTTGGGCAATATCATCAAGGAGTACTCTAACTTATTGCAAAAAACTTGCAGAGGCGAAATCAAAACTTACGATGATGCTCCAGCTAATAAGGTCATTGCTGACGAAGAACAGGAGATTCAACAAGCTACTTTCAAATTAAGATTGCTCAAATTATAAGCTGATTTATAGAATAATCAACATTATCTTGCTTTATACGTATAATGACTAAACAATAAAGTATATATACTTTCATTTATTACATGTTTATTTTTATTTTTGCTAGCTGTTCGAATAGCTATAGTGCGACTTTGCGGTGAGTAATCTACTTCACTATTATGACCCATGCTTGTGGTATATAGCTTGTATCGTATCACTGTATCATCCGAACATTAGAAATCATGACTCACATTGATTACTTATCATAATTTTATACCTGTTCCAAATACAATAATATTGTAACTCTACAACGACTTGTTTAAATTTTTACTCAAATTTGAAGGCATTTATGTGGCCCCAGAAATTTCATAATCTCATTTTAGTTATCGATAGCACAATAATTTGTATCAGAAAGAACATCGATCAACGCCAAAGACTACATGAGTGATTAAGAATTTAAACTTAGACTTCGTTGAAATTATAAACAACCATTAAAAAGCAAGCAGGTAACAAACAAATTTATAACATAAAAAATAAAGACAAATGTAATCCAAACCAAAAAGAAAAAGGATTATATAGAAGAACTAAAAAGTTGAATATTCAAGAAAGAAGAATATTCAAAAGCTAATGTAAAAATGCGGGAGATGATCAAACGATAAACTTTTGAATCAGAACCAAAAAAGCAACAAAAAAATAAGCTTATTTATTGATTAAGCTTTTTCTGCGGTAACTTCAAGGGACCTTTGAGCAGCTTCTTTTTTAGCTTCATCTCTGGCTTGTTTTTCCAGTCTTTCTTGTTCCATGACTTCATCCAAGTTTCTGAAGTGGAAAGCAAAGACGAAAGCAAGAACAATACCAATGCCACCAGGAACGGCAAATGGATAGATTAAATGTGGGTCGACCAAGACAGAAGTTAAAGCTTCACCCAAGGCAGCGGCAATAGCGTTGGTGAAAAGAAACAAAGCCATAACCAAACCTTTCATGCTTTCTGGAGCTCTAGTATAAGCAATTTCATAAGCAGTGGTCATGGCAAAACATTCAGATGCAGCAGAAAGGATGTAAACAACAACTTCAACCCAAGCACTGATTGAAGATGGTTCGTCACAGTTAGTAGCATAGTATCCACAAGGACTGGTTTCATAGACTTTCCATTGAATGATAGCACCAGAAACTTGAGATAAACCTCCCAAGATGAAACCAAAGGAAATCTTATGGACAGGCTTGAAAGTAATCTTAAACTTTCTCAAAAGAGGGTACACAATATTGTCAAGAATTGGGATGAGCACAATAATGGTAAGAGGATTAAAGTTGGCAAAAAGATCATTTGGAACACCTTTGGTAGTCATGGAACCAGCTTGAGAAGTCTCGATAGAACCAATACCAGTGTCATTAATCATATAGACGATGTAATAAATAAAAATATTACAGGCACTGAAGGTTTGCTTAACGTCGATAACAAACTGGTCATCCCAAGTGATTGGCTTGTTCTTTCTGAAAAATTCTTGACCTCTGGCAAGCATGTTGGCTGGCTTAGCGTATTCCCACAATTCACCGGACTTCCATCTTTGGATCCAGCCTTTAGAAAAAGTGACGGCAACAACTTTGGCGGATCCACTCAAAACACTACCTTCTGGAGCGTGCACAACCATTTTGTTATTTAAGTAAAGCAAGACAAATGGCATAAGCATGTAAAGAATACCAGGAATCAAGTAAGCCAACCAGAAACCAACGTCCCTTTCACAATAAG
Organism: Saccharomycopsis capsularis; assembly: GCA_031125595.1. Classification (NCBI taxonomy): domain Eukaryota; kingdom Fungi; phylum Ascomycota; class Saccharomycetes; order Ascoideales; family Saccharomycopsidaceae; genus Saccharomycopsis; species Saccharomycopsis capsularis. The sequence continues at coordinate 258,179 of JASTUX010000016.1, forward strand.
AGGTAGCAAGCTGCAAGAAAGAACCAATGTTAATAGACCAGTAGAAGTTCAAAGTCATTCTTTCAAGAGTTTGAGATCTGTCAAGGATGACCTTTTCACCAGAAGGCAAAACTTTAACGACGTCAGTTTCATACTGATATTGGTCCATCAAAAGCGGTAACAAGTTTGGCTTAATGAAACCAGTACCAAGGGCCAAAATGACGATACTGATAACGGTTGGGACAATAGCATGTCCTTGAGCAATGACATTTGGAATGGCAGCGATAATCAACAAGATGTGAGCAATAGCACCTAAGATAACACCAAGCCAGATAGTTTTAAGCCTACCTAATTTGGAATCGGCAATGTAACCACCATATAATGGAGCGACATAAGCAAGGAAGGTTAATAGTAAAGTGACCGCACTGGCAATTCTCAAACCCAAACCTAAAGCGCCCGGGTTGTGACTGGAGCTTTTGTCGAGCACAGCACCGGTTGTACTACCTTCAGGGAGAGGTCTTTGAACAAAGTTGGCCAAAATACCAGACACACCATAGTAGGAACCTCTTTCTGAGAATTCGATCAAACAGATTAAGTAAGTGTGGAAAGGAGCGTGGCCAGGAATTCTTTTCAATGTTTCAGCTTCTTCCAAAGTTGGGGCTGAAAGACCATTAGGATTGAACTCGTCGTAATAATACTGGTGCTGGTATTTGCCAGATTCCTCGAGTTCGTAAACTTCCGCATTGTTAAGAGATTTAAGATCTCTGTTATTTTTTGAAGTGTTAGAATATTGTTCACTGTTGTTTACAGTGACAATGGTGTCAGCCATTTTGCAATGAGTACTAGTCAATTAATAGACGTTATCTTAAAGAAGATTGTTAGCAAAACGACCCTAGGAGTTGAAAAGGGAATTAAAAAAGAGCGTGAAAACTTGAAGGAGACTGTATGGCCTTTATATACTGCTGGTCACGATAAGTGACGTCTGCAGACAAATTTCTTTTGCAGATAAGTAACTCAGCTGCCTGACTATCGAAACCGCTTAGGAGGTTTATTTTTTTTCTACCGTGTTATTCTTTGCACTTTTCTTTTTTCTATCTCGCGTGATGCGTATTGATGCAGGATACTGTGGACACTCTTCTGCAATTATTTGAGATCCTTTTTCGGACGCAGCCTGTGCTTGCGGGGCAAGAGGAGGGAGAGCCAGAAGCGAAACGCAGCGTCACTGATAAGCCCGCAAGTACCGGCTATCTCTCTGAGGCGGCAGGCCAATTGCAATTAAATTACGGATATCAGACACTACACTTCAGAAAAGAAATGGGAAAAATGGAAAACAAACAACAAAATAGGCAAAAGCAAAGGGCCATTCCGCGGCGGCCGTGGTGGTCGAAAAAAGAAAGATGTAAGATACCACACTGGAATGAATGGTACATCCTTTTGCGGACAGGAAATAATACTTACTGTACGGGAACGATGCATAAGAAGCCGTAAAGCGAGAAGGTAAGCACGACATCGAAAAATGCAAAACTGTGGCGTTTTTCCTCTTATTAAGAGAATTTTTCACGGTCCTTTGAAGAGACACCAGAGACCGATATCCAGCTTCGGAGCTACTCAGCTTGGTTTCGCAGCAACAGTATGTGTACGACCCAAAAGAGCAACACTAGTTTTGAAATATGTGCTCATAGGCGGCTCTTCAACATGGAGACAGCTTTAGCGATATCCAATGAATTGTACAGACAGTGGCATTAGTACCAGTATCTCCACTTTTTATTCTCTCGATAAATTCTTTATCATACGCGATAAAGCTAAATGCCACTCCTGTAAATTAGATAAGGGCGTTTAAAAGGAGAAAACACCAATTTTCTGATTTTCTCTGACTTTTTCTGTGACTTTTTCTGAACTTTTCTGATCTTTCCTAGAATCATAAAACCACAGTCCTTGGCCATTACACTGAGTACACGTTAGTAACGAGTTAACTCCCTGCCAATATTTGCTAAAGAGGCAGAAAACATATAGGGTCTGAGAAATGAGGTCAGATATCTTATCACCAAGCAATCCTTACCATTTCCAAGAAGCGCGATCCACACTAGCATTTGCTTAACCAGGGGCATCACACTAAATAGAAGACAAGCCGCAAAAATAGGCTGCAGAATCTACGGCGCTAGCTGCGCCTTGACATGTCGCATATGAACTTAATCATGGGGCCAGATTAATCCTATTGTCCTTGCACCGTTTCCTATGCAAAGCAGCTTTTGATTCTCTTAGAAAGATGAATACCAACACTACTGCCCGGACCCTTGACAAAGGGGTGCGCTTCTACATTTATTTTTACTTTTATTTTTTTTTTGGGTGGTCACGGACGATAATTGTCTTAAGCTCCTCTGTGGGGCCGTCCAGCATTTTTCTAGCGGTCTTGGCGCCAAACCAAATTCGGAAAAATTAGTTTTGCCGTGAACACGAGACGTTTACCATTAACGTGGAGCTCAGGTTGCTATTCTCAGTGCCATGATCCATCCCAGGAGGAAACTCTTCTTTTCAGCATTTAGTCACCAACAGTGGCAAAACCGCAAAGATAGAGTTCCGCCGTCTCCAGCTTCGCTCATCGACCGTCTACCTTCATTTCTCTATTTCCCATATACGCTAGCACAAACGGAAAAAACGCGCATGAAGTCGTGTAGTAACGCAGAATTTCTTTTGGTAGCTGTTCCACTGGTTTTTTGCCGCGCAAAAGAGCCATTCATCTGCGGACCCTTGTGCCATCACCCCTCGTTCGGCGTTTTCCATGCTTGTGCCGGCACGGCACTGCCTACTGCTGCATCCTCTTGCTACATGAGTCTTGTGAGCTCAACTCGGTCTGTATTGTTCTCGTGACACGCCGTTATATACCGTGGCGCTTTACTGGGCATTAGAGTTTGGATCAGGACATTTCTTGGGCACCCTCATTCCATATGTATACGCCATTTATCATTTGGCTTACAATTGCAATCTGGTGGCCTCAGTTTGGGGAAATCTCAGTTTGCTAGTAGTCTCGGCTTGTTGGACGGTTACTTTTATCGACAGACCCTTGCTCAGTTATATAATATTGAGGCTGACTTTAGGCTATAATTTTTGGTAACAAGCCATGCGCAGATCCCAGGGCTTTATCGAAAATGGCTTTCATTGCTCCTTTTATGGATAAGGTAATAGGACAGGCTTTCTGCAGCAGAGCGCCTTCCCTCTATTCACACATGTGGCGACTTAAGGAAAAAACCACAATTTCTATTTTTTACTCATGTGGTTTTTACTTGTTTCTCTTCTACACGACTCACAATGTGGCATACAGTTTAAAAATCTTGCGTTTAGCAGCTTACTTTTGATCTTTTATTGACCGCGAATATATAGTACAAGTTGATATAGAACATCGCTATCAAAAAATAGATCTAAATATCGAAAGCCTCGTGCAATGCAAAGTGTGGGTTTGCTCATTTTTGATTGATAGGCTATCGAGAAGTTAATAACAATAGCGACCAACGGAAAAAGTATTTTTACCCTAATGAGATGGAAGATGGCAAGCACGGCAAGGCAAGGCAAGCCAAGCCGTGCCTGGAGTTTTAAGTCGCAACTGTGATAAACACTGGCAAATAGCGGTACCGTAGCGACAGAAAACATGACTTAAAAAGTGCCTTCTCCAAAAAGCCAACCTCTCGCAAAATTGTCAAAAGCTATCAGTATCAAGGAAACTTGCTTCTTTTGTTTGTACTGTCAAACTTGCCTGTGTAGCATCCTAAGCCATTTCCGGAGGCTGGGATATGCGCCAGCTTTGGCTTCTTGATATCAGCAGCTTGCTCTTCATTTATGCCAAATGGAACATGCTCCTCTGTGTGGGCATTTTATTTAAAAGCAAAGGCTGAATTCTTCGCGCTTCTGGCCTCTGAGCTATTGTTGCTAGCAAAATAAATGTTTTCATCAAAGCACAGAGTATATGATTGATTGGTTTCATATTGCGCTGAGACTCTGCCATTTTCGCATTTTCTAACATATTGCTCTAGTTCGAATTCTAATATTGAGAGTTCATTTCTCATAGCCTTGTGAATAAGCATGCATTTCTCATGAAACTCTCTTGCTTCTAAAATTTCCTGAAGCTTGTGGGAACAGTACCAAAAATAGCCTTTCTTATTGCTATTATACAATATGGAGTAAATATTACCATATTCCTGAGGGCGGTTAAAAACCTGGTTGGGTTTATAAAAGTACTCAAATTTGAGCTTAGTGAAGTTTTGAATGATGTCTATCAAGAAGTCGTTTTTCATCAACAATAATTCACCGGCATCCTCGTAGCAACTAAAAAACTTTAAGATGTTGCGTGGACCGTAAGTTTTATTGAAAGTTTTATATTGGGAATACGTGTGCTCGAATTCTTCCTCAAATCTTTGCTTAAAATTAGAAAAGCATTTGTCAAAGCTTAGGATTGATTTCAATGCTTTCAAAAGTTTTTTGAGGACACTCATGGAGTTGGTTGTGCATTTTTGTGTCAAAGTCATCTTTTCATCGTTTAACGTTTTGATATTGAAAACATCAAAGACTAAATCCTCGTATATGAGGGTCTTTACTTCTGCAAATGTCATCAACTGATTCAAATGAACCCCCTGATATTTCTCAAAAGCAAAATTACGTTTTGCTGCTTGCCCAGGGCGGGGTGCTTCTTCTTGTTGGAAATATGATGGGAGAAATAATGTCTCAATCTTCACTCGCGACTGAACATCAATGTTAAGAAGCAACACTTCATCAGCGGCTTTTCCGCTCTTTCCTTTGTTTGAAAAAGGATTAAAAAGACTATAAGAGATGATCTTACCAGTGACCCCGACATGATAAATGTCGGCACTAGTCTTGATGAGAGAATGGGACTTGAAGTCTGGATTCTTGACAAAGAACAAGCCAATTACAACTCCTTCATCCTCAAACGGCTCCACAGATGCATTATCGCCTTTATTAGTTTGGCCACGGCTCATATTGTATCTATTTTGCAGTTTGCATTTTGTGAATAGCTGCATTATTGATTGTTTAACTACGGGGTTTTTAATTTTCAAGTTTTTGACTGTGGTGTTCGGAAAATAAGGCTTCGAAATAGGTAGCACTAACACGACGTCTTCTCTCACTGTATTTGCCTCTTTTATTGTTTCGGCTTCATCCATATAAAATTCAATTCCTTGCAAAAAGTCGCTGTGGTCTTTTGGTTGGCACTTCCGACCAGCGCTCTGGTTCAATGCTACCTTAATATTATAATTTGCTTCATGTACTTGTGCCTCACGTGAAAATTCAAAAGGCTCCGGATTGTTCATGTGGCTTAAATTTTCGAATTCTGAGGGCCTTTCGCGAAGTACATCATTTGACAGCCCTTTATTGTCTTCACTGACGTAATCAGTACAAAATTCATATGCAGACACATACTCGCTAATGGTGTGAAAATCTAACACAGAAGGAGCGTTCGAATTATTTGTTCTTGCTTCACCAACATGAGAAAGACTCGACTGATTGTCAATGTCACTATAAGCAGGACATGCTGATGCAGCGTAGTATTGTGCACTCAGGTCATCAGTATCAGTAATTGGAAAACCGATAAAGGACTCAACGCTTGGCATACGACTGCTTTTTTCAAGCTCTTGTTCCGAGGCTTCTTTGCTGTTTGAATAGTTGAATCCATTTTCTGAAGTTGACAGAAGGTAGACTGAGCTAGAAGATTTTGTGTTAGAAGAAAATAGTTTCGGAAACTGATTGTTTAAAGAAGTTGTGGTTTCGAGTTCGCCAAGCTGGTTCACCAGGGTCGTAACAGCCTTGTTAGCCCCTTGATTTATCTGGCTATATAGCTCCCTGATTCGATATGGGTGTTTGTGAAAATTATCAAACACATCAACCTCATCTGTGTTTTCCGTGCGATAGTTTTCATTTTCCAATATAATAAAAGGTAGTTCATGATCTCTGATATAATAAAAATCTATTTTATTTGTCGCCCGTAGCTTGATATGATCGATACGATCAACGCACTTGGGGTCACTTTTTAATTCGATAATCTCTATCAAGAAAATGTTGTACTCGAAAAACAAAGGCTTCGTTCCTAAAAGCTGATCTTCTGTATTTTGAAGAAATTGGCTGACAAAACATAGTCCGAGGGGCGTATCTGTTACCGAAGCGTCAAATAACTTTTTAATGGAGATTTTTGAGCATGTGAGGCAGGATATTTCGACGGTATTGGCTGGGTCGCTCAAGACAAAGGATAGCTGAGATATTATCTCGCTGGGAAGAATCTCTTGATTGATATCATTTCCAAAGCAGTCAATGTACATTATCGAAGCCGCTTTCTAGACGGGCGTTTCAAGGGCTTGTAAGAATAAAGGTCACCTTGTATAACAGTGGCGAAGCCTGTTGGGTGGCAAGGCCGCAGTCCAGTGCTTTGGTGTAAACAAGACAAAAATGCAAAGGATTTGGAGATGCGCACAGGGATGGAAAGGAGGACAAGAAGTACCCCAAGCTGGTGCCAAGATCCTGCCTTTGTAGACGGTTAAGCTTGATAAAAATTTTTCTGTTTCCCAGTTTCTGAATAGTTATCGCTGAAGGTAAAGAACCTCCGTGAGCCGGCAATCAATGTGCCGCAGCGCGTAATTAATGTAATAAACCCAAATAAGGATACCGTCAGCGCTTGCTAAATGTAGCGAGATCACAGATCTGATCGAATGCGTGGGAAAACAGGGAATGACGGCAACAGCAAGAGGGCAGTATACAGCAGGTATAGTTGGTTGTAGCCTTTCAGTGACTGCTTGGCCAATAATTGAGCGTTAAGTAGGCATTTCTTTCAATTCTGCTGCTGGGCGTCAGAGAAGGCTTTGGCACTTGATCATAGACAAAGGTACTTCAATCAGGGCACATCCGACTTCGTCAAGCGATTTCGACCTCAACAGGCGCATTTCTCGCGCAACCTGCAGCATAATCGCTCAACAGAGTCCCGTGCTCTAGGACGTTGAAACATAAACCCGTACAAAGCGGATCCGATTCTGCTCGCAAACAAGCGACATCTCTTCGGATTGCGTCTAATATACGATCTCTCGGTGTTTTTTTTTGTAAACGGAAGTGATCAACTACTTGGTTGATGCATATATCACGTGGTGCATAAAGTAAGAAACAGCTACGCACATGGAAGCCTTCCAACATCACAGCGAGCCATTTTTGGCCCACGTTTGTGTCTTCCGATTCTCTTTGTGTCGTGAGGAGAGGATCTTTCAGAATAAGAAACAAATGATAAAGCATTTTCAAGGAAATTTGGTCTGGTATTCAATACCCATTTATGCCTTGCTCTGTGCCCTATCACCGGCAAAAATAAAACACATACACAACATTAAAATAAAACATTCTTCGTCATACAAAAATACTAAAGATGTCCAACCAGGAAACTAGCCAAATAGATTCAAAGTTTATCAACCATCTCACAAAATACAGGATCACAGGAGCTCCGACTCAATATATCGGAGAGGCTGTTGCGCCATATATAAAGGCAACATTAAGTCTTGGTGGCGAACCTGTAAAATCGACTGTGAAATCTGTCGACTCATGGTTTGACACCGCCTTGACCACTGTTGACGGATACTTGCCATCTGCTTTGAAAAGACCAGAGACAGCTGCCGGGCCAAATACAAGCGTGATTGCACGTCAAGCAAATGCCGCAGTCAATAATGTTCAGACAGCGGTAGCTAGCGTCAGGGTGAGCAAAGCAGAACCTTCTATTCACAGTTCCTTATATGAAACATATGTCCACCAGCCCTTACACGAAACTGCTTTGAATGTCAGAAGTAGCTATTCGGGCATTTACAATACGCACGGGAAAGCCCTCCTTAGAGGTTCCCTAGATCCTCTCACCGGCCCCATTAATGGGCAGCTAGAATTGTTTGTTGTCAACAATTTCCCCAAAGCACAAAAAGTACCTAAGGAGGGGTTTTCCAATGAGATGTCCAGAACAGTGAGAATTGTGGGAAACGCTTTGATAAGCTTGATACCTTCTAGCATCACGCAGACCACAAATCACATTATGGATACCTATGCTGAAAACTATGTCAACCAAAATGTCAATGGTATGGTTGCTCCATTGACTGCCACAATAAATACCACACGTGTGTTGTCGAACGAGGTTGTTCAATTGGCTGCTAGTACCGTTAACGACCAAAGAACTAATGCCAATGCTTAACAAGAATGCAACAACACATGACAGTGAAAAAATAGAATTAGATAGTCTGCAATAAATTAGGAAACTGCAAAATAAGAGCATTTCTGTTAAAGTAGGATGTTAAGCAGAAAAAATATATTGTTGAAAATCTATAATTTTTGATGCTCTTCGACAAATTGTTGAACCGCCGTCTTAAGCACCGTATTAGGGTACAATTGCGAAACCGCCAAAGGCTCATGAGTAAATGGATCAGTATTATGTTTGGAAACATAGCTTTCTATCCATTTTTTCTCGTACGTATGACCAGAAGGAGCTATAACAGGGTTAACAAAAAAAGTGAAACCTATAGGGTCTAACAAGTATTCTGGAATTTCATAGAACGAAACATCGAGGTTATTTGCAATTTCCTTTAGCTCCTCTGAATTAAGAGTTTTGCCCTCGGAACTGCCAGATTTTGTTTTCAAGTGTTTTTCTTTTATGGTTTTGTCCTCCAATCCTTTAACCAAAGTTGGCTTAAACGTGTTTCGTAGCTCCTGCACATCTGTGTGATATTCTGAAGCGAGATCCTGAATTTCCTTCTGATATTGTAAATTTCTTCTAAAGCTCACGACGCTACCTTCGTGCTTTTTGTTCACTGTATCGCACTCATGATTATAGTTCTTCTCCAACAACTGCAATATCTTTTGATATAGCAGCATCCTGCTTTGGAATCTGGCGCTTTTTTGGACGTGGTTGAGCTTAGCCTTAATTTTATCCATGTAGACACGCACCTCTACAGCTGACGTAGACTGAGATTCAATGGCAAGCTCATACGATCTCTGGAATGCTCGCCACGCCCGGAATAGCCTTTTTTGCATCAAGAATACTATGCCAGTATAGAAAAAGGCCTTCATGGAGCTATCGTCGCAGAACATGGCTTCGTGACAGTCTTCTACTACCGAAAGGAGCCACTCAGGATCACCGGTGAACTCTGACTTGTACGGAAAGTGGTCCGTATGTGGGTCTTCATCGTCTACTTCTGACTTCATGCCAGGCAAGGCTGGATCTCTGAGCCATGTTCTGAATGACTTGTGCTGTTGCGGGTGTCTCTTCTCGTCGAGCTTGAACTTGGCAGTGGCCCGGTTGGTGAAGAACACCACCTGACTGTTATCAACTTTGATCGCTTTATTATACCATTCTATCGCCTTTTCGTAATCCTGCTTTCTGAAATATCTGTTTCCTTCCTATAGGAATGAACCTCGAAAGGCTTTGATTAGTAAAATAGCTTCAAGAAAGATAAAAAAGGATGCAACCGATGAATTGAAACAACAGTATTTCCAAAAAGGGATGCTTGATTATACCACATACGTTTTTATATTTTTCCGCCAGCATTTTCGATAAGTGTCAATATTCTGCTCAGCTAAATCATATTTGTATGATATTTTTGTTGCAATATCACAAAATAGGAAATAGTTACGCGTCAAGCACCCTTCATTAGCGAAAAGCGCCAATCTCCTGTCTTTCCATTCACAACATAATTTTCGCAAATTCGACAAACCCAGTGAACCGTCGTTATGGAACATACTAAATACAAGATGTGATCGCACTACCTTATGCACAGACAACTACATTAAAATAATAACTCCAAAGACAATTATATTTATGCCGTAACAAATGCACCAACAGAAACAATTAATAAAGTAAAATAGACACCAAACGCCCAAATAGAAACTTCCAAATTACATAAAAAAATAAAATAAAAAAAATAAGTCAGAAACAAACGATGTTCAACCAAGGTAAACTTGTAAATCAGACTTTAAACGAAATCTCCTCTCCCTTGATTATGTTCCCAATTACACTAACACTATCAACTCGAATGTTCAATTGCTTAACCTTCGAAGATTCGTACTGCTTCAAATCGACAATCCAATAATTAAAATAAGACACACCGACAAACTCACCCGCAACAAAAATATTCCAATAAGATGCTTTCGTCAAATTGTTCGTGAAATCATTCCATCTCACATATATGGAGCTAGGACTCAATCGTTGGACAAGACTAAATTCTTTGATTTTATTTATTGGAGAAAGAGGCAACGATGACAAATCTTCATCTAAGACAGAGTAAATAGCAAAATCACCAATGTATAGTTCAGCAAATGATGTAGGAACCGCATTATTTGGAAGCACAATCCATTCTTCGTCATCACTATTGAAAAACTCGGAGTCTGCGGTTGAATCCGCAAGGCCATTGCCCCTGTCGTTGGGCACACCATCTCCACTGTCATGGTACTTGTCACCCACTTTGAAGATGTTCGAGAACATCCTGTTATCATTATTACTCCTGCTAGCAAGCTTAAAATGATTGTTATTATAGTTAGCAGCGCTAGTGACAGAGTTTGATAAAGGTGTGGCAATACCGCTACTTATCCAGCTGATATTCACAGACTCTAAAACGCAATATTCCCATTTTATACCCTTTGGGGTTGGAAATGCCATTTCAAGTGTTTTCCATTCAGTTTCAAAAACAGTACTTTTTGAAGCACTTATATCAGTATTGGCTATGTCTAAGGGAACTTTTAACACACCATCGCTAACATTATGGATCGACTTGTACCTTCTTTCAATTTTGTACCTAATTTCAAGCTGGAAATAACCATCAACAATATCATGCACACTAGACTTTGAATTATACAAAAGGCTGTTGCTAGTAGCTTTGTCAGAGCTGCCGTTAAGGTCTCTGTCCATAGTTTGAAAATCTTTGTTGATAAGACTGTACTTGTAATTTAGTTTGACTCTCAAGTTTTCTGCTCTACAGTCGTTAGCAAAGTTAAATAAAGTTTTGTCAGTAAGCTGCTTGTTAATTTCTTCTTGTGATTCGCTGTCATCCATAATCAACAGACTGTTATTTTTGATAATTTTCAAACATGATCCTCCGATATAAGCTTCATCCTTATCAATTTCTATGCTGAGCAAATTGTAGTTGTTCTTTTTATTAATGTTGCTATCAAATACGATGTCTGGTATTTCGGACTGGAGATTATTGTTCACCCAATAGTTATTGAATACGTTTTTTCCGCAAATGGAAAAAAATTTGCCCTCTCCAGTAGAAAAGTTGGTGTAAAAAACAAATGAATGTTTTTTGGAGTGAGAATTTCTATGACCAGCAAAAGGGTGGTAACACGTAACAGTGCGTGGTGTAACGTGAGAAGAAACAGTATCGTTATCTTCATCATACCTCCACAACTTCTTATCATTATCTAGAAAATTATCTTGGCCCAAGTATTCATAAGTCCAAGCAGGAGCAAACAAGCATACATTTGAATCGTAGGCTTTGCAAAAATTTATAGCAATAGGAGCATCGTAACCGCCGTTCCCTATCTTTGACCCACGACCCCACATATCAATACCAACATAAAGAGAAGACTTTACCCCGTGGAGACCAGCAATGGCCACATTTTTCTTGAGGGTATCTTCATCCCACCAATAATTTGAAAGAAACTGATCAGAAGACTTAAAAAGTTGATAGTTTGAAGGTGACACCCCATTTTCATACTTTATTTTATTCAATGACGGGATAAATGAATCATACCATACAATTTTGGAATTTCTGCAAACCAAATGAGCTGCTGATTTTAAAGAATCTATAAAGTTTATAATTTCGTATGAGTCTGAATGATTGAGGAATCGTGTTTCTATATTTATGAGAAAGCCGTCAAATCGGTAATGCCAGAGTAGCTTGACAAGCATTTTAACATAAATGAATTCATTGTTATTATCTTTAGTACACAATTGAGTAAGTTGTTTGAACTTTTCTGTGCTGTTGCCTTCTAGTATTACTGTACCAAGACACTGAATGCCGAAACTGTGGCAATTGTTAATCCATGAGACAGTTGGGACTGAAATCATATTGTGCGAGAAGTAAATGAAACTGCTGACTAGTGAAGGAAACTGAAGATAATAGTGAGAGCCATTAGGATGAGGAAAATAGCCATGGGGGTCCAAATCCTCATTGTTTAAATAGTTTCCCTTAAAATCGTGGCAAACAGAAAGATTGATGGTGTCAGGACCTGGTCTTACTCGTTTGTACAAGTTTAGTTCTTTCCTCGGGATCCGAAACGAATCATATATGTTAGAGCTTATGTCATCATAACTTTTATACCATGCTTCTAGTTCTTGCAAAGAATTGAAGTACAAGCCGCAGGTAGAATTTTTGAAGTTGATAGGAGGATTGCCGCCATTGTTTGCTGAAGCCACATCATTGAAAGAATCAGGCTGATCCGAGTCTTGAATGGTTATTGCTTGCGAGAATAGCGATGGAGCCCTTGAACCTCCCAGCTTTTGTATCTCAATAGATTGTCCATTGCTGTTGCTATTGCTGTTGGAGCTTATTCTCCGCGATAACCTTCGACTGACTCGAGCGTGGGAAAGCATTGTAAGCAATAGCGATACCTGCCAAGATAACGCTGAGCTCTCAAACAAATATCAGATTGAACAGAATAAGACGCCACCTAGAATGGTTAATACTTGACAGATAGGGGTGACAAAGCAGACTTCTAGCTCTTCCAGCGCTTTGATTTAGTAGTTCACACAAAACAACCAAATGACTAAAAGAAGACAGAACGCCTTGTGTTGGCTTGTGTTATTTTGTAGAGGCACAATGCGATGCCCATCGCAGACAGCAGGCCGGGAGGCTGAGACTACCCTACCCGTGGGCCCAAAAAAGGCGCGGACCATGTGCGCCAAAAAGGAGCTCGCGATTTTTAGTTAACGCTGCGCTCTTCTCCATAGTGAACTCGCTTGATTTATATTTTCTTTTCGTTTTTTTCTTTTACTGTCAGCAGACCACATTCATCAACCAATTCGCAGGCACCAATAAAAACAAAAAGATGGGTATTTTGTTATTCTTGTTCTTATTCTTTATAATTATCATCTTCGTGGTAGCTTTACCTGCCATTTCTGGCGTGGGAACCTTCCAGATGGACAAGAGTGCTGCCAGAAAAAAAAAGAAAGACGAATACGAAGAGAGCTTAAAAGCAGAACCAAGCTCCAGCTCATTCGAAGGATACATTCCTCCTGATGAGCAAGACATTTATGCCGATAAAACAGAAGGTAAAAGCAAAGCACAAAGATTGAGAGAAACATTAGACAATGTCAATATTCCGATAGCATTCAAAACCCAAGCATTAAAACAAAACGAAGGCCAGATGACTCTTAGAAGAAGACATATCGAGCAAAAAAACGAGAACGAGGATGACCCTAATGAATTTGACTACGATATTGACGATTTGATCCAGGAAGAGGAAAAGCAAAAGAACAAGGAGTACCAAGATCGTTTGAGATATGCTAAAGACGCGAAGGAGCGCCAGAGTCGGTACGAAGAAATTGCTTAATTATATTGTGGATCTGCATTTTTCATTTCCTTGTTAAATAACTGCTTTTTGTTGAGTAATTTGAAAATTTTTTTTTGCATTAACAGTAGTAACATGAGGATCTTACTGCTCATGTTGAAAACATAAAGCTTTTCAAAAAGTTAAAATGATGCACGATACTGCAACCATAAGCAATGATCAGCGATAGGGAGGAAGCTTACTTGAATACTAGAATACTCTTCAGGTCTCAAAGTTTGTATTGTGTGACTGAGATAAGCTTTGTGTTGTCGAAGTTTGCCCTCTCAAATAGATAACATTATTGTAAAAGATATCCAATAACCTGAGAAAGCAGAGCATTATTAGTTATTGTAAGGTTGCAGCCTTTCGGCTCATATTGTAATTCACAAGAAGCACGTACCTTGTTACACTCTAATTCCCTGCGAATTTGGACATAATCGCTGGTATATCAGTTACTTCCAGTTTTTATCTTTTGAAGACCGCTCTTTCCCAAAAATATTAAGCAGAAGAGATAGTTGAGGTCGCAGCATCTTAAGTTGGCAAACTCCTCACCGACGCAGTTCAAATGGTTTAGTAGAATATGCACTCCAATAAGCGTGACCATAAACCTAGCTTAAGATCTGCTTGTAAAAGTCGTAATCGAGACGATAAAAACTATCCCGCATCTTAGAAATGGGATTATAGTCATGGTGGAAACTTTATCACCGAAAACAGCAAAACATCTCGACTGCCAAGCGCACGTTTTTGAACCGTTTTATTGTTTCGTAGAGGAACAAAGATGATTTTCAAAATTACAATAGAATAACTCGTTTAGCGTATCTAATGTGAGACAGTAAGATAGAAAGGCTGCGAAATTTTACTCATGGTGAGTTTGAAAGCTGGGAGTGGTTGGCATGTAACTTGCACATTCTTCCTTGATTGTTTTGTATTGCTCGTCTCAGTTTAGTAGTTGAAGAACATGGTACAATTATACCTTACAAGTACATACAAGTTAAATTAGTGGGCACCATATTAAGTATCAACGTTTCATATATCCCAAATATTCAAGATACCGTATATAACAAACAATAAGCCGGGAACAGAACAAAAAGCTCAAAAAACAGGTTGAAAATTCCTAGTAAAGGCAAGAAACTGAAAAGAAAGGACGAAAACAGAAAAGCGTGAAAAGAAAACAAGAGAAGAGGAAAGATAAAATCAAGATAAAAAGCAAAAAAATATAAACAAGAAAACTTCAATGTTTGAAAAATTACTGCAAGCCTAAATCATTTTTTGAATCATCCTCAAAGTTATGGTATAAATTACCGTTTGTCTCGGTTTCCTGCAAATTTTCGTTATCATGACCAACGTTGTAATTTTTCACCGGGTTCCAAATGCTAGTAATGCTGTGATTCAATCTGGTGGAAAGCCTAGAAGGCATCATTTTCAATAGAGATGAACTTGAGTTATTTTCACGCTCACTCAAGAGTAACGGCAACTTGTCTGCGTTGTTCAAGTTATCAGAGGCCTCAGAGGTCCTTTGAATAGATGAACCAGAAGAAGAATTGCCTTCAAAAGATGCAGCGCTGTCATCATTTTGACTCAAGGCACCGCCCAAGTTTCTTGTCGCAGAGCTTTCCTCATTCAATAGCCCCGTCGAGATGGATGAATTGATATCCAAGCCTCTAGCAGAAGAATCGTCATTGTTGTTGCCGCTCAAAAAACCGGTGAGTGACGAAGCTGTTATTTTCGGAGAAGCAGCAGAACTAACAATTCCCGGGACATTGGGATCCTCGCCCCTAAAAGAGAATTGGTTTGCCACATCATTGACGTCATCATCATCGTTAACACTTGTGACTTTTATTTCAATATCGTCAATTGGCGCATTTTGGAATTTTCTCAAAGTCTTAATCTGCGACTTTTCTTGTACAACATCATCATAAGTTGGAGGAGGCATTGTGTGGACCAACTCTTCACCATTTTCAATGAGAAGGTTGTTCAAGGCCTTGCTACCGGTTTGAGCTTCGAAAGAAGAAATATAATTGTAGGCGGGTGGTTTGATTGGTGGTTTACTCATCAAATGCATTTCAGAAGAGGTGCCCGTTATATCTCTGCTATGAGTGCTACCCGTGTAATTAGGATGAGCATTATGTGAAGCGGTTGCAACTAACGGCGTGTCAATTGAATTCATGATAGGTGATCTGGCAGCAAGAGTTGGCGATAAAGCCTGTAGCCCAGGCGACAAGGCCTGCAATGCCGGTGATAATGCCCTAAAGTTTGGGGACAATTGCGTGGTGCTTACTGGGGATAGCTGGAGGGTTTCACTATTTGAAGGGGTCATCTTAGGACTCAACAACTTGTCAATATGGTCATTTGCCCTTGAAGATGTAACGGGAGATAAAGAGATATTGTAGGTTTTAGGCTTCATTGGCATAGCTTGGGGAGAAGTAAGATCCAAATCAATAGCCCTTGGCTGGTACAAGTTGGACGAAATCATCTCTGGAGTGATTTCTGCTTGAAACTCGTTATCCAAGTTGGCGTAATCATCACCAGTCGGCACTGGTTTGTCTTCCCGACTATCAAGCAGAGTATCATCAGCAGTCAGCCTAGCTGGAATCTTGCAAGCATCTAAAGGGTTCACAATGTGGATGTCATCGTTAGAGCCATTGTTATGCCACTTTGGAGATAGAATTGTTTCGGCTGTAGGTGGAGCGTCTACTCCAAGTATTTCCGGAGGGAAAAGAGGATTGTTATTAGTTAAAATCTCAATACCGCCGTTTGATTTCTTCCTAGCATAAGTGTATGGATCGTAAAGACCAGCACCATCATAAGCAGGTAATAAAGTATTCGCTTGGGTGCATAACGGGTGAAGAAGCGTTATCGGAGAATCAATCGAGATTTCGTAATGTTTTCTCTTTGGCTTTTCTTCATCGTGCGAGTTACTGTGGTGATGACCGTGCTTCTTTTTTGGCACTGGGCTCACAAAACTTGAGCGGCGATTGAAAGCTGAGCCATTGATATTAGGGGCGCTAGGGCCTGTGTTCAATTCGGAATTATCATTAGTGATAGCCGGATCCACATATCCCAAGCTATCTGCTACTGTTGCCTCAGCAGCTTCATTGTTTAGCTCAAAGTCATCAACTTTTTTGGATAATCTGAGGGATATCTTGATCCAATGGTGGCATTGAATGTTTTTGTGCTTTGCATCTGGGTGAAGCTTAGAGCTAAATTTCGAAAACATTTCTGGAACAAACAATTGATAATTGAAATCCTTAGAGCTTATGTACTCTTCTTCATCATCTTCGGGCATAATCCTCTTGTTCTTTTTCCCCTTTTTCTTGTCATTAGTTTTATTGCTGATGTTGCTATCATTGCCAGATCTATTTAAAAGATTAGGTAATAATCTATCCGGATTAACGGCTGCAGAGAGTGAGCTGGCCACAGAGCCATTTCCAGTGGAGCCAGCTATCGGAATATCGTTGGCGGCTAATTTATCTGAATCAGCTTTCTTAACATTACCAGTCTTGTCCGTGATGACGCTATTATTAAAATTAATATCCTCAAAATCTTTTAATAAATTAGTGCCAACCTTTGGTTTGTGTTCCATCAATAAAAACTTCCTCTGAGGCTCGAGACGGTGGACTTTTCGATTTTTGCACCAATACTCTAATATCTCAACCAAAAAAATTTTTATTTTGTAAAGTTTAACGTTTTTATCCGTTGGGACTAATCTTATGTTGATAGGGATAAAACTGTTCAAAATGACAGAATTCGACGCAATCAAAATTGAATAGCTTAATCTGTCTTCCCACGTTTTATTGATCATGATTGGATCATAATTTTCTTCAATAGATTGCGATGAATTGGTTCTTATCAAATTAATCTTCTTTTTAGCGCGAAGGGTTGATTTGAACTTACCTGAACGCACAACTTCAAGATTGAGCCAATAGTTTACAAAGCCAAATGTCAAATTGAGAGACTCCGGGACAGATTGAGGAATAGTTTGTTCAAAGTTGTAAATGTAGTCACCAGGCTGGAAAACATAGTTACCTTGAGAATCAAAATAACTTGATTTCTCTTCCAAATCGACTGCTTTAGCAGAGAGTTCCAGGCCTTTTCCATTTCCATTTACATTAGCGGACGAGCTCGACTTAGAAAACACGCTGGTTTTTCCTGAAAGTTGGTTCATCACACTTTTAGGCTTTGAAAGTCCAAAAAGCTTTGATTTTCTGCTGCTGCTCTTTTGCGAGGAGTTTGAGGTGACGGCGTTTAAAGATGAAAAGAAGCTGTTCGATACGTTGCTCAGGTCATTCAAGTCCAAGTTATCAATATCGGAGAACTCAATGCCCTTTCTGATAAAGTGTTCAGGAAGAGTGTTAATGTGGTTGGCCCCGCCTTTTTGGTAGCGAGGGTTGTCTCGGTCATGAACGTCGAAGAAGGGCCAATCATACTTGAGGATATTTTCAATCTCCAAAAATTCTGTCTTCTTCGGAGGGATACCTTCTGGCCAATTGGTTCTTG
Organism: Saccharomycopsis capsularis; assembly: GCA_031125595.1. Lineage (NCBI taxonomy): Eukaryota > Fungi > Ascomycota > Saccharomycetes > Ascoideales > Saccharomycopsidaceae > Saccharomycopsis > Saccharomycopsis capsularis. The sequence goes on from JASTUX010000016.1 coordinate 276,209, forward strand.
AGTCGCCCTTGAAATTCAAATTTATGTTTTTAATCTTGGTATTGTTCTTCAACACTCTGAACAAGAGTATTCCTCGAAGAACCACTGGAGCAAGCTCTGCAGTCTCGCCTTCAGAGACGGACTCGTCTTCCTCGGCGCGGTTTTGAGAGGCACGCTCATCACCGGGGTCGTTGCTTTCCGCAGAGTCCAAGTGATTCTCGAAGAAACTGTGGCGAGGGTTTATGTCATCTGCTGGGCCATCAGAATCATTATGAGCGTTTGCTGACATTCCCAAGAGGTTTCTTCGCTGGCTTCTACTTCTTCTGTTTCTTGCATCATTCTGTTCATTCTGCAAGAAAATATTCTCCTCAACGAGAAGCAAGTATGCTTTGAAGGACGCGGTTTCTATCACTGGGTTGTCTGGGAAATAAGGGAGCATAACATTTCTGTCAGCGGTAGGAAGAAAGTCCTGATCTGGACTGCTTGTCGCCGTTTTCTTACGATGGAGCGCCTCGTTGTATTGAAGTTCATCGTCATTGACAAAAATATTCTGCGGCGGAGACGAAACAACGCCTTCCAAAGGTTGCTCGTGACTGGTGACAGAAAAGAGAATATCTGTGGGATTTAGTGGCGCTGACATTGAAACGCTGCTTGCTGGCGGTGGAGCCCAGTGAGACTTTTGGAGCTCTGTCAAAACTTTTATTCTTTGATGGAAAAACAGAACGTACAAACCGGGACCTCGGAAACAGACAGGCGCCTTGAGACAACGTTATCTGGCGGCTAATCAAGCACTGCAAGCAACGTTTACCGAGAAACAGGTACAGACTGACCAGCAGTTTGAGAATGACGCTGGATGGATGGGGCAAGAAAGTGCAAATAGCTGACTGTCACAGATGACTGATTGTATTTGTAAAATGGCAAAAGCGCACACACCTGGGGGATAGTGCTATCGGCCAAACAAGTCGCGAAACCAAGAACGAGAAAAAATAAACTTGTAGGAGAGCAACAGAGACGCAGTGTTGTCAGCGAGAGGATGATCTGTTGTGTGTGTGGCAAAGGCCGAGAGAAACAGGTTTGAATGGCTCTAGGGACTCCCATGAAGTGCAAGATGCAGAGTGAAAAAAGCAGACAGAGACAATCAAGAGAGCCCAACGTAAAGTCCGGATAGCCTAGCGGATTACCTCATCTGGAGATACCCAGTCTTGACACACCACACGGGCGGCGGCCACTGCTGCTACCCGGCCAGTTTCCGCAGGTATTCCGCAGGCTGCGGTTTCTCCCCAAATCACCCCAGAAAGGCACCATACCCGCATGGTCCACCGGCCCCAAGGGAAACTGTCCCGGGAATCGATCCGGCCACAAAGGTGCTCTCGCTAGTCCGGTGCTGTTCAAAGGACATCGGCGCCATGACTGCTTAACTATCTCTCCACCAATACGCGTCTGCATCGCGAAATCGAAAAAAGCGGCCAATGAAAGCCAACATCAATCAATGCTATTTGTGGTGTGTGCGACACAAGCCATTCCCAACAGACGAGCCGAACTCACGCATAGTGGCTAAACAATGCTCTTTAGCTTGCTCTCCAGACATAGTGTGGTTGGCGTACCTTGCGGTATCGCCTTGGCCTCCATTTACAATGCTAATGGAGCACCTGTGAAAGCAGAGGGTCAAAAAAGAAAGTTCTACGAGGACTTGCAAGACGACATCGCCGTCCCGGGCACCAATAGCGCCATCACCAAGAAATTGCTCCAAAAGGAAACCCCGAATGAAAATAAGGACATTGAGGCTGGCTTTGCCGAAGGCATGTCTATCAGAACCTCCGACTTTTTGGAAAAAAAGTTGAACGGCTTCAGAAAATGGTCCATAGATCATCTCGAATACTACTTTTACGAATACCAAACCGCCAAATCGTCGTTCAACAATGAACTCATAGCAGCCTCAAACAAGTTCCACTCAATTATTGTTGAGCCAGTCTTGCCCAATTTGGTATATATTCTTACCGGATCCCTAACCGGATCAGTGCTCGTCAACAGAAAATCCCTTCCTATTAGATTTATTACTCCAATAATTTTCGGTACCACCTTTTACGGCTACTTGATGCCACAGTCTTACAGCAACACGAAACAATGGGTTTGGGCAAACGAAAGAGATCAGTTCCCTCACTTCGCTCAACAGCACATACAATTTTTGATCTCATTGGAAGAAAACAGAAAATGGGCATACAAAAAGCTCGACGAAAGCCACGAATCGTTGAATGGCCAGGTTCACAATGTTAGACAGAGTATCAAGAATATTTTTGAATTTTGATTGTCTCGGCGCTTAAAAGCAGCCTGAATATTCTGCCGATACAGACACGAACCAATATACACGCTAATCAGTATTACTTTGCATCCTTTATTTATGAGTTTCAAAAGCTCTGACAAAACTATTTTCTACAGCAAAACAGAACAATAATGTAGATTCTATAGACTAGTTTTAGGAGAGTATGTGAGATGTTCGATTGGGTCTCAATTGGAATCGCCCCGCTACTCTTGTACGCGGACGCCGCATCACGATGCAGACCTACAGCATCTTTCTGGTTTTGTGTCCCAAAGAAAGACAGCTCAGCGTTTCAACATGCCGAAAACCACGCCGGCTATCAATTTCAAGTTTTTCTTCAACAAGATTGTTTTTGTGTTCTTGTTTGTCACTAAAGCTAAGGGGTACAGGCACCGGACCTTCATTGAGGTTGCGCTTATAGTTTTAGCAGGACATCTAAGCAGCCGAAATTTGGGCTGTCTTTCATTACGACATACATATACCGATTTTCGCTTCAGCTTACACGGGCCTCTGTCTCCAAAGTTGTGGGTACGCGACATTTAAGCGCCCAAAGATTGGATTAAGCGCGGCAGTCAATATTTACGACCGCGCCACCTGTCTCATCAAGGTAGTAGTCGTCTTAATTTTACTGCTCACTCACACCCACAAACTCAAATTGGCAGTGCTGTTCCAGTTTTGTCAGTTCATGCTGGTAAAATATTGGCGTTTTCCTTTTTATGCCTTTTTTCTTCAGCTGCCAAAAAGAACCCTGTGTTTGGCTACTGTGAAATGTCAGCGCTAAAAGATAGAAGCCCAACTTCACGCGGTTCGTCTCGCGATATCGAAAATGAAGAACTAATATTTTATTCTAAAGCAAGCAAGGTGAATCGCAAGTACGACTGTCAAAGTAATATAGAAAAGTTGGCTCCCAGGTCCGGTCTTCAATTCAAAATAGGGCCACAATTCAGCCACACATACATCATTCACAACGTGTTAACATCTAATGGACAGTTTGTAACACCGCTCATAGATGCCAGAATTGACCGAGGGTTTGAGAAAACTGATAACGAATGGATAGGGTATAAGCGAAACTATTTTACTCTAGTAGCGTCTTTTGACTTCCATCATATGCCTTTTAAAGAATTTTTGTCGGAGACATTTACAGTGATTGATAGCAACCAGACCGAATCTGCTGTCAAGTATTTTGCTTTGAGACTCGTTTCGAAATGTTCCGAAGATGGAAGTCCAATCAATTTGGTTCAGCATACAGCTAAGCGAGATAGAGGGCCTCAATTTTCACCTCCAACATATCCTTCGGTTCCTGGGCAGCTGCCCCATCATGATATTGTCAAGGAAGCGGCCAATGTGCGTAACAATGAGAAGATTGCAAAACTCAATAAAATATTTTATTTCAATAGAAAGACACAAGCTGACGAAGTTGATGATCTTTCGGCCCTTGTTGACTATCCAGAAGACAAAATTTCAAAAGTAGCAAGGTATGAAAGAATCCAATTTGCGTCTTCCATCAATTACCGCAAACCGACATGCACGAACAAGCATTTCAAGTTATATGTGGAGCTCATTTGTATCACTATGGAAGGCAAAGAAGTTATCGTTGCCGTAGCCGAAACACCTCCACTCATAATTAGGGGAAGATCACCTTCAAACTATAAAGGGCAAAAATCACTTAAGCATATGAGCAATAAGCCGGGCCTCAAAAACATTCACAGCCCAACTCTTTTAGATGCTAATATACTTCATTCTAACGCAAAAGATCTGCCACCAGTTTTCGGTATAGAGCCACACATAGAATATCATGAAAACGCTTTAACAACAAGTCAATTAGAAAATATGCCTCTAATTGACTCGAATTATGGAGGCACGATTCCACTGCAAATTGATCCAATCAAAACTGAGCCCATAAAATTGCAAGATGATAGAATTAGAGATATGAACATTGCAAAAAAGAGTAAGCGTATTACAAAAAAGACGAGCAAATCAAGCAATAGTAAGAGGAGAAGCAAGAAGAAGAGTAATTACACAACAACTGAAACAATAAGGATAGAACCCATTTATGAGCACGATGATGTTGCAACAATTGAAATGATAGAGGCACATATTAAACAGGCTGAGACGGACCTTTTACCATTTGATCTGGTTAAACTAGATGCAACTACTTTTCCTGACTTGCACAACTTTGCCGACTTTGGCAACAGGAACTCCAACTATACTTACCAACCGGCCATGATCAATGAAAACGAAGATGCCAGTGAAGATACTGAAATGTCTCCAATAAACTTGTTTAATTCTTTTGAAGGAAATGTTTTGCCTGAAGGATTGGCCAGCTTAGATCTTAACCTGGAGCTAACCAAATTTAACACTTCTATGGATGAAATAGCTGTGAAAGAACTGGCGCTTTCAGAGATTTTAGAGACCAGCTCCTATTCGTTCTCAAACAATGTGTCACCAAACTCTGAGAATGCTGATTTTAAAGGATCACTTTCCCAGATAATGGCACATATTGATGAAGAAATGGAACAGCAAGGGCGTCATCAAATGAGAAACGAAAATTTCATACCCAAAACGGAAAAATTGCCATTGCTTGATGAATTACTGGAGAACCTTTCTGCAGCTAAACCAACTGATGACATAAACTCACGAGAGTGGATCGATTATGATTGCCCCAGTTTTGTAGCATTGAGCAACAGCACGCATTCTATAAAGATATGATTGATGATTCACGATATTATATGTTTGATTTTTGAGAAGTTTATACCTTTTTGTTTTCTTTTTTTTCTTTTTTGGGCACAAATACTTTATTCAATTGGCATTAGGATTTTACATAGTATATATATATATATATATATATATCAATTTTGAATTTATGGTTTCAATACACATTTGCTTCTACACTTATCTAAGTATATAGCGGAGACATGTTGACGTGATAATATTGTATGTGTGGTTAAGAGCGTACGCACTTATGATGCACGCAAAGCATCGAGCCATTTGGAGAAGCTACTATTTTGTAATTTGACCTTATCAGCGCATCTCTCAAAAAGTTGAAGTGGTTGGTACTCTGATGATCACTAAAGCAGGTCTCAAAAATGACAACGTCAACTCAAGATATCGAAGGGAAGATTGTTTTGGTGGGGATTAGTGGCCCCTCAAGCTCTGGCAAAACGGTATGTAGTACAGTTTATCGATTCCTCATTAGGTGAACCAATTCGTTACTAATCCCTCGAAGAGCGTCTCGCAATTATTAAAAAAGCTTTTCAAGGACTCAATCTTGATTCATGAAGACGACTACTATAGAAGTGATAAAGATATACCGTATGACGAAGAGCTCAAGGAGCAAAACTGGGATTGTCCGGAGGCCATTGATTTTGAGTTGTTCGAGAAGCACTTAAGCTCTTTCAAAAATGATTCGAACTACCAGGTCACCACCCATACAATCCAGTCGCAATACAAGTCGATACTTGATCCAAAGTTAGAGAAAAGGCTCAAAGATAAGATTGCGAAAGCTATAGGAGATACAAATTATAGAATCGTGCTCATTGACGGGTTCCTATTGTACCACGAAAGCTCCAAGTTGTTCGATATACTAGACGTAAAGATCTTCATCAAGGTCTCATTTGACATCCTTAAGAAACGCCGCGAGTCAAGAGAAGGGTACCAGACAAAAGACTCTTTTTGGGTCGACCCTCCCGGGTACTTTGAAAAGTTGGTGTACCCAAACTACGTCAAGAATCACAAGCACTTGTTTAAGGATGGGGACATTGAGCGTGAGACACAGGTTTTGGATAACGATGCCAAGTACGGGATCGACTTGTTCAATATCACGGACGAGAAAACATCGATACAGGAGATTCTTGAGTGGTCGGTAGACACTATATTACTGCACTGTAATTAAGTTTGAGGGAAATATATTGATAAGTACTTTTGCTTCTTCTTCTTCTTCTTCTTCTTCTTCTTCTTCTTCTTCTTCTTCTTCTTCTTTTTCTTCTTCTTCTTCTTCTTCTTCTTATCTTGTTTTTCGCAATTTGCATCCTTTTACTATAACAAAGATAAAAAATTAAACATGTATTTTAAGGATAAACAGAATCTTAAACGTAAATTGGAAAATACAGACAGCCGGAAGAGCACAGAACATTTAATGATGATGATGATGATGGCGGGATATTGCCACGAGGACATAATATTCACCTCTTCTGAGCTAGTTTTTGCGGTTGTTCATGCTCCATTGTATCGCATTTTCATAATTAATCGTAAAACTAGATTGTACTGTACTAATGCTATGACAAAAAAGAGGACAAAGAATAAACAAGAGTTGAAAGGCAATTAATTAAGAAAGGAAAGAAAGTAATAATGGTACATTTATTTAGTTCTGATGTGTTTCAATGGACCTTCAGACCAGGTGAAGTTGGCCGCGTACTCCTTCTTTCTAAAATGTCTTTGCTTTGGCTCCTGCACGTAGTAGGAGTATCCTTGACCCTTGGCGAATCTAATGGCAGCCTCTTTGGTGTCAAACTTCAAGGCGGTGGCTTGCATGTAGTCAGCACTACTTTGGTAACCGATCAAGTCGTTTTCCCATCTGTTGCCCTTGTTTAAGACGTCCCAGTCGAGTCTCCAGTACTTGCCATTGTGGTGGCCGGACTGCATAGCGGTTTTGGCCTCTTTGTAGATACGGACGGTTCTCTCAATGGAGAGTTCCGATGGGGCGCCGCTGATGACCTCTTTTGGCAACCCTTCTTGTTGTTCGTTCAACTCAACAACTTGTTCGTCTTTGGTCTCGGAATACAATCTTTTGGAGACTTGTATCTGCTGTGCCTGGGGTTGAAATCTGGACAAAGCGGCTAATTGGCAAGGAGCGTTTCTTACCAAGCTGTTAGTTCTGACGCTAGATCTGATTAAAGAGCTGTACATTTTCGATAATTTGGTGATATTTATGGGGCTTTTTGTTATATTATGTGTTGGATATAAAAGGATGCTGGTATGGAATCAAGCTATGAGGAGTGAATGGAACGCAGAAAATGCCTTTTTAAATTCACTTAAATAAATTTTGGTACTTTGAGCCACCAGTTAAATGATCTATCTGTCTAGGTGCCCAGCGGTAAGTATGGAGTTGCAATGATGTACTACTCCTAGTATATTGCACCTTTTTTCTGCACATTTTAAATTCAGTGTTTTTGGTTGGCTAGGCTTTTGGCGGTTGTGGTTAGGAGTGATGCGCGGGGTGGGAAACCCGGTAGTTGTCTTTGTCATCCGCTTCTTTAAACTGCAGTTTAATTTTTAATGGTTAATAAAAAGTTCTTCCGCTTTTCAATAGCGCAGCATTATCTGTAAAAGGAGCTCACCATCTTTAAATTTTTATTAGCTATTCCGAGTTTCTGTTTTGCAAATCGAGACCTGTAACAAAAAGGAACAATTTTTGATAACCAAATAACATTTCGAGATCCTGAAGGCAGAAAAAGCCTGAGCAAAACAGCATCGCGCGTGTTCTTGCATATGTTAGATAATTCTGCGCGTGCATTTAGATTTTTCAGTTTAGCGAAAACAGCCCTTGAAGTAGATGAAGACCATTGCATCAGCATTAGCTGAGTTAATCGTGATAAAGAAGAAAGCCGGTAAACTTAAGCTTTTAAAGTCTTTGTATTACTAATGAAATACGAGCAAGTGCATAATTCTATCCATCAAATATGCCAACACTGACACTTGCCAAGAAACTCCCCATATCACCGTTAGTTACATCATTTCACAAATGGAGCGGTAACAAGCAACTACTTTCCTTTGATGAGCTTCAAAAGGTAAAACGTAATGGAGCCAAAGGTGGCAGCAAAAGCACGTATCCTGGTTTTGATGTCGAAACGTTCAAAAGAGATTGGCTCAAGCACTTGGTCAGCAGTCCCGAGAAAACTGACACTTCTACACGAGTCTTGCATTTACCTAAAGATTTACTACTAAGTTTTACGATAGCCAAAGATCCAAGAAGTACTTTTAATGGTGATATACATGCCATTCAAAACCTTTGGGTCGTTCCTGTGTTAGATGCATTGCCATATGGGGTCAGTAAAGAAGCGCCGAAATCAAGTTCCAGTGAAGATGCTCAGCAAAGCTTTGCTATCAATGAGCAGCTACCGCAGATGAAGTTTTTGCCTCGAGCCTACAGTTACCTTTCTAAACGAGAGTTTGAGCTGTTTGAAAAGATACGCACCGGCAGCGTCCCCAAGGTCCAAGAAACGCTAGGCCCGTTTATTGATGCCAAGATGGATTACAAGTTTATCCACGGTTTTATCCCAGTGAAGTTTGGCGAACAGCTCTCGGGTCTACATAACTACAAGCTACTTGTGCGACGAGACATGGGAGACAAGATTATGCAGAAGTTGGTAGTCCAGCTAAAGGAGGCATGGGAAGCGCTCAAGCAGGATATTGAAGCAGACAAGGACGGCATTCAAAGGGCAGTGTTCAACAGAAAGAAAAAGCTCACTGCTCATGACGTTATTCTTGATTTTAGTGTTAAGGATAGTGATCTCAAGATTGCAAGCATCGAAGCTGATGGTACACAGCTGGATGGTCAGGACCAAAGAAGTGGGAAGCGAAGAAGCAGGAAGTCTAAAAAAGCACCTTTGGAGGCCTTCAGAAGTTACTTTAGCCCATTGGAAGACGAAAAACTTGCAAATGGCAACGCAGTCAGACCAATAATTTTCAAGGTGGGGGAGCTCTTCAAACAGATAGAGTTATTTTGCCAGCAGAAGCCTCATACCAGTATTTCGAGGGACATGGTAATGAGTCTTGAACATCTCTCAGGAGCCTTGAGAAAGAACGGGTCTAAAAGAATCGACAAAAATGAACAGGTTGTTATGCACGCCGCCGACAATGCAAGCTTCAAGGCGTTTATGAATGTCCTCGTGAGGTTGTCCCTCTACTGTGAATAGATAGAGTTCTCTAAATGTATCCTTGTTTTATGTCCTGTCTATGAGATCATCGTAGCGTTGTAGAGCTCATGGTTTTCTGCATTGCCATGTGCCTATCTGCGCCAGTCACACAATAGGTATGCAGTGCTCCATCTGATGAGCAGCTCCGAACGTGAGCTTTTCCGTGGACTGTCAGGAGACACACACGCCACGGGTGGCCATCAGCAGCAGCGCTCATTCTCTTGAAGGGAAGAGATGTATCCAGGGCGCCTGGGTATTTATACTCTTCCATTTCTCCCCGACCGCCGAGGAACACCCGCCTGCACTTTCCCAAGCACAATTCTTTCCCTTGCCCAAAAAAACACTTTACAGGTCGAGGCTAAGGAAAAGAAAAAAATAAAACCAGACTTCAGTTATCCGAAGATCAAGTTCATTTCTAAATTCTCGACGAGACTTTCGGTGAATAGCTACGAGCAACACAAACTTCGCACACACACGATTCCCAATTGAGGTGGAACCCAAATAACAGAATTGGACGTACCCGATTTTTAACCGTTCGTTCTTCAGTTGCTCAATTTCCTCCAAGTTGAAAATTTTGCACTGTTGAAATAGCAATCCAAAATGGTGCAAACCGAATATCCTTTGGTGCTTGACACCTCCTACTTTGCCATCTCCACCAGCGAGGAAGACTTATTCCACGAAGCCAAAGCTTTCTACACTGAGCTTCTCCAATTCGAAGTCAAGGAAGAGCTTGAGGGTGTTGTTTGGCTCACAGACTGCGAGTCTTCCAGCGTACAATCCAACCACTCTCCAATAACCATCAAGCTAGCCTTGGATTCCAGAGTCAAGCAACGCAAGTCGGAAATCTACGAGTTGATTGGAGAGTTACAAGAAAAGCTTCATACCAACGACTGGAGATCTTTGAAGCTCGGCTTCGTGTTCAAAACTAGACACCTCAAGCAAATCTATGAAACATTCACAAAACAACAAAAAAAAACAGCTGACATTAGCCCAGCGGTTAAACGGTTCATCTTCCAGGCCAAGCCAGACCATGTTGCTCCCGTGGAGGTGTACACTGTCGACCCATTGGGTAACGTGATTGGCTTCACTTCCATCTGGAATACTTTCTCCTCAGTAACTCCTTCATTGGATGACAGCATCTTGCCGGTCGCCGTCAGAAACGCTGGCCACGCTGAAAATTTGCAGCACGCTGTTGATGAAAAGCAAACTTTTGTTCCATCCCATAAAGACTACCGTTCCAGAAACATTGCCGTCATGACCTCCGGGGGCGATGCCCCAGGTATGAACGCCAATGTCAGAGCCATCGTCAGAACCGCCATCAACAAAGGTTGCAAGGCCTTTGCCATCTACGAGGGCTATGAGGGCTTGGTTAAGGGCGGTCCAAAGTACATCAGAGAGATGGGCTGGGATGATGTCAGAGGCTGGTTGCGCGATGGCGGCACCAACATTGGTACTGCCAGATGCATGGAGTTCAAGGAGCGTGAGGGAAGATTGCAAGCAGCTAAGAACTTGATTGACGCTGGCATTGACGCCTTGATAGTCTGTGGTGGTGACGGCTCCTTGACCGGTGCCGATGTCTTCAGAGGCGAATGGCCATCCTTGTTGCAAGAGTTGGTCAAGGAAAAGAGAATCACCCAGGAGGAATACGAAAAGCACAAGCACTTGAACATTTGTGGTACCGTTGGCTCTATTGATAACGATATGTCTTCCACTGACGCCACTATCGGCGCTTATTCTTCCTTGGCTAGAATTTGTCAAGCAGTCGATTATATTGACGCTACTGCCAACTCTCACGCCAGAGCTTTTGTTATCGAAGTTATGGGAAGACACTGTGGCTGGTTGGGTTTGATGGCTGGTATTGCCACTAGCGCTGACTATATTTTAATTCCAGAAAAGCCTGCTTCTTCTCAAGAGTGGGAAGACCAAATGTGCAAAATTGTCTCCCAGCATCGTCAAAGAGGAAAGAGAAAGACCATTGTTTTGGTTGCCGAAGGTGCCATTACCAACGACTTAACTCCTATAAGCTCCAAGGATGTCGCCGATGTGTTGATCAACCGTCTTGGCTTGGACACCAGAATCACCACCTTAGGCCACGTTCAAAGAGGTGGTACCGCTGTCTCCTATGATAGAATCTTGGCCACCTTGCAAGGTGTTGAAGCTGTCGAGGCTGTCTTGGAATGTACTCCAGACACTCCTTCTCCAATGATTGGTATTGAAGAAAACAAGATTGTCAGAAGATCCCTTATTGATGCCGTCAGATTGACTAAATCTGTTGCCGAAGCTATTGGCGAAAAAGATTTTAAGAAAGCTATGGGCTTGCGTGACACTGAATTCAGTGAGCACTTGAACAACTTCATTGCCATGAACTCTGCCGACCACAATGAACCATCCTTACCTGAAGGCAAAAGAAAAAACATTGCTATCATCAACGTTGGTGCCCCAGCTGGTGGTATGAACAGTGCTACCTACTCCATGGCCACATATTGTATGGCCAAAGGCCACAATCCTTACGCCATCTATAATGGTTTCGCCGGTTTGGCCAAACATGGTGCTGTGAAACCTTTGGAATGGTTACAAATTTCTGAATGGAACTCCTTGGGTGGTTCCGAAATTGGTACCAACAGAGCTACTCCAAATGAAACTGACTTGGGTATGATTGCCTACCATTTGGAAAAATTCAACATTGACGGTTTGGTCATCGTTGGTGGTTTTGAAGCTTTTGTTTCGTTGTACGAATTAGAAAGAGCAAGAACCACCTACCCAGCCTTCAGAATTCCATTGGTCTTGATCCCAGCCACCATTTCTAACAATGTTCCAGGCACTGAATATTCTCTCGGTGCTGATACCTGTTTGAACTCTTTGATGGATTACTGTGATATCGTCAAGCAGAGCGCTGCTGCCACTAGAAACAGAGTCTTTGTGGTTGAAATTCAAGGTGGCAACAGTGGTTACATTGCCACCTACGGTCAATTGGTTGTTGGAGCCCAGATTTCTTATGTTCCAGAAGAAGGCATTTCTTTGGAACAATTGGAAGCCGACATAGACTCTTTGAAGGAATCATTTAGCAAAGACAAGGGGCAAACTAACACTGGTAGATTGATCCTTAAGAGTGCAAGAGCTTCCAAGGTCCTCAGCACCAGAGTCATCGCTGATATCATTAACGAAGAAAGCAATGGAAGATTCGAAGCCAAGACTGCTATCCCTGGTCATGTCCAGCAGGGTGGTATCCCATCTCCAATTGACAGAACCAGAGCTTCCAAATTAGCTTGTAGAGCTATTGAATTTATTGAAGACAATTTTGAAAAGTTGGCTAAACTCAAATACAGTGAAGACTACTTGAGTTACATTGTTCAGGCTACTGATGAACAAGTTGATGATATTGCTAGCACTGCCGCTGTTGTCGGTGTTAAGAGTAATAACATTGTGTTCAGCAGTATTAGTCAGTTATACGACTTTGAAACTGAATTAAAAACAAGAATGCCAAAGACTGTGCACTGGAACGGAGTCAGAGAAGTTGCTGACAAGTTGGTGGGTAGAACCAAATTGGCTGATGAGTAATGATTTCTTTTAATTTTCCTTTGTTTTTTTTGTATTCTTAATATTACGAAAGCTGCAATCCCTGTTTTATCACTTAATTGCATTATTATCAAGTCATCAATAGTTTTGATATTGTCTCGTTCTTGTTCATTAGCCTTTAGAAACTATCTTTATTGATAGATATGCTTTTCAAGTCCTTTGTTGACTTTTTTTTGTTTCATTTACGCCTTTGTTTACTTTTCGTTACAATTTATGAATTTTATAAGATTATTGAAGATACTGTAGAGTCATTAAGTATCTAGGAGATAGTTGTCATTATTTATGGGATTCTTAAACCTAAAGGAGACCCACCGCTAGCGGATTTTGTCTATAACGTCTATTCATTGTAACCATTCAATTCGAGTTCATGAGAGTTTGCGAATAGACCCATTATTGGGTTACGCATTTGCTTATTGGCAAGTTTTCGAGAAGATTTGTTGGTGATTTTTTCGCATGCCGTATTAAGTCTCAAACTACCCATCCGTAACCTAGAGTTGAATAAACCCCTTTGCCTCAAGATGGTTATTGCCTTTCAATCAGACGCTGTCTTTCTTCCTCTTCTTCGTCGAGGGCACTGTATGTATTTTTTGCCAATATTCTATCCAACTCATTCTTGATATACGTGATCTTGTCAGTGCTGACAAGAAGGTTATTATCATCGAGCTCCTCAATAATTATGTCGTGTCTTTTGGAGTCAATATCCACAATAAGTGCCTTGATGGAAGGGTCGCTAAGTAATTAATTTACAGTTAGTTAAAAGTACGATATTGCAAATAAAGTAATGGTGATGGGATAGATTTTGCCATCATTGCGAAGTACTTTTGTTTGCGTTGAAAGACTTACCATTTGACCAACAGCCCTTTTACCGCTTTAACCATAATTACTGGAGAGAAAACTTTGCATTGATTGTTATGTCGGTTACATGAATCGTTTCCTAAAGAATGCGTTACTCACTATTTCACGATGCATGAGGCCCTCTCTCATCGCATTGTTTTTCGGTTAGTGCTTTACATTTTGTTCCGTGCGATATATTGAGGTTGGGCATGCTAAAATGAAATACATAATCCGACGATGCCAGTATAACCCACACACCCCTAAAGATAGATTTTTGAAATCCTCGCTGATAATTATCCTTCCAAAACATCTCGTGATACCAATTTAATACGGCTTGCCATATTTTACTTATAATGAGCCGCTTATTAAACGCTTTGTCTGTGCTGGCTCCTAGTATTACCCTGCCACTAGCCCTACTCCTATTTAAAAAAAATTTTAATTTTCTGAAATATTATAAAAGGGAACGGCCCCCTGAGATTTTCTTTTAACTTCTTATCTCCTTTTTTTCTTTCTTTAACGCAAAATTTTCACAATTGAATTGACAACACAAAAGCGTTCTCAAGAGGCTGAACCCATATGGAGTTCCGGGCCCAGGACATGTTGAACATTGTTGTTGCTTTTTCCTGACTTATTTTCGGGATGGGCATTTTTCATTTGATTGGAGAATAAAGAGCTTGGTCTTGGGTGCAGCGCTTCATCTGAGGTACTTTGTTGCCTCTAAGGGTTTACCTTCGTGTGCCCGTATGGGAAGAGTTGCAAGGATCGATACGACAATTTTTTTGAAATTCTTTGTAATTGTAGTTATTTACTTCGCGGTTGGAGTTTGTATATCAATTTCTTTGTGATGTAGTCTTTGTCATCAGTTGTATTGATTAAACAAGGTGTAATTTTAGAAAGTGCTACTACAATTTTAGGTATTGAGATATCTTCCTAAGGCCTGTTGAATTGATATTCAAAGATGCCGAATTGGACGGTGTATTGTAGTCTGGGTGACCAGCACGGGGCCGATTGCCCGGACAAGTTAATCAAAATTTAATAGCCCCACTCACGAGCCATTCAATTTTAAGCAGTCCCGCCTTCAAGTAAGTACAGCTAAAATTTATAGTCTTTTTTCTCTTAACAAAAGAAAGCATTTTGATTAAAATACTCTGATACAAAATAAAAGAAACGAATTCTCTAATTAAAATGGCCAACGATTATTATTCGAGTATCACCGAGTTGAAAGTGAATGACTGAAAAAAAAATGATGTTCGTGAAGGGAAAGAATAGTTTAAAGTAGAAATTGTAAACTATTGAAGCATGAAACTTAGGGTGATCAAAAAAGCCAAAGCCGGAGGCGTTGGAGCGTAGAGAGATCTTGAGTCAGTGGAAAAGACTCAAAAAAATAAATCAATAAGTCTGTATGTTATGTTATAAAAAAAGAGCTGAGAAATAAACCGAGAAAACAACTTCAAAGTGTTTGAATAAGACTCTGTGCAACAGTTCACACAATAATCACAGTTTCTTTGGCGCCCTGAAATATATTGGTCATGGCATCTTGCGAAAATCTCTTAGTTTTGGCATTTTTGGATTCCTTAGATAATGGTTCCAACAAATCGTGAACACCTGAATCAATTAAGTATTGTTTCTGTAAATCATCTAGTCTTGGGGATAAGTTACTCAAAGTCATTGCCGAAAGCTGCTTGATATCCTCGTCACCAAAAATTAACAATGGCACCAAAATATCAATGTATCCTGTTTTGATTAAGTAGTCTTTTTGAGAAGTACCACCGGTAGAGATATTCGAGATAATTCTCATAATCTCTTTTTTCACATAACTGTCACTAAACATGAGTACTAGTGGCTTGACTAAAGTAACAACGTGGTAATCGATAATCTTCTGCTTCAAAAGCGAGTTGCCTTCAGACAAGTTGGCAATTGCTGATAAAGTTCTAGTTTTCAAAGTGTACTTTGGTGATGAAACTAGAGGTACTAATAATTCCAAAATTCCGGATTGTATAATTATTTGTTTCTGTTTCTCGTTGCCCTCACTCAAATTTTTGATTGCCCAAATTGCATCACCAACAGTATTATCATCATTCGAGGTTAACAATGGCTGGAATGTCGGATACAAATCTAAATTGATTAAGGCCTGCTTTTTGCTAACGTCACTGGCACTAATGTTGATAAAGATTTTGACCACTTCGTCCTTAATACGGTCGTCTTTAGATGATAACAAGTACTTAGCAATCTGCAACAAGCCGTATTGAATGATCTCATTTTGTCCTTCGACGCTGAAAGTCATGTTGGAAATGGCAGAAAGACAATGGATGGTAACTTCATCATCAAGTAGCTGAAATCCATTGAAAATAATTGGTAATGAGATTCTCACAAAGTTTTTGACGTAGCAGAACTGAAAAATCACATTTTCAACACAGCAAACCAAAATCTTGATAAACTCCTTATCTTTCAGCTTGACTAAGGGATATAAAAGTTTGAATATGCCCGAGTAAACTAAAGTTTTAATCTGATGGTCTGTGCCTTGAGTTAACCTGTAGATGAGCGAAAGAACTGATTTTTTCATATTCAAGTCTTCGTTCTTTTTCACTAATATTGGCTTGATGAGTTCAATAGCACCAATGTCTAATATTGCCTGTTTGTTAAATTCATCTCCTTCGGCAATAGACGCTAAAATGTCAATGGTCAAGTTTTTGATAACCTCGTTTAACGAAAAAAGCAACGGTGGAAGCGAAGTCAAGATGCCATTGTCGACAATATGCTGTCTTTGAGCATTATTGCCCTTGGCAATGTTGTTGATCACTCTCAACGACATGGTGGTAATTGTTTCATTCACGTTGGTTAATAACGGCAAGAAAACATTGATGAAACCTAAATCGATAATCTCCTGTTTTTGTTGAACATCGCCGTCACTGACCCCAATAATGATTTGAAAAGTGGCGTTTATAACCTCTGGTTTGAAATACTCTGTTGATGTCACCAAATATTTTTTCAAATAACTTAAGATACCACAATCAATAATAAGCTGTTTACCGAAAACACCATTATTCACTATGTTGCTCAAAATAAATAAGCAATGTTTCTTCACAGAGCTTCCTGAATTTTTCATAATGGTTGGAATATTCGATATGAGCCCCAAGTCTACAAGAAATTGGACTTGGTTAATGTTGCTAGTGGAAGAAAAACTTTCAAAGATCTTAATAACCCTTTTTTTCACACTTGAGCTGTCTGAGTTTATTAACGAGATCAACATCTTCAAAATCCCAAAGTCTATAAGCTGCTGTTTGATTGTGTTATTGCCTTCAGAGAAGTTTTGAACAATTTGCAAGGCCTGCTTTTGGAAGACCTTATTCTTGGAAGGTATCACAGAATTTATTACTGGTAGTATAAGGTTATCAGCCAAAAATTTCTTTTGGGAATTTTTCCCTTTTGAAAGGTTAGATACGCATTCTAATGCGTATAACCTTATAACGTTGTTATTGTAAGTGACAAAGGTCAAAATATGGGGAACCACATCATTGTCCAACAAGACCTGCTTTTGTACAACACTTCCATTTGCCAAATGTTGTATGAGCTGAATTGACTTTCTCAATATTATCTCGTTCGAAGATTCAAATAGAGAAACAATCTGTTTTAAATAAGCATTATCGATAATCTCTTGTTTGTGATCAACAGTTCCTTTGGCAATATTTACCAATAACTTCAATGATTCTATTATTATGGCGTCATCATTCTCTGGCTCAATAAAAGACGAAATGCTTACCAATATGGACGATTCAATCAATGTTTGTTTTTGAAACACATTGCCAGCAGCCAATGATGCTAATGATCCAATAGCAAACTTTTGAATCAATTCATTTTCAGATGATAGGAGGATAAGGATTGAGGAAACAGCGCCAATTTTGATTAAAATTTGCTTTTGCTTGTCGTTGCCTTTCGAAATATTAGCAATTGCAAAGATGGCTTGTAATGCCACTTCATTCGATTCATCTTGAAGCAACTCCACCAATGGTCTTATTAGAAAATTGTTAATAATTATTTGAATGTTTTCTGGATATTTTGAGATTAAAGAAATTATTTGACATGAAAAGATCCGTAAAAGGCCAATTTGTGAAGTTATGAGTCTAGATATCTTCGCTAAAAGTCCTGCTTTTAGGAAAATCGCCATGTATTTTTTCTTTTCAATCAACGTTAATACGATTATTTCGAGTGTTAGCACTAAAACATCGTCGTCCTCTATTGACAATATCTCTACTAGTCTCATGATAGCATGCTCAGGATCGGCTGACGGCTCGTCATTTAGCTGTGTGTATGGAATTCCTCCGTTCTTTGCTGTGGCGGTTGATTTTTTCTGAAGGTTACCGCTGTTATTTGATGGTTGATATTGCAAGTTAATTTTCTCATTGCTCGAGTCGTTGTGCACAGGGTTGCGAGAGCTGCTTTGACTACCTCCGTTACTGTCGTGGTTGCCGGTGTTAAGCCTGAGTACTGTTTTTCGGGAAGACGGATGATAGCAGCATGCTAATTTAGCGAAATTTAGCGATGTTTTTCTTTTCTGTTTCTTTTCAATTTCGGTAGCTCCTACGAGAGAATATCGAAGCATGGGAAGCTCACTCGTTAGTATTTCTGCATGCACAGATGAGTTGTAACTATTAGCCCTGCTCATTTCAAAGAAGCTTTTCTGTATGTGTATGCTTTGATGTTATCGGCGCTGCCTGTTGCAAATTATATAGCTCTATGGTGCTTGTATACTGCCTGATGTTAGCTGCTTGTTATGGTAGCGGGAATCCTTGAATGGAGAGAAGCTAGTGGGCTGTTTGGGTTTGTTGAACTGCAATGGCCATAATAGTATAAGAAGGGCAACTTGGTACTAACAGTAGAGTAGAAACGTTGAGGAAACTTATTCAAGTTAAATATTGATGTGCTGGCTAACAAAGCGCGGTACGGCCAAATCCCAGAGCAGGTGTCCAAAGAGACAAATTTGTGTCAGCCAGAGATGATGGTTATTAGCTTAAGAGCAGAATTTCGAACAAAATCGGAAATATGTAGGATATTGGATGAGAGATTTGTGTATTTGGTGATGTTAAAGTTTTGCAGCTGTGATTAATATTATAATAATATTATTGAAATATGAAGGGATACCGCAATGATATAATTAGGATGGCGAGCAAGCTGTTTGAGATTAGGATAAAGATGTGTACACGACGGGCTCGTAATTAGCTGTCTGATTTTTTTGTCTGTTTGATCTTCTGTAACTTCCGTGCTGTTACAGTGTGAAATGTGCAATTTTGCGAAGCCAGAGCACAAGGAAGATAGGAAACAGTGTTTGTGGATCATAAGATCCCAAATACGCTGTAATTGACACAGAAAAATGGGATGAATATCGTATCGAGCAGGAAAGAAGTACAACCGCGGGAAGATGAGGATGAAATGAAGAAAGAAGGGCAAACAGAACCGCAAAATAAGCGCCCAAATAGATTCAAATAAGAGATATAAGAAAATAAAAAATAAAAAATAAAAAATAAAAAATAAAAAATAAAAAATAAAAAATAAAAAATAAAAAATAAAAAGTAAGTAAAATTTAAACAGACAGCGGGAACGAGCTTGTGATGGGGCATTAAGATAAAACAATTAAGAGCCTGACAGCCCAGTTATCCATGCAGGCAGGCACTAGCCAGCTGACTCAGTGCAGCAAAATTCTCGACTGCCGAACAGGAGCAAGGACGCTGCAGGAGCTAAGCTTCGCCCAGATATAGTGGCTGCTGCAGCCCTATGCTGGATGTATGATACATAATACCACTTCTGTATCACCGCCTGTATTAGCCTAAGCGTTCTGCAGAACAAAGCATTTTGTTTTCCCCTGCCCTCTGCAGCAGCACAGTCGGGATTGTATGTGATTGTTTGAGGATCACGAGCATTGTTCCTCAGTATTCTACTGGGTGCCTTGTCGCTGTCACTGCAAAGCCCATCTGGCCATTCTGTGCTTCCCTCTTTGAAGACGGCTCTGGACTCTGGTTGCTGGCTGCAGAGGAAGCATTAGCCTCCCAACATGCTTTGTTGTGCTGTTAGCAAAAGCAACATCGTACAAGATGTTGTGATCCGGGAAATATATCTCAAGAGAGAACCAACGTTGATGTTCCTTCACATCTCTAAGCGCTTTGAGACGCAACAGTTGAATTGAGTGGAGAATGTGACAAAACGTGTCTCCACGTCCCTTCGTTTATATCTAGGTTGCTGACAGACTGGCTCAACCTCCCTTTTTTCCCAGTGACTACCATGAAAGTGTCAATGTTTGGTGCATAGAATTATTCTTGGCGTTCTTTCTACCTAATATTGGGAGCTTTTTAACAGCTCCTGGTATCGGGACGAACTAATTATGCTACCGGTAAATGAACCTTGCAAAAAGTGTAGTACTGGATGGAGACTCGGTTAAGACTATTCTATGGAATAGCCTCTTTGTAGCGCCCTCAAAGCCAAAGTAAGCTTCTATGTAACTTAGTACGATTAACATTTCTGGTTATTTGTTGTTTTGCACCACTACCATTAGCAACATGTACTATCACAAGCAATGGGCTCCCTAGCACTTTCGCAAGGTGCTCTTAAAGTTTACATAATTGAGGAAGGAGTTAAGATTGAATACTCTTCTCCAATTAAGATACAAAAGATTATGTTACCTCATCAAAGCTTTTTTCAAATGGAATTACTAACGGTTTTCGCTTAATTCTTTGGAATAGTAACTGTCTATTACAATTATTTATCATAAAAATACTGACAATCGTTTAACAAGTAGTACAAAATAATTTCTAGCTTTCCCTGTCATGCAACGTTGAGCTTGGGAAGGGCAGGGGTATATGCATGATATACAGTATTCAAAGAAGGTTCTGTATTTCCGAAGCTAATATATGTCTTGTAACTGGGGCGACAAAACCTGCTGCTACAATTATGCCCGCTAAGTCAACAACGTGCCATCAGTCTGACAGCCATCTCATACTCACTACATATTCAAGCTAACTTGGCCGTTCATGCTGGATTCCAGACAAGCGACTACTTTCAGCAAAACAGACTTGATTCGTTCCGAGGAATCCAAAATAAAGTGCATAAACCCAAAAATCAAAAGGAAGATCATTAGGAAAATGCGCCGCCCCTGCTTTATAAGCTGAAGCACAAATGAGCTTTTGTATTTTAGCTTGCAACCTTGTACTGCAGAACATGTTTATTTTCAGATAGAAACCTAGTAGCGTTTGCTTCTTCTTCAAGGTGCTGCAAGGTCCTGTCTGAATGCAACAAGTAACCAACCATCCTTTCCATAAGAACTTCAGCTTTGAACAAGCACCAGCATCCAAAGATAGAATAATACTCTGTAATAAGGTTTTTTTGATTGAACATTCAAAGATTTATATCTCAAAAAGCTAAAAAGAAGGAGGCAACTCTGTTTTATTTTTTAAAGAGCGGCGCGTCTTCAGGTTTCCTCAAAGTTCATGTTTTTGCGGGGAATTTATTTTTGAGCTAGAAAGATAAACTCTTTGTCTTTTTTTACTATTCAAGGTTCTATACAAACGTGTAGGCTCATTCAAGTATCCGTTTTTGGGAAGCTATAGCGCAAAGGGACGTTAGCATTCGTGGCGCTTTATCGAGGACCCTTTGCCAACGACATCTAGCAAACATCGGACGTACTCATAACCAGCGTTTACGGTGCCACGCCTGCTTTGGTGGCGCTATCAAGAGGAAAAAATATTTGGCACAACCATAAATAATGCCCAAGAGTCTGACCTAACCTACATGTATGTAGGTATAGGTGTTTTGTTTGCCTTAAGTATTTACCTCATGTGCTTGCTACCTTTTGTAGTTGCCGTCGTGTTAATCCAGTACAGATACTCACATCCGTGAATCATGTCCTCAATTTGAATGTTTATTCTCTTTTGGAATAGCTAGTCCAGAAAACCGTTCTGTCTCCCGCCGTGCACACAAAATTCTCCGGACATTGCACTGATCTCAAACGAGCAAACCATATCTAAAAGATGAATGCTATAAAGAAACTAGAACAATTATTGGCATACGTTTTTTTTTGCCACAGATTGTCCCTTTTTTTCTTTTTTTTTCTTTTTTTCTTTTTTTTCGTTTGTCATAAGTTCCTCCGATTGTATCTTTTGGTGATAGACTAGCCGACTTGATAATCCACTTGTTTCACTTTTGCACTCCTAACAATCATAACCATCGACAGCATGTAGATGCCACATGTTCAAAAGCTTGAACAATAGGCGTCTACTTGCTAGCGGCAAATTTTACGATACTTTGTAAAAGGCATGTTTCTCATTTGGCAGCATTTGATTGCATTTTCCGTCTACAAATGCTGTTTCTGTGTGTGTTATTCGCTTAGCTGAAGAGGTACTCTAGGGCATCTTTTTTCAACTACAAGCCTGAATAATTTGTGAGTAAACTCTGTCGTAAAGTAATAAGCGTAAATCCGAACTATTTATTTCTCCTACACTATAAAAAAGACAGACCGTGACGTCATAATGGAGTCTTACTAATTATCGACAAGGCAAGAGTAAGAAAAGACACTACAATTCTATTTTGAAAATCAGTTCAATGAACCGCGAACATTGATAGTGAACTACATTTTTAAGGAAACTTCCCCTACAAAAGAACCTCCTAAACTTTGAGCAGCTTACGATAAAAGGAGCAAGTGCCGAGTTCATGCAGCACAGGTGCTTCTGAAACTGTGGCGAAAAAATCATTTACTTTTTTCCTTGCTTACAAATTTTTCTGTTGAACTTTGCGCAGCACCGCCATGTTGTATTGCGACTCTTGCACTTGCACTTGCATTTTGAGAAATCTTCAATCAGGGCTGAGAAGACTCAAAGGGAGAGCCCGCCGCAAGAACCGTGATGTCTTCCTGCGGCTAAGTGCATCTCTAACAAAGTTTGCCCTTGCTATCGCCTTTCAATGTTTAAACTTGGTCAGCGTTTTGGTGATACATTTTCTATGCATCATAGGAAGGATCTGATGGCTGCACCTGCTGCATTTTCTGGTTTCTTTTGCTGGCATAAAGACGTGTGAGATGCATTATAGCAGCTGTAAGCTGGTTTCCTAACTCAGCAGACATTAACAAAATCTGTGGCTAAAGATTAGAGAGCTACCTTTCTGCTTTGCTTGCTGATTGAAAATCTCTGGTATTTATGAAGCTTGATGCATCTAGCTTCGTTTGAATTTGGAATGTGGATTCGCAAAAGACATTGTTAGAGATCAGCTGAGAGTGATAGTTTTTCCGAAAATGGACCACCCCAATAAAAAGCCAGTATGAATTAAAATAGTCGACTATAATGAGATGTCTAAAAGCACCGTCATCTTTGTTTGGGTAGTGCTTAGACAGCGCTTGTCCTCTGAACAAAATTTGCAATTCAATTAGATCATAGAATACGGACGATTTTGCTGCATTGTTTATGTTGTTTATCTCGAAAGACCGAAGTGGCGCCATAACCACTAGTAAAAGTTCTTTCGTTGAAAATAGCTGTCACTCGTCTGTAGTAACAGTTGCTTTTATCAGCTTAAAATAGAAATTTATGCCACTGTTTGAATTTTTGAAGCTGTAAAAGAATCGTGCTAAAAAACTTTAGTCAAACCTATAAGCTTCATAGTTATTAGCCACTTAGCACATGGGTCGGTGGCTTCGATAGTGCCAATGCTCACTGTAACGGCCGGTCGTTGATTGTGCGGACCCCAAAAAGTGCATTCCATATTTTCCCAAAAATGCAGCATGCCGTGACGTGTAAACGGATGGTTATCCTAATGCGGAAACCTGTTTGGAATTTACAGTTCTGTATAGCCGAGCTTCCTCGGAGCTACAGAAACGTGATGTCTTCCAAACCCAAAGTATGAAGGCGTTATAAGTAAAATACCTGTGGCGTTGCGAGAAAAAAAATAAGTATACTGGAGCACAACCCGGGATGAATAAAGTCCTCAGCAGCAGCATAATCTGACATACTACAATAACAAATTAGTGGGGCGATATTGCTTGTATCTTCAGTTTCACGGGTTTCAAAGGTAGTAGCCATATGAAATGAAATCTAACATTTTTGTTTTTTTTTCTCCTGCGTGGATTTAGAACTAAATGGGAAACGCTAAATCAAAAGGATGGCGATATCAGCTAGTACCAAGCGAGCCCCAAAGTTTGAGCTTGATATAGCAAGCGACACAGTGCTTTCCAGGAATGCGGAATTTCGTTGCAGGTAACTACGCGAAAGAATAGAATTAACGTTGCAAAGACAAGCTCGGCTACGGCGTCAGCCAGCGCTTTTTGTATAGACGAGGGAACCTTATTTTCCGAAACTGGCGCCTTGTGTGTTTGAGCCGAAAATGGCACGTTGTGGCCGGTGCGAGTCAAAGGAGAACCGGTTGCTGGAACAGAGCAGCATGCGGTACGTAGCAACTCATAGTGTGACAGGTATCGATGTGTAATGTGAAAGTGCTATCAGTAACGGCACACGATTGAGATTCCACGCAGAGGCGAAACTTACTTTTTGCAAACACAAAACAGTAGGCCGGAGCCAGAAAGCTGCCCCGAGTTCTGCTGCAAGAGGCGTGCTCCAGAGCAACCACACCACGCGCTACGATGAGGTGCGGGACTCGGCTCCATAAACCGGCTACCACAAGAAGGCCAGCAAAAAGTGACAGATAGACCCAGCTTGCGATGCCTCTGCGAACAGCCTGTATTTATATGCTGGTGCGACAGATTATGCCTGAGCACCGGCAGGTCTCCTGGCAACGCCCGGGATGCTGCTAAGAATAGATAAAACAGGGTTACCAAGGTGCTGCGGCGCGCTGTATGCTGCGTGGGGACGCATAGTATAGCAACAGAGACCCCCTTCCGGCGCTGCGTTCCGCCTACCGACAGGCGGCCCCCAGGTGGCAAGGGGGAAGCAAGCCCTGCACTACGAGTAACAAGCGCCGAGAGCACGCATAGGGGGCAGAAGCTTATCGGCCTGTTCTACCACTTTGAGCGGTTTCTGAGCACGCGTTTCGGGAGAGCGCTTGTCAGAGAGCTTGTTGTTGGAACGTTTCACACGGTTGCTGGGAGAAGCTGGAGGTGGCCAGTTGCTACTGGTTATGACTGTAGGGCATGGTGGTTTCTTAGTAGTTTTGCGCTGCGAATGTAAACTACGGTATTCCGACCCTGGAAGCTGCGGCCTAAAAATTTTTTCTTCCTATTTTCTTGTTTTTCCCTTAGCAGAATGCCGTCGATCCCCTAAATTTGCTTCGCTATCGTCCTGCACTTTTTTTGGTCCTTTGATTTTCACAGTGATTTTTATATCTTCTCTGCTTTTCCTCCTCTTGTTTCTTTCTCGCATCTTTTTTTTTTGTCACTGTCATCCGGCCCACCTTTTTCACTCGCTGACACATTGGCAATCTTTATTTGTCATCCTTTTCCTTCTATATTCCTATTTACATCTACCTCGAGATTTCTCGCCAGCTAATAGTTGCCGGTTCTGCATCTACCGCTACAACTATAGATCGTATCCCCTCCCTTTGCGCTTGCTTCACCAAGCAGGCTCTTTAAGTATCTCATACTTCCCCTCTATCAGAAGACCTTCCCGCTTTTGTTTCCATCTTCAATCTGTCCCAATTAGCGACACAGGGCTATAAAAAAGTAAAAGCAAAGTAGGTAAGTTCGCCAAAAAAAGTTAAAAAGGGATAGAAAAGTTAAATCCTATAGCGAAAAAAGAAAAAGAAAGAAAAAGTAAAAAGCAGCTCAAAAATTTTAAATAAATGGATTTCGCAGATTTGGACCCAGAAAAAAATTTTAACCTCAAGTTCTCCAAGAGCAGAGCAAAAGCTTCTTTAGCCAGACCAGTAATTCTCTCATCGGAAGGATCCTTTCTGTCTTCTGCTAGCATCATTGATAATACCAGTAGTGAAAGCGATATCAACGCCACCAGCGCCCAAACTTTTCCAAAAGCTGCAGATTCAGCCTTACTTAATCGCAACCGTATGGCGGCTAACACTATTAACACTAGAGAAATGAAAAACAGTAATAACAGCTACAAATACGTTCCAGTGGTAAACGGGAGTGCGGTTAATCGCGACTACGAAACTGCAAACCTCAATGAAAAGCTTGCTCTGAAAAGTAAGTGTCAAACAAAGGAACAAACCCTTTTTCCAATTCCGTCCAAGCAGATCTCCAGAAGATCTAAAATCAAGCCTTTTATAATCGTGCTTTTCTTGGCTTTATCATCTTTGATCTGCACTTATTCGTTGTACTCGTTGACATTGTGTCCAAAACAAAATACGGCTGCATCCACTAGTAACAGCTTACAAGATGATAATAATGGCGTTTTTGGCTTCAGTTTCAGCAAAGACTCTAAGAAAGATCAGGATGACATGCATATCCAGCTACATGTTGAAAACAAAATAACCCCTTCTTGCCATCATGTTAGCTTTTCCCAAGATGATCAAGACAGCCTGCTGAATGGCAACAGCAAAGGTTTTGACAAAAGTGCGCTTGAAACCAAGTTCATAAATAACATTGTTGAGTATTCTGCCAACATCGATAAAACCATCAACAAATTCGTCAGCAAATTTATGCACAACAATCAAGAGGGTGGAGACGAGCTCGAAAGTATGGTTCCAGCAAATACCATTGATATTAGCAAAGAAAGGGCTTATGCAACCTTGGTAGCAAGAGCTGACCAGTCCTCTAATGGCACAGTCACTTCTTCTACCTCCTCATCATTCATCCCATCATCCTCATCATTCATCCCATCATCCTCATCATTCATCCCATCATCTTCTTCATTCATCCCATCATCTTCTTCATTTTCCTCCTCGACTTTTTCAGAATCTTCCAGCTCTATACCATCATCCTCGTCCTTTTCGTCTTCTGATCCACCAGCTTCAAGCTCGAGTTCGTCTTCTGAACCATCCTCTTCATCTGCACCATTGTTTTCTAGCTCGAGTTCATCTTCCGAGTCTTCATCCTCATATTCCTCTGACATTTCTTCGTCAAGCGCCACCACTACCCTCAGCAGCAGCTCTCAATCGTCATCCGTCTCTTCGTCCCCATCTCAAACCTCGTCAGCAGCGGCCTCAACTTCGTCTACACCTACTTCAAGCAGGTCCTCCCATTCAACTACATCTGCTTCCAAAACAGCCGTTGTTACAACTTCCTTTGAGTCATCCATTTCGGGTACCACCACTTCCACATCTAAAGGAAAAACGTATATCATAAATCGTTACACCACTCAAACGGTAGGAAGTGCTACTCCTCATACTTTGACCTTAACGTCATCAAGCACAGCAAATCCAACGTTATCTACTGAATCTGTCAACAATGGTAAAGGCTTATCTTCCAAAAACAAGAAGATCGTCATTGGTTGTGTTGTCGGTATAATTGGTGGTCTTTTGTTTTTGTCAGCATTAGTGTTTGCTTACTTCAGGCTTTATAAGCGCAGAAAGGATGAAAGATTTGTCAACTCTGAGGGATTATGGGTTACTAGAAATGGTAATCCTGATGAAAAACTTAACGCCATTGCTGCCGGTAACAGTCCAACTCATAGCAACAGCAAGAGTCACGGCAACTCCAACAGTCACGCCAGCGGCTGGAAGTTCTGGAAAAAGGGAGACTCTGGTTCGCGCAGCAATGGCGCCGGCAATGGCGTTCTTGGCGAGGCATCCTTGTATGATGAAGACCAATTTGATTTTCGCAATCATAACGGATCTCCAGCTAACAGATACACTTTGGATGAAAGATAAAAAAGCAATCAAGAATTTTTCTTTATATTCGATAGCAATTGCTTCAGGTGATTTAGAAAATTGTGGAAAAAACTTTTTTTCCAGCCAATAGACATACCCTAGATTTTAAAAAAAGTCAAATCGAGCGTATTGTTTGCTATCACAATCATTTATCCTAAAGAGTTTTTGTTAATTATATCAATATTTTCTTATTTTCGAGTCATTTTTGCTAATTTTTGCAGTTTTTCACAAGCTTCTCTATTCCAATGCTTGTTCAGCGTTTATTTCTTCTTTTAACTTCATATCATTTTAATATCTTTTTCGTTTCCTATGACCGGATACCTTTAATGTTGTTTTTCTTCTCACAGTGCATGGATTTTTATATTTTTCTTTTATATTTTATTTCCTTTTTTTAGTTTTTTGACATTTTTGTTGATGTCTTTTCAGTTTTCTTTCAGTTGTTAATGTCTTTTCTGCATTTTCTGTCTCACATACAACGTTAATTAATTCGGAAGTACAAAAATAAAGAAATAAAAAAAATTAGATGATCTAATAGGTAATGTATCAGTCTTGTATGTGTTGTAAAATGTGACTTTACTATGTGGGGTACTTGAAATCTCGGCGCTCAATCTCTTAACGCTTAGTCATGGCGTGATATTCATGCGTTCTTCGCAAGCTACATTGTTTTATGAAACAAAAAATCTATCATTCTAAATGTCAAAAACATAAAAGTCTAACAGCGTAGGAGGAATAATATTATAGATTACAGAAACATTCGCGTACGCAATCAGTTGTTGGTATCGGCGGTTGTTCTCAAGTCAAATGACAAGTCGTAAATTGAACCCAAAGAGTCTTTATAATCGTCAAAACTCATTAACTTTTTTGATAGGGCCGCTCCATTCCTGTTGAATCTCAAAATATTGGCCCTTTCCGTCAACGATGCTCTGAAGGGCGTTTAACATGACGTTCGCCACGACGGATTCCAAGGCGCCTAGAAAAGATGTGGCCACACCAAGAATAGCAAACACAATGCTGATAATAGACAATTTCTTCTCCAAAGCTTCAGTTTTTCTAATGAGGGCCCCTTGCTAGTTGAAGCTCATGACAGATCTGGCCGTGGTGGCGATCAATGGAACTGGGTGCAAGAGCTCCTGCAAGTCGAAAGGGTTGGGTAAAATGCCTGCTGTTTTGGGAGCGGTGACGTTCTTGATGGTGAACTTGCACCAGCTCTGGCAGTCATAGTATATATCTTGGCCGGGACTGAGGAACTCTAAATCGACACTATTGATGGTGGCATTATAGAAGTTGGATAAACTCTTCGCGGTATCTGCGAGCTTGTCTTTTGGA
The DNA here is from genome assembly GCA_031125595.1 of Saccharomycopsis capsularis. Classification (NCBI taxonomy): domain Eukaryota; kingdom Fungi; phylum Ascomycota; class Saccharomycetes; order Ascoideales; family Saccharomycopsidaceae; genus Saccharomycopsis; species Saccharomycopsis capsularis. The sequence continues at coordinate 304,901 of JASTUX010000016.1, forward strand.
ATATATATGTCTTGAAGCGCTGATACATGGCGTTATACGGTTGCGGGTTGTTAAGATTGGTCGACACTTTCAAGCATTTGGTAAAATGTTATGGTTTCGTATCTTTACAAGTGTAGTAATTCTGTCCATCGTGGTTATACAGCCATTCTCCAAACTCTTCCAAAAGGTTCTGCTGGATCTTTTCTGCATAGGCCTTATAGTTCTTAGTGTAGGTATCGTTGTTATCCAAAATGTAACTGAGGTTACCCACAGCCTGTAGGCCAACATTTATCAAATACAGGACACTTCCTTGGCGCTGACATTCATACTTGACATTTGAAAGCTGCGAAAGATCCACGATGTTTACGTCTTGGCAGCAGTACAAGTCGGCATAACCCTTTTTAGCCTCAACATCCGTGGTGAACGGTGCAGAGCTCTTTGCTGACAATCTGGTCTTGGAAGCAACCAAGGTCTTTTTAAACTCTTTGGAAGTGTTTTTGAAAGTTAAATCTAAGATAGCAGCTTTTGGGGCTGGAGACTGTGGTATTGCGGCGGCTTCTTGTGTCACCTTTGATGATTCCTTTGTGGAAGACTTTCTCGCGAACGTTATAACCAGTTCAGGAATGATAAGTCCTCCTTGCTGTATAAATCCCACCCTCGCGTTACGACGGCGAGCATAAAAAGCACTAAAATCCCACTTCAACTCTCTATTATTGATATGTAACGGCTTTCAATTAATAATTAATAAAGTAATTGCTTTTTTATTGTAGCTTAGCGAGAGCTAGCTTATTAATATAGTCGCGAATGTTTGTCCAATTACTCAGGTAAGGCTTTCGTATACCTGACCATATTGATGTCAAAAACACTTTACAAATAGTGGGCTGGCCTTATTATATGAATATAAAACTGGCATAGCAGTTTGAGAACCGTCGGGAGCTATATCCTTAGCTACTTCTGCATCTGTTATTGTCTCCACACCGCAATACCTTTACGCTGTCCGTTGACAGCTTCCTTCTGTACTAGACAGCCACTGCTGCGCGAAGCTAGATCCCATAAACTCGCTAGAAAGCATTTCTTGGCATCTTGAGCTGTGGCGTATAAATAGTTTCACTTATTGGCAAGTAAAGGACCTCTCTGTGATTCCACTTACAAAAAGTGAGCCAAAGGTCCATCCGTGTCGCAGTCATTTCACAATTGCCGATTAAAAGCACTCGCGTGATATCCAGCGACGGCAGGCCACGATACCCAGCAGCTCGGCAACAATGTCGTCTGAGGAGCTTGAGCTGTATTTCAATTTCTTTGAAAGGATAGTGGCAGAGTATAGGCGAGAAATATAGAGGTATTGTTTAAGTGGAGGATTAGGAAAGGATATCCCAAGAAAATGTCTCCATGCGTGGAAAGTGCTGTGGTTTGTTACCTTTGCTCATGCATGAAGATATAAATGACATTTTCAATATGTCATTATATTTGCCCGATTTGTACTACAGTACAGTCAATGGCATTAGGCAATACCAGGTATTTTATTTAAGGAAGTATTAAGGATAAAGCGATTTTTAATAGGAGAATTGAAATATAAGAATATGAAAATCTAAAATCCTAAAGATAAGAGAATAAAAGGGGATAAATATTAGAGAAAAACAATTGCGACAAAAAGATTCAAGTCAACTACCCTATACTGCTACATATTCAAACAGAGTCAATCTGGCTTTCTGTGCTGTTGTAGATAGCCTGGGCAATACCAACTTGGGTGCCTTCGGCGTTATAATAGACGTAAGCGGACCTCAAGAAACCATCACCGAGAATATAGTAGTCGGCGCTATAGAACCCAAAACACCAATCAAGCACTTATCAGGCTCGCCCTGGGCCCTTCTATTCAAGTTGAACAATAAGTTTTAGAAATGAATTTTGAGGGTCTTATCTTTGAAAGTGAACTCAAAATCGTCACCCTTGGTAGAACAAGAGGTGGTGTAACCACCGGTTTGTTGGTCGTACTTACCATATTTCTCACCAATGGTTTTGGCAATGTCTTATAGTGTAGAGTAAGGTAGTACCCGAGCCCAAAAAGGCTGGGTAAACCTTAATAGTAAGCTCATTACTGTCGGCCTTGATGCTGTCCAAGTTGACAAAGAACACAACGGCTTCCTCAGTTTGGGAGCCAGAATCATCAATCTTTTGGATCTCCAAGGTCTTCGAGCCACCTTTGTATTTGAATTTGTTAATGGAAACAAATAAGACGGGGTCAAACAAGATGGAGCCGGCTTTAGTATCCAAGGAGTTCAAATGCAAGGAGTAAGAAGCCCAGCTAATAATGCCTTGAGATTTCAACTATAATGGCAAGTTGTCCTAAGTGAAGGCACTTCTTTGCTGTTGGGCTGAAGATTCATTACTTTTGAAATCAATACCAAGAATAGACTGACGGACATTTTGGGTAGCAGCATCGCCAAATTCCAAGTCTTTGATCTCTGAGCCCCCAATAGTAACAGCTTGTTTAGCCCAGTCACCACAAGTAGAATAAACGTTCCCTTAGTCAATCCGGAAACCGTCCTTGCCCTCCTTGTACGTGGAGGGCTTGGCGTGATTATACCTTAATTGGACTGAGTGCCAGCACCTGAGGCCCGCAGGTCGGAGGAATCAGTATCAATGCCTACTTAAATATTTTGAGCAGGAGCGCCAATTTCGATTTCAGACAAGTACAGGGCGTACTCATTTTCCAAAGGCAAGTTGACACCGGAGGATGTAACTTCCCTAATGGATCTATAGAAGCCGCGACTAAAGTTGGTCAAAGTGCTGTTTTTAGTGCCGTATCTGACAACGTTGAAGTTGAGTTGTGGTGTATTAGAGCTGACTGGAAAGGCAGAGATGACTGAGGTCAAAGCAGCAATTAGGGATAGCAAGGCAGTGTTAGAGAATTTCATTTTGAAGTGTTAAATCTGAAAAAATGAGAAAATCAAAGCTATAAATATCAAGAGTAAAAGTGTAGTTGTTTGGTAAAGTTTTTATAAATTGAAGAGATAAAATGTTCAATAAACTCCTCTAGAAAATTTTTCTTATATACATAAACGCTTGTGGTTTTGGACTTTGGTAACTTGCTAACCAACATCGTTCATTTGGAGCAAACGGAGTACTGTCATCAAGACCATGCGTTACACACCCTGACGAAGCATAAGATAGAGACGCTTTCCTATTGACAAACCTCCACAATGGCATTCTTCATCCCCTTTACACTTCATTATTCAATAGCAATAGACAATAGTACGGTTATCTCCTCATAATAGATAATGCTTAACTGTAAAACAATGCATTCCCTAAAGGAGAAATATTCATCCAGATACAACAGCACCGTAACAATCAGTTGCACAAACTAAATCACGAAAGCTGCCGAATAGACCTCTACCTCCTTCTCCCACACTTATTTACCATCTCCTTGCTCTTCTTATTTGCTGCTCTTCTCCCATAGTGTTTATTGTGCAAAACAGGTTAGAGAGGCCCTCCCGGCGCACGCACAGCACTCTCAAAATAGAAAAGCTGCTCTGAGCATCTAGAGTAAGGATTGTTAACGCTCAACGGTCAGAAAAACGGAGATTTGACTGGCATCCTTGGGGACTTAAAAGTTTTGCCTTATTGTGTTTTTCTCAGGTGCCTCTTTTCAAACGCGTGGGTTTAACATGGTATGGGTTCTCTTTTTGTGGACTGCGTGGATATAGGCAATTCTTCGTTTGCACGACGAAATGGCTACCCCTTTGACAAATCCTAGTTCAATCAAATTTCTTAATCCGAGCACAAATTATGAGAAAGAGGTTGTGAAAGATATATTTTACAGTAACATTTGATATAGAACAAAAACAACAATTAAATTTTAAATATAAAAGAAGATCGAAAGAAAAGACAACTACCTCTTGGCACCAATTTTGTTCAAGCTGGTAAGCATCAGGCTCAAAATCAAGCTTCCACTGCCAGGAATCCCCACCAACTCACTCTTACTACTATTGAACTCTGCAATTCTGTTGAAGCTCCGGCTTCTATTCAACAGCGACCTATATCTGGCGTGGTTATGGACATCGTCCGCACTTTCATTACCGGGAGCAGACCTGCTGCTCCGGATGTCGTGATCGTTGTTGTTGTAGCCTGAAATTGTCAAATTATTACCGAAAGTTGTTCCATATCCTCCCCTCTCGACATTATGGTTGTTGGCAGCGGTGTAGTTCACATTAGGGAGGCTGTAAAAATCATTGATTGACGTGCTTCTCGACAAAAACGGTACAGACTCGCTGGCTCCTTGGTTGCTGATGTAGAAAGCGTTGCCATCATCCTGCAAAAGAGAGTCTGTCAAGAAGTTATTGTTGTTGCGGTCTCCGCTCATTACGCTGCTCTTGCTCTTCTTTCTACTGATTTCGGAGTCAGAAGTAGTTTTCTGTGGATTAGTTGGCTGGTTCAAAGAAGGCACCTTGAATGCAAACTCAGAGTATTGGAAAGTGTTCTTTTTATTATTGGGATTGTGAAGGTCGTTGTTATTGTCATTGATGTCAGCACTAACAGCAGAAAAATAGTTCGTAGTGTATTCCGGCTTGTTTTGGGGGCTCAAGTTGGTAACGCCTGTTGCAAAATCTTCAGTTTGCACGGTCTGAGCATTCGGAACATGAACTTCGGCATCAAAGATATTGTCGAAGCTACTGTTTGCCCCTCTGTCGCCTCCAGCAATTATGAAGATACTAACAAAAGTTAGACAGCACCCGAACAAAAAGACACAGATCTGCCAAAAGCCCTTGTTTTGCTGGTCTTTGAACACTATTGCAGAGCCAACTAACACAGATATCGTAAAGAAGATAAAGTGCACAGGTACCACTCTAGTGGAGCTCTCAACCTTTAAGCTATTGTTTAAGAATTTGATTTGACAAACCACGGTGACTATAAGAACAGCTAAAAGATAATAAGTTTGGAATTGTGAGAACAAGGACCAAAAGGAAGATGAAAACTGGAGTAATGTCGAGAGGCATTTGGTTGCCACGGCGGTGTGAGCACCAAATACTGCAACTAAAAGAAGATTCTCAAACGTATAGAGAGTTTTCATCCTATAGTTTCTGGACTTGGTATATGAGTGAAGATTTCTGTGTAGTGTGCTCAACCTGAACATCAATATACTGGCCAAAGCTATTGAGCCTATAACATAGTACAAGTAGGTGTAAGAAGTCAACATTTCATAGATCGCGTCTGATGGGCCTTTGAAAGGCGGCTTAACATCCAGGCCCTTTTTATCGCCATTCTGCTCAATAGATGGCAAGATCACCAAGAGTGCACCGAAGGAGGCTAGTATCGTCCCGACTAGGTCTCTGGTTCTCAAAGGGACGTTGAAGATGAATGGCGCTATTGTGCAGTTTGAGATTATTGTAACAATGCCTAGTGGGGAGACGATCGACACTGGGGCAAAGCCGTACGCTATAAAATTTCCAGTCTCACCCACGGTCATCACGATAGCGCCTAGCCACCAATAGGGGCTGAAAAGGTAATTTTCATTCAAACTTTTGGGGCTTACGGCCGTGTCCTCGTCCAAAGTCTGATAAACGTCCAGCGACGACAATACCGACGAGCAGCTGTGAAAGCTGTGACTGTCTGAAACGTTTTGGGCCAGCGGGCTGTGGGAGTCTATAGCCAGCGCATCTCTCTGGAGCCTAGAATGGGCGTGTTTCTGGATGTTCAAGGCCAACGATATCAAGATGTTTCCCATCACGGAACAGGCGATTCCCACAAAGGTGTAGTTGATCATCTGTGCTGCTGAGATAGTCTGGCGCCCGCGCACAAGTCCACCGCAACCATGCGAGTTCGGCAGTTATTTAATACGAGACCGGTGGCTGCTTAAGTCTCGTCTGTGGACAGCCGGTTATAGGGTTCTGGCCGTCAGAGCTGGTTTCCGGCAACAGGCTGCTGCGTATACTGGTAAGACGGAGCAGCCGATAGAAAACGCCAGCGCGCCACAAGTGCGCGCAGCAATTCCTGTGTCCCTAGCAGCTCTGTATTATACAGCAAGTGTTGCTGTCACCAATGGCACCTTCGCTTCTCCCTTTTGGTGCCTTTTGTCGTCTCTGTTTAGATATCCGTTGCTGCTACGTCATTGCCCCTACTCTGACTTGTTCCTGTTGATTGTTTGTTCGCAAGTAAACTGGAACCACTCTCTTCAACGCCATATTCCCTTCTCTGAGCTCCAGCTGCCGCATCCCACAACGCCTCCGAGGAATCGCACGTCTATATAAATCTGTCAAAGTGACCTCGTTCACATCCAGAAAATTTGTCACTGGCGCCCTTCTAAGCTTCGTGCTTGCCAGTATTTTCTACTACTACTTTGTCATCAGCATGTCCGAATCCAAAAAACTCTTCCAAGATGACCCGAACTTTGATGAGTCCATCCAAGTGAGCTTCCCTAATGGCAAAAAGGTCCCCCTAGGCTCCATCAACAAGCCACACGCCAGGATGCCTGGCGTCACTGTGCCTCACAAAGACCAAGATCCGGATGAGTTCTACAAGGAGAAAAACGCTAAAAGGGAAGAAGCCCAAGATAGAGTTAGAGATCAACGCAAAGAGCAGGAAGAACAAGACAAAAGCACCCACCATCAAGGCGGAAATGATCAGCAACCGGTAGCAAACCCTAACAACAAGGACAAGCCAAAGAAGCCGGAAGAGGTATACGTTCATTTCCCAAACGGTAAATCCGTGCCACTCTCCAAAATTAATAAGCCTCACGCACCACCTCACCATCCTAAACTTTCGCGCGAAGGAGATAAACAAAGTAACGAATAGGATGAGCATGGAAATCTCTCGGTTACACGAAACCACTTCTTGACCGAGCTTGACAACAAATTATACTCTCCCTTTTATGTAAATGCCTGTGTTTTTCCTTTATACATGCCCTCGTTTCTCTCCTTACGTGCCTACAGTTTTCTTCATATATGCTTATGCTTTACCTCAAAAGTGTGAACCAAAGTCTTATCGGTTCTATGTTTGCACAAATAATATTATAGCATAAAACAAAAATTTATTATACAGATAAATGAAAAAGAACCTTAATCTTTTGAATCGCACATACCGCAGTATAGTATACCGGTCGGGGCTTACTTGAGCAAATGTCGGCTCTGGCATAGTAAACACCGTTTCCAACGTTCAGCTTTATGAGTTTATGAAATAAATAGCATTGTATTTTCCTTTAATGTTTACCTTTGGTTTCTCAAGTTTCTTTTCTGCTGCGCCTCATTCTTCTTGATCAACTTCTTTCTTTCCGCTCTGCTCAAGGATCTCGGATCGAGAAGTTCCTTTTCAGTGCCAGCATGCTTGTCTTCAACTTCCACCAACCACTGGTTGTCCAAATCCTTGTTCTTACCTTTGTAACCCCACTTGGCGACCCATTCGCCTTTCTCTTCGTTGTACACCATCTTGTCGTGTTTTTTCTTGTTTTGTATACCCTTCTTACGGGCAAACTGTTCCCATTTGGTCAATGGTTTTGGCTTTGGCAATGGTTTTTCTCTAGGCAACGGGGTACTTGGCTCTGGAAGCTTCACTAACGTCAATGTAGCGCTTTGTCCGTTAGCGCTATTCTGTGAGTCTGTGGTGGTCTTTATTGGAAGTTGTAAAATCTGGTTTATCATTAGCTGCACATTGTCTCTATTAAGGGAGGTCAAGTACCCTTCTTTCTCCAACTCGAGTTTGGAGGTGTCCACTGGATTTGAGTCAAAAGTTGCTAAGTTGCCCAAGTCGAAAGTAACTGGGATAGGTTTGTCAACCGATACTGGTTTGCTAGACGTAATGTTAGTATATAGTTTTTAAATCAAAGATTTTGCCAGCATTTTTCTATTTCAACTGCAAGAAGTGCAATATTCAGAAACGTACAACTTTGATTCTTCTGTGCTCATGGTACAGATATTAAATATGTGTGATTAAGATGCTGAGATACAATAAAATAAATTGATTTGAATATATTATCTCCTCAGTATTCGTACCTATTATAGGTGATAAAAAATTTTTTTTGCATAGAAAAATAAAACCCAGCGAAAAAAAATAAAACAGATGAGCATCCACCTCGGTAGCATGTGCGCGCCCTCGTAATCCACCTATTGCGGCCAAATGTCATTAGGGTCGACGTCTACAAAAACTATATCTTTAGTTTTAATTATGCCAGAGAAACAAAGATTTAAAAGGCTGTACTAAATAACTTTGTCTTACGCGTTTCATATTTGGGTCTAAAGCGGTAACATGATGGTTGCAAAAACTAAACCGATCGAAAAAAATGTCAAAAATCCACGATATTCAATAAGCATATACAATGGTTAGTCTCGTGCTAGTATTGAAGCGCCCCTATACCATTCCTCAGTAACGATTTTCATAAAGCTCAAGGATATAGCAGCAATAAACTCTTCCAAGTGTTGATTGCAAATCGGCAATTCTTCTAATAATAAGTTCTCCAACTTTATGCATTTTTGAGCTTTCGAGGTCGTAGATTTATGAGAAAGAATAGGTTTCCGATTTATGATCATGATGTCTTCGTCGTCATCATCGTTACCCATGTTGATCTTGCGCTTTGATTTCTTAAGTGGTACTTTGGGTTTCTTATCATTATGCTTGTTTCTCTTCTCGTTAAGCATCATGTACTCGTGGAAGTGTATTCTATTTTCTCGTTCCTCATTTATCAAATTTCTAATTTGGTCACAATACGCGATGCACAGAAGCAACTTCATAATTACCTCATTATTCAAAATGATGATGACTTTTTTGATGAGATTCATCTGTTTCTCGCAGGCCTCATATCGCTTGATTTGGTCATTACATTTTAGGAGCTCCTCGTCGCTATCATATTCGTCTCCGCCGCAATTAAAGACTCTAGAGTACGCTTTATGCATGACTTTATTTTTGGTCATAAGTGCACTCAACAGGTTTATGAAACCAGTGATATTGAAGTTCAACCTTTTGATTATTTCATACTTTGCCTTGAACTCCAAGGTAAGGTTGACATATGCTATCCTCTGTGCTGGAATCTTCGCGAACTGCGACTGGCGTATCTGATAGACCCCAAGGGTTCTAGTTCCCTTGAAGCTGCTGCTCCCCATACTCACCTTGGAGGATGCGGTTGATAGAAATGTTGCTTCGGTAGATACGCTTTTTGTTGTTACTGTTGTTTTGTTGGTGGCAGAACCGCTTAAAACACTAACAAAAGATCCTGTATCACTCCCTCTGGCACTTCTTCCCCCATCGGAACCGCAAAAGTCCAATCTGTCAAGTTTTGGAACAAGTAATTGACTGCTCACAGATTGATTGTTAATCTTTATGTTGGGTTCATTGTTGCCTTTACAATTTTCTGGCCCATATGGATCATCGTGGGCCTGTTCGAGAAAGAAATTTGAACTACCAATTGTTGACCTTTGTTCGGAAGATACTTCAGACTTGAGATGCTTTTTTACCACACTCTTCAACACTTTGCGAGACCGCTGTGTATTGTTACTGTTGACATCTTTTGCTATTTGTTCTATTAGCTCCCCCACTTGCCGCAACTTCATGGCGTCTTTATTTTCCTGCGAACTGTGTACTATCATCTGGTCAACCAATAGCTTGTATTTGGTCAAGCGTTGGATAGGTTTGATGAGCAAGCTCTCCAAATCCCAGCTAGTCGTTTTTGTGGTTTTAGAGATTGCAAGAGACTCTTTGTACCATCTCTGAAAGTCAGGGCCGCCAGACGTGTAAAGCTTCTCTTTAAGAAGGTCTTGCTGCTGCTTAAATTTGTTGCTGTACGTGAGATAATTGCTAAAGAGCTGATACTTTTCTTCACTGGAAAAATATTCGAGTAACAAGCTCCCAAAGTTGATAGTAAACTTTTCAGATTTTGATGTTTCGTGAATCACCTCTTTGATAATCGTTGAGTCAATTGTTTCATGGTCAAGGTCACTCAATTCTTCTAGTAGTGACAATGAAACTGGCGATTGGAAGTTTCCTTTTAAGCGGCTTTCGCCACTGTTGAAACTTTGCTGGGAAATCGGAGATATTAGTGACAAAATTGGCACTTTGTCGTTATTTTGATATATTTCTTTGCTGACTTTGGCAGTTTTGTCTTTGAACTCATATATGACCAACTCAAGGAACTTGTTAGACATACCTATAAGATCTGATATGTTGCTGAAGAGGACTTGCTTTTCACCTTCATTTAGAAGATATTTGTACCTTGGGTAGTTGAGAGTACTAAGGTAAACATCGAGAACAACTTTCAAGTCATTTCTGTAAGTGATTTCTGTCTCCAAAAGCTCAAAGGCGCACTTATCAAACAAACTCATCAACCGATCGCTATTCTGGCTTTCGGTTTCTATCAACTGTGACAAGTTGGAAAATTCAAACTTTCTCAGCTTGCCATGTTTCTCTCTTTTATCTCCATTATTTATCTCTCTATAATTGCCAATGTCCTGTGATTTGACTTTTGAATAGTGAGAAGAGAAAGTGTCTATTGATGGGACTGTGAACTTGCCGGTAAAAGCTTCCATAGTGCTATTTTTGAAGCTTGAACTATTCGACTTGATACCCGTATTCATTTTATTGCTGTTGATATCTGCTCTGGTTTTCAGCAAGAACTCATAGTCGTTTGTTGTGAAACTAGCAGTCTCTTTGTTAACGGTGCTACCTGTTTGAGTTTCTGAAATTGTTTTTATTACTTTATGGTTCTTTTCAGAAGCTTCAGCTTGCTTTTTTTCTTCGATATCCTGATGATCTCTTATCTGGCAGCCTTTGTACATGCTGTGCCATAGAGATGTTGCATACGGGTTTTCATTGCTTATATCGGCATAGTAGTTTTGGGGTTGTGTGGCCTGGAGTTTTAAAGGGGCAATTGTCTTGTATTTATCAGGGAATAGTGTTATTGCTTCACCAGTAGCTACTAAAAAACAAGCTTGTTTCTCTTCACACTTTTTCTGGCCGGGAGACCCAATTAAACTCTTAGAATATGCATGAGAATTAGATGAAATAATACTTTCATTATCATCTAACCAGCTCACCTCTTCAGGGTTTTTAGAGGCAGATGATGCCTCGCAGCTTAATGGTTCTTCTTGCATGAGGTCTAAGGTAGTTCTATTTATCTCAACGGATGCAACGGGCTCTTCTTCATGACTTGTTTTTACAGGTTTTCTCTGACTTGTACTGTTTGATTTCTCGCGAGGGGCCCGGTGTGTGTATTCTTTGTCAGGAGTGTAACAGCCATGGAAATCGTTGAAGTTCTCTTCATTGGTTGCAAGCCAGTTTGGCATATCAAAAAAGGAGTAGTCTAGCTTCAATGACCTTGGTCTCGCTTTAGTGCCATCAAAAACAAGGTTCAGAAAGTTATTCACATCATCCCAGTCGGGAAAATGAAAGCTGGTGAATTCTTGCTGCTTAGTAGAATGAGCTTTCTTATTATCTCTGGCTTGATTTTGTTCTGTTATTTCATTCACATTATCTTCAAGATACTCGTTGATTATCAGAATCTTCTTTTCTTCTTTTTCCAGCAAGGTCGGGCTCTCAGTTTCTGCTTTTTCGTCAGGTAGCAGTACCTCGTCTGTATTATAGCACGATTGCAATGACTGTTTCTCACTTACTTGAAAAGCATGCTGAGAATTTCTAGACACTGAAAAGTCATCTGGTATTGTAGGCAATCTGGGAAATGGCTTCAATGATGGTAAAGCGCTGGGGTAGTAGGAGTATTTCGAAGATGATGGAGTGTACACTGAGTTGTTGTATCTACTCATCGTGTTTATGCTGAAGTATTAGACGACGGATACTTTGAAAAGAAATAGAAATATTAAAGAAGTGAGAAAAAAATATCCAAAAGTTGAAATAGTAGATATTGGGTCAACAACTGTTTTTGCATATTTGCCCTGTTTGCTTTTGATTTCTACAACTTTCGATTCGATACAGCACCTCAACCAGTTAAAGTCATCTATCATTTTCTAATTGATGGCAAAATCAGGGGCATGCTGCAGCCTGTATGAGCCCCAGACTCCAAAAATAAGACAATACTTCTATCGCCACACCTCAATCTTGCAAAAGAGGAAAAAGGATACTGATGTCATTACACATGTGTGACAAGAGCCATGTTTGTAGCCAAATAGTTTCATCTGCAGCCACATGCAAAAACTCTTCGCTTAAGTACCGGATTTTGCGCGACATGTTTTTCAAGTGCGGAGACCTGCCGTCGTGGCACAATGCAGTAGCCTCATCTTTGACACATTTGAATGCTTTCTATAAATAGCACTGGTGGAATCGATCACTTGTTCTCGGAGATAACTGGCACCTGAGAGACTATGACATATCAAGTTCGCCTTTTCCATACTTATTTATACCCCAATACCTTTTATTCTCAAATACAGGATTCACTCCTTGCTCAATGGGCTGTCATGGCCTTAAGTTCTGAAAATCTTAGTATCCAGTATTTTATAGTCGGCTTAGTAGACAATAATAGAATTATTGACCTCAGCATTACAAAGCCTTTTTGGTAATACTCGCGGGCTATATTTTTTCCTATAGCCGATCATTGGTATTAAAGGGCTCTTATGGGAAAGGAAGCCTGAATGCAGCATTTAATATGTGATCTTAAAGAACGATCGAAGTACAGAAGCGCGTTTATTTATTATTCAAGCTAGCCAAAAAAATATTTATTTTCCTTTTATATACAAGATATAAATATACGGTCTATCACTGAATCATAACGTACACCACGAAATTAACCTTATACCATCTGCTGGCAGATTTGCTTATAGTTTGGAATAGAGTCAACATCGCCTAGCGCAGCAATCGATATTTTGCCGGCACCTAATCTGAAGTTGCACCAATTCACAATATCGTCCTTGCTCACTTTATCCACAGCATCAAAAACTTCCTCTGGAGTCAATCTTTTACCGGTGGAGACGACTTGTCTTCCAATATCTTCAGCGACAGCGGTGGTCCCGTCCAATGATAAAAGCAAAGATGCTTTCAATTGGTTCTTTGCCTTTTCGACTTCATCAACGTTAAAGTCTCCTTTCTTCAATCTCTTCCATTCGTCTAGTATACCTTGGACTAATTTTTCATTGTTGACGCTATCAGTGGTCAAGTAGATACCCCAAAGACCGGTGTCTGAGTATGAGGTCGAGAATGACATATACGAGTTGGCCAAAGGAGTACTGTTAGGGCCACCAAAAGCAACATTGTTCACAAGCTTAGATGGGTTATCTAAACCGCCACCCACTGAACGATCCCAGGTGCCAATCATTGCCTGCACAACTAAGGAGGTGAAGTATTCCGGAGAAGACCACGACACACCTTCAACAGAAATTGCCATGTGTGTCTGAGGCACAGTGGCATCGTTAATTTTCACTTCGCCAGAGTTGAATATTGGCATATCGTATCTTCTGGTACCAAATATGTTTTCATGTTCTGATTTCTTCAAGTGGCCGAAACTTTCTTCTGCGAACTTGCACAATTCTTCGTGACTAACCGATCCTGTACCAATCAAGGCCATTCTGTCACCCTTGTAGTTAGTAGTGATATAGTTAACGAGATCTTTTCTCTGTATGGAAAGAATATTGTCTCTTGGACCCAAGATAGTCATTCCCAAAGGTTGATCTTTAAAAGCCACTGCATGCAAATGATCAAACACAACCTCGTCGTACATTTTGTCCACTTCTTCGCTTTCCCTTATAATGACGTCTCTTTCCCTTTCAATGGCTTTTGGATCTAACACAGAGTTGGTCAAGATGTCTGATAGAATCTCAATGGAGTTTGGAATATTTTTTTGTAAAGTCTTGGCGTAATAAACTGTGGTTTCTCTCGACGTGTAAGCGTTCAAATGAGATCCAATATTTTCAATTTCTAACTCCAACCCAGTTTTGGATCTGTTTTTTGTACCTTTGAATGATAAATGTTCTAAAAAATGTGCGGTACCATTATTCTTTAGCGTTTCGGCTCTTGATCCGGAATCAATCCAAACGCCAACAGTGGCAGTTCTGCTAAATGGAATATTTTCAGAAACAACTGTTAAGCCATTCGAAAGCTTAGAAACCTGGGTAGTTGGAGCAGATGAAGCTATACTAGCAAAGCTTCTTGGTAGTACTAGTTTAGTTGAAGGCACATTGATCTTAGTGTTTAGTTTAACATTCTTGGAAAAGTTTTTAATAAAAGTAGATCTTGGCAATAACATGTTAAAATCTCTGCTAATTACTTTTGACACCACGTTCAGTGAATAAACGTTTGAAAATGTAAGTTATTGAAATTGTTGGAAAGGCCAAGTTAAAACGGCGCTCAGAATATTATATATTGTGTGGCGACGAGCTAGCTTGTAAGCTTACCATTTAGTAATCAATTCAATTTCTAGAACTCTTTTTCATTTTCCCTTTTCCGATTTAAGGTTATGGGCCTTGGTGTTTTCCCTTACTACAAGTTTCCCAAAACTTAAGAAGTGCGTGTAGCATGTGATTTTTATGCGTGCAGTTCTTTGAAATCCTGGTTTTTTGTGTCAGATGAACTTTAAGGCCAATCCAGATAAACATAGGAATAGATAGAAAGGTGAAGAGAACTCGATGTTTTATTTTTTTTGAGAACCTGCTTTTTGCTCAACGGTGGCACAGGCATGTCTGCAGATTTTGTCCAAATCAGAAACTTGAAACCTGATTTTCACAATAGTTACAAAATTAATTGCATTCTTCTAGGGGTTAACAATAAAAGTATCCATAGACCATATATTCAATTATATTTCACGGATTTCACGCATAATGAGCAAATTGGGCCTCAAGGGTCACTATCCTATAACTTCAGTATAGGCAATATTAATCTCGATCAGAACCAGATTCTTACAGTACAGATTTTCTGGCAGCGATATCATGAGCTTTGCAAAAAATTAGTAGGCATTATAGAAGATGATGCTGTAAATGGAAGCATTGAGCTGTTCCTCAACTTGCAAAAGCAAACCATATACTATATTGGCGTGCTTTGCGAAATTGAAATTACAAACTTGAAGAGTTTCCGCAATGTTTTGGAAAGTGACTTGAAAAGCATCAAAATTCTCAATATGCAACAGATCAATAGTTCTTCCAACAACAGCCTTCAACTAGTTGCACGTATCATAAATGATTCTGGGCCTGTATACCTAAACAAACACATCAGATACTTGCGGCAAATAGTGCCCAATGACTTGCTTAATGTAGCACTAAGCAAATACCAAAGGAACACGACGATTGGGTTTGACGATATTAATTTTAGCAGCGACGAAGAGAATAACCAAAATGTTAGTCATAATCATACTAGTAGCGCTGGAGCTTTCGAAAGCGACAACTCTGTGTTCGAGTCAGACCACGGAATAAGTTTTTATGACATATTAAAAGAAGAAGAAGCTGAAAATATGAATTTGGGGATGTTCAATTCTAATATCATTAGAGATGAGAATTACGGGTCCGCCAATAAAGAACTGGACGAGCGTGTTAAAAAGCGAAAGATAAATGATTTTTCTCAAAGTTCCCAACTTTCAGCAATAACCAAAGACGAAGGAACGTCTTATGATTTAATCAATGATGCTCAAACTCTAGACGAATTTGAAGAAGTGGCACCATACGTTATTGAAGACTTGAATAAAAATATTGAAAATATAGCTGAAGGAAAAGAGTATGTGATTCAAGGCAAGATAGTGGATTTCAATGAAGATAACAGAATCATAGCTTACAAAGTACACAAACATGACTTGCCAAAGCCTAAAAATGTCACCATCACGGTCACTGACTATTTCAATGATGAGATAAACGATGAAGAAGAGCTTCGCAACTTCGTAGTCACCGACAAAAACTGCCTTAAGCTTGAGCTAGATTCTGTAGAAGAAATTTTGAACTTTTTTGAAGTTGACGAAATAGAAGAGCTTTATGTCAGACAAGAAGAATTGGTTGAAAAGGTTTACGCAGCTGTTGCTAGACAATTCAAAGCAGTCCATTTTCATCAAAGGATTGAATTTAGAATATACAAAAAACTGAGATGCGTTCATCCAAACTTCAGCTATTATGCTTGGGGCGTCAAAAATCTTTGCATAAGCGACTTGGAATGAGGGAATGGTACCTTTAGAGCTGTTGAGTTAACTCTTGCAAACTAGGAATAAATATACTTGGATCTTGTTGGACTTGCATCCGTCTCTGCATTTCCAAATCCCTGTAAGATATTTGTGTAATACAGACTTTCTATGTCAAATAATAACGATTCACAATAATAAGCAATGGTCTCGATAATACAATACAATGAATAATGGAAAGTAACAGAAGCGGAACAATTAGCACACCTTAATAATAACCGGTACTAAAACAATCCTCAAGCACCAGCAAAAATCTTTACATTTTTAGCATCACCGTAAGCTTTCTATAAATATTCATTCTGGTAAAGTCAAGGCAGTAAAAATTGGAAACAATAAAAAATAATGTAAAACCCTAATGACAACAAGTAAAATTGTGTCAAGTTTTGGTTTAAAGTTTAAAAATAATGATCTGGGGGAGGATTGAACTCCCGATCTCCTCGGTGTAAACGAGGCGCCGTAACCACTAGGCCACCAGACCATTTGCTTGTTAGAGTTATTTTTTGACCCTATATTTAATGGCCATAGCCAAATATAACCTTTTAAGAAATATCGTACATTATATTTTGATCAATGTACCAAAGGCTTGGGTCTCTGAACCAAACTGCTCATGGACTATCAATGCCAAAAGATTCTATGCTTTAACATCAATAAATGCAGCCCTATTGGACTATTGGGAAAGATGTTTCAGTATCAGGCCATAAATAGCTAGATAACTGATCAGTTATTGGCCAGATATGAAATCAAGTCACAAACGTATTACATAAACTGGAAACAGGGACACGCATCCATGTATACACATCAACAACTCAATATGTCCCTTGCTAGTTCATACTGTGCATTATATATAGTTAGGAATTCAACTCCTATACTTTATTCTGTTTTTATCTTTTATTTTAAATCAGCGGTTTTAGTCCTGGGGATTTTCCTAATAAATCTTGATTTATTCTATATTAAACCAACCTCCTACTCAGCCATAATCTCTTGATTCCCGACTGGAAATATGGATGATTGTGAGCTAAAACTTACCAAGCATGAAGTATTACGATAAAAATTATTGTTGCAATATTATCCCCATGATACATTCTCTACATGATGGAACTGGTATTCCGAGTTGATATGTCCTTTATCTGAGGTGTTCGGTAAGCCGAGTTATTTTGCATTGTTGTATTTTGTATATATAGTGCCTTTTGCCCTTTCGATATATTGAAGATGGAGGGAATCGCGAATATGCAAGTTTAATTTCATTCTAGTAAGTTTTCTGTTTAATAAACTAGTTATTAACTAAGATCTGCTAAGTAAGTATTGGGAGGTTCAGGAGAAACCTCTCAACAATTATCCTTTTTGTATTAAGCCTCTCACTGGCATTAATATTGTTTGTTCTGATTCTTGTAAGGCACCTAAAAGTGCACTGTGGTTCCTTGGTTCGCTAAAGCTCTACTTATTATGCCTTTATAAATAACGAAGATGTCTGTTATTTTAAACTATATAAATTAAGATAAAATGAAACATTTTAAGCCCATATTTATAGGAAAACTATGATTATTTTATTCCTGACTTGTGATTTGAATACATATGTGCTTAACATTCTAGATATTATAATGAAATTCCTTGTATTTTATTCACATATATACTTCCATAAATCAAAGGAGTAATCCTCCTTAAATACCAATTTTTTTAGCATATGATAGCAACTTTCTTGTTTCTTCTATCAGACAATTCCCCTATAATCCGGTAGATATCACACCATAGGGCCATGGGGACGAAAAATGGGGACAATAGTGTTTTTCATGTAGAAACGAAAACTCTTTAAGCTTCATGTAGGATTTGGACCTTTGGATATAAGATCGTACCTTTAGGTGAGATATAGACTTTCTGTGCAGTAATTTGAGTAAGGTAAGACCATGAGTGTCATATTAGTAAAGGAAACAGGTTATTATATAAAAACTGTTGTAATATTACCTCCCAGAGACATCCTTTAGATTAGGAGCCATCGATTAGGACTATTAAGCTCGTACACCATACTTAAATAGCATATATATAGAGGCTTTCCCCATTCACAAGTATCTGGAAATGAAGGAACGGGAGCAGGCCAGTTCACGTTCATTTACATTATTTGTTCGGTTTAATAGACTGGCCATAGCTGCTTTCCCCTTATATAGTAACAGAGATTTTCCAGAATCCTCTCAACAAAGCAACAAAGCCCTTATGGCCAAGTTGGTAAGGCGCTACACTAGTAATGTAGCGATCCTCAGTTCGAATCTGAGTGAGGGCAATTTTTTGCAATTTTATTCTCAGAACTCCTTTTAGTATACGCTTAGTACGAGAAAATTTCATAAATGGGATTAATCTCCTAAGACAGCTATTGTAGTACTTTAGACCATTATTAATGCAACAACAGCTTGGCCTTTGCCAAGCTACAGAGCCAGCGCAGTATTTTCTTTGCATTTCCGGGCAACGAGTAGTGATTCAGAGACCCAAACCATTGGTACATTAATCAGAATATAATCTACGACGCAGACACTAAAACCTAAGAAGAAATCTAAGGAAGTATCAAGCCACCTATCTAGAGGTACTAGCAACGATTGCAAAAGGCCTTCAGGCGGCTAGTCTGATGGTTTGGTCATAGCACAGGTCTTGCAACTCCGACAGAATCATGTAATAGTTCTAAGCATATGCGACTAGTACTGCCTTCTTTGTCGAATCTAATACTCCACTTTGGCGGGGCCCATATGATATGAAGCAATTACAAAATGAAAGTCTCTTGGGATCCTATGGCGAGTGCGGCCCTTGGGTATCTCTATCCTGGGAATGTCTCGCTAATTTGCTTGATAAATTATCTGTTGTATATCATCAACGAGTGACATTTAATATCGGTATATAGTGGATTTGAGGTCTTTCGGGCAGTCGAAGTCCTCTGTTAGCACTTTTCATATTATATTCCAGTAGTCATGGTTAAGATACCCCTGCTCCTCGGCTGGAGGTACGTTAACTCTTTTTGACACGGTATCTTCGCGTTGCACTCGTAATAAGCTGTCTGTCACTTTATTGGTTACTCCATATCGATATTTTAAGGTGAACTTGAAGTTAACCAAATAGTCTTGCCAATGAAGTAACCTAGCATTCCACATACTCTTTGCTGAAATGAAGTACGTAAGTGAAAGGTGGTGGTGATAACTTTGATTTTCCTAAGTAATACTTTCAGTTTTTGAGGACTAAAGTGATTTGTAGTAACTCCTTCTCTCGGATGAGGCAGCATAACTACACTCCAGCAAGATTTTTGGAATAGTAAGCTACTATACTATCAATTTACCCGGACCTGTCAAGCAATCCTAGCATCATTCCTATTGTCTTGTAGGAAGTATCAGTGATAACTCGCAACTGGTGACCCGGGTCAAATAGAGCTAGTATTGGTGCTGTTATCAACTTCTTTTTGAGTTCTGCAATCCGTTGCGTAAAGTGATTACTAGCTCCATCTCTCGCCCAAAGACCGTTTTCCCATGATAGAATCATGTATTAATCTTGCTATTTTGGCCAAGCCCTTAATAAAACAATGAGAGCAGTTTGCGAGGCCAATAAAATATCCGGCATCGCGAATGGTCAGGGCACGGAAGGCTTGTACGGTGCTTATCTTATCTTTGATTACATGAATACCATCGGCCGAGATTTTATATCCAAAGAAGGCCATTGGGGATGCAAAGAGTTCTGACTTTTTCTGACTGTCACTATTTCTGCCTGCGAGTTGCCCCACGCATTGACAGCATTCCGGTTTTGGATTAAAGGATCAAAGTGTAAATTTAACTTATTAGTGGTTTCATTTTTGATATATTGCGGGCGCGGTGGATTCTATGGTATGATGAGTGTTTAAAATTACAGACAGATTGCTAGAGCATTTCAGAGAATTGATATCAGATGACTAAAACATTACATAGAATTAGTATCAGAATGCTAGAATATTCTACAGTAATATCTGAATAGGCATATAAGGAGAATTTCTCCCTTGGATTCGAAGTAAATATTTGAATTAAATATAAATAAGGCGTTTTAATACAACATCTAGACCAATATAAATATTTTGGAAGGGGAAAGGACGCAACAACTCTGTCTAAAGGTTATACAAACACCCTCTAACGGACGCATTAACCCGGCCTATCAGTTTTACAATCGGTTACATAACACATCAGATAACGTCACAAGGATAATTCAACAAAAAGCACATAAATCCGTGATAGTTTAGTGGCTAGAATTACCGCTTGTCGCGCGGTAGACCGGGGTTCGATTCCCCGTCGCGGAGATTTTTTTAGTCTTATATTTTCAATAATCTCTCCAGCTATTGTGATAGTGTCCAAGCAGGCTAAAGTATTTATTTTTTTTGTTCATAATTCAGAAGGTTCCGAAGAGGATAGCAAGGGGGTCTTGAAGGTATAGATTCAGGGGCGTAAAATGTACGATATAAAAGGCTAGTAGAAGAACAAATTATGGTCGAGATGAAGAAAGTTTGAACAGAAACATATGGAAAGAAGAGATAAATTCAGGAGTGCCAAGTTAGAAACGGGTATTGGGGTCGGAAAAATGATAGGGCTTTTCAATAAATATGGATATCAAAAGCTGTGATAAGAGAATGATGAACAAATAAGTAAGCAAACAAAATGAATTAGATTCTGTGAAGAAAAAACTGGAGAAAAAATTTTTCTAGATTATAGTATAATAGAGTTGGGCAAGTAATAGTAAGCTCTTCTTAGACATTACTTAAAAAGATTACTCCTATATCCAAGCTAACTTCTACAAGGTTTTTTGATGTCATCCCTGTGACTCTATGGTGTCATATCTACGAAACTATAAGAGAATAAGCAGATAAAAGAAACAAGAAGATTGCTATAACATTCTAAAAAATAGGGTATTTAAGGAGCATTTCTCCCCTAATTTTTGAAAATATATATTTGAATGAAATACAAAGAATTTTGTTACAAGGTTAAGCGCAATATTTGAAGTTTAAGAAGTAATGATAGCTTTAATTTGCAACTAATGGTCAAGTTTCACACTAGAAAATATGAAAGAGGGACCTCGTTTCTTACAAACAAGTCACAAACTTCAGGGTCACTTCCGTACTTGTAGAAAAAACGGTTTCTGTACATGATCTTTTTGAACTTGTTGAAGTCAACAGTATATCCAAGTCTGCTTTTTTTCAAAAGGAAATTACTTTTGGATCCCTCAAGGACAGACTTTCCGCAACAGAATGAAGTCATTGACACTAAATCAATATTTAGGAAGGGGATTCGTAGTTTCTCAAGTACAAGATAATAGACCCTTTCAAGTTCTTCGGTATGTTGAGAACACCATCCGCGAACTCCTTGCTTAAAATTTTGGCGTGTGAAAACTCAATGGAAAAGCTGAATGGGCAACCAACATTAATGAACGGATTAAAGTGCTGACTAGTTGGCAAATTAGGTTTCCGCCCTTACGCGCTGATTCTTCTAAACGACTATGGTTGGTTACGGCAATCTTCCATGCTCAATGCCTTTGTCGTAGGATTGAGATACTCATCTCTAATATCGAACTGACAGCCACTTATCACATTGTATTTGAAACTGAAAGAAGACAGTGTGGCAGAAATCGAAAGAGACGTATTGTGTGTCTAAGGCTGAAAGAGCTGTATTGAGGGCTAGGGAGTAAGTTGAACAGCGATGTTATATTGGTGCTATTTTTCGGATTCTGTATTTGAAGCATGGCGTGTATAGAATAGCCAATCTTAGTGTTTTAATTGCTATCAATATGCTACATACAAGGCGGTAGGTTGGAAGATGAGTTTTGATTGAGATTTTCTGACAAGTAGAACTTGAAAGGAAAGCTCTAGCTACCAGTTGAAAAGCTTGCTCCAATTACTGATGCTATGGTATCGGGTGCGTATGTTTTCGTTCTCACATATTACAAACTTTCCTTTAGAGTCCAGTAATATCATGGAGGCAGTTGCACTCAAGCTTATATTGAGGGTTTTTATTTTCAGCGTTTTTGTCTTCAAGGTTATAGTTCCTTTAATGGTGTCGTAATTGGTGTAAAATTTTTGCTATCCCGGAAGATTTTGAAGCAGTATTGTCATTGAACGGGTGTCCAAACACCCTAACATTGTATGAGTCTTTGATAAAACAACTGCTGATCCGTTGGTATTTTAGGAAGGTAATTTTAGCAAAGCTTTGGCCCTCTGTAGATTATTTTTAAAAGTGGGAAATTACTCGAAATTGAAAGCTATACTCGCCTCAACTCCGAATTTTCTTTATATGGACACAGGAAGAAAAGGCCACCGAAAAAGGGACGCGTGCCGCTATATCAGTAGGCTCATATATACAACAACCATGGGGGTCAAACGAAGCACGGTAGAGCTAAAGTTTTTAAAAGCCGGCACTACTCGCTGCTCGTGGAAAAATTATTAGGCACAGCGAGACTTTTAAAATTTCTGTGAGGCTTCTCAAAAGTGTGGAGCTTGCAAAAGGCCATTTCTGCGAATCTGCAATACGCAGAGACCAGAATGTTTTGCAGATTTCGTCTTACGCTGCAGAAAAGTCTAATTTACAATATGTGACAGCTTCCGGTAACTTACAAAACCGGATAGCGACGAAAAATTACTAAGGGGAACTGTCTCACTGCAAGGTACTTTCTTTCAATTGGCTTGAGGCAACGGATACTTCAAAATGACAGCATGGTGTATTTGGCAGAGGCACACTAACGAATAATCCAGAAGAGTGAAGGCTCACTAGCTAAACTGCTTGCTGTAACAGTAAGCTAGCGTGGTTCATTTGAAAAATCCTTCAAAGATTTCTTTGTACTCAAAGGCTCTGACAAAAATTAGACTATTTAGTGGTTGTCAGCAATGAGTAAGCAAAAATTATGATATCTTTTGCCAAAGGATGAAATCGTTGAAGGGCTCGCTGTTTCGCCTCTGTCACAATGAATCCTTTTACGCATAGAATGTTGATCAAAGCCAGAAGAATACCTAAAACTATATTTTATAAAAATAAAACTTAAACATGAAACAAACAAGAAAAAATTTAACAAATAACTATGATAGTAAATAAAAATGGGTCACAGCTAGCATTAAACAAAAGAAGAAAGATAAAAAAGAAAACAGGAATTGCAAACGCCAGAATAAGAGCAAAACAAACACAAGAAAATGAAAATGAAATCAACCCTTAAAAGTAAATAAAATTTTGCTTGTCCAATTAGCAGAATGGTCACAAGCACTAAGTCTTATAATATAGGATAGGAAAAAGATACAATGCAAAAAAAGAAGCAAAATTTTAAAAGATGCTGTCTGGTAGTGACTTTAGCCGCGGTAACCTTCAATTTAAGATCACGACATCTGTATTGATGTTAAACTTTTTGCTGGTCTTGTTACCAGCCCAGTAGAGATCTCCTTCAATTTGGATTTGATAGTCCCTCTCTGCGTTGCAAAATCTGAACGAAGGAATTTCCGAGTTCACTGGACAATTGAAGACATCAGGGTCTAACTCGTATTGGTAAAAGGTACGGCACTCTTTAATAATTTTGCTAAAGCTGAGAAGGTCGATGTCGTATATAATCTTTTTCAAGTTGAGGAGCTCTGTATTTCCTGATTCTGAGTTGATACTGTCCGGGCTGCGAGAGTTTGTTAGGCTGGCCAAATTTATAGATAATGAAGTCAAGGCAAATTTGTCTAATGATTCCAACTGTTCAGACTCTTCAGCATCCTCAGAGACATCAATGACATCCTTGAACAAGTCGAAAGGTGAAACTGGGGAGTTTAGAAAGATTCTCATGTGTTGTGCTAGTACGCCTTTATGCTTGAGCACACCCTTGACATCAAAGTTTCTTGTGACATTTTGATAAAAGGTAACGGAGACTGTTATGGGCACTTGGTACTCAAACTTTTCCTTTTGGCGGTTCGTGAAAAAGTCTCTAACGCTTCCTCTGTTTTTCAGCATAATAGATGACTGGCTGGAAGCGTAGCTCGAAAACGAATCCGAGCGGTAAATGGTGTCTGTAGGGGAAGAGTTGCCAGAATTTGGGAGCTTTAGACTAGAACTTTTTATGAACTTGACAGCCTTGGCACTACAATTGGCCGAGTTCCTTATAGCGTCATTCGAGTATGGTCGCGAGTCAGCTAACTGGGGCGTTTTTGGCCTATACAGTAGTTTGAAGATGTAGTTGATGCAGTATTCCCTGATGGACTCCCTGAAAAAGTTGGAGTGGTCAATGTTGAAAGCTGTAAACAAAGAATTAGGTAAAAAGGTAACCTGGTGGGAGTCGATCAAGTCTGGCTTTGACCCATCGCGCTCCATGAAGGCCCTCACGCAGTACTGGATTTCAATGGTGGACCTGACGCCTTTGTACTTAAAGCTTGGAGGTAAACCAACATTGGCACCCTCGCCATAAATTATGCCCAAGTGACACTTTTTTGACAGCGTGCAGCAAGGGAGCAGAAGGTCATAGCTTGGAATTCTGACATTGAACTTGAAGATATTGTTTCCAGCAGGCAAAGTCGCCTCAATCTTATTGATAGGTTGAACCAGAGCAACGAGAACATCTTCTGTTTTGACAGAGTAGTGCTTTTCAGCTTTGTAGAACGTAGAACTGGCTAGAGCGTCAGGAAGGGAAGTTGTGCAAAGACCATAAAAGACGACTTTGAGGGACCTAAGGGGGATTTTGTGGGTTGAATGGACAGAAACTGTCCCTGTTATAACGTCATTATTGGTGTAGAAAGTTCTCCCCGATGGAGCGTTAACATGAAGCTGTAGCGTTACCTTTTTCTTGTCTCCCCAAAGCATTTTTGAATAGAGCTCTATTTAATTAATACTAATGCTTAGCCAGGGGACTTATTTGCTGTTACAGGGTGAGTAATAGGAGGTTAGAGAATGTTACCTTGCCGCTAAAAGCGGTGAATGAATGCACAAAGTAAGTCTGCCTAACAACAAATGAAGAGGACGTTGGCAGAAAATTGTGCATATTTTGGGGGAGACTGCACGATATATACCCATGTTTGACATTCTCTTTGTAGCATAAAGTGGCACAAGAGATAGCGAATCCACGTACAATAACGAGCGTACTGAGCGAAAGATAGATGGCAATAAGTGTCTTGTATGCAATGTATCCAAGCGAAATATAACAGAGAAGACTAACTGCAAACCTGATTTGGTACTTTAGACCATACCGGAGAAGGTGCATGCATGCCCCCGCCCTGAAGGCCTCCCAGAGGGTACTTCCTGTTTTTGCAATCACCATGCTGGAGTTCTCTGGAGATAATACCAAAAGGAAAACAGCCCAAAGTTACACTGGGCTTACAGACATGATTCCAGGCGCAGGCCCCGATACACGCCCCCTATGCGTCCACATAGGCATGTGCTACCATCGTAAATCAGACCTTATCATTGTTGAAAAAGGCAGCTCAAGCCCGGAAGCCGAAAGGAGCAGTCATGTATCCCTCGATACTGTATGGCGTATCTGCCAAATAGCATAATCCAGTAGCCGAGCGCCACCGCGGCAAAACTGCGTTACTTGGTAGAAAATAAACTTTGAGACCTCAAATACTCTCCTGTGCAAATATACGATATCTAACAGAAGCCATATGGCTCTAGGTCTGACTAGAGCACAGTGCCAAATCGGTAAAAATGCCTATTTGGCAGCCGAAAACATGCTAAACTTGACCTTTTGGCTATGAGGCAATTAATCGTGACTTGTGTTAGGAGGTTTTGGTTTCCCGGAACAAGAGGTTAATCAAAGAAAAGGCCACGCGAAAGAAAAAACGGTGAAAAAAACACAATAACGTCCTCGAAAAAGTAATTGAGGGCATTTCACCCAGGTCATAAGCTCTTCCAATTATAATTAGGAAATAGCTAATGGTCCCACAGCCATTATTGCGGGACAATTGGGCAGTAGAAGCAGTACAATATTTAAGTTCCGGCGCCCCCAAGTGGTAAGGCCCCTGCAGAACTCCTTCTGGCCTTCTCCAGCGTCCACCTCTATCTGCTCTACTATCGTCGCACCGCCGTAGAGCTTATCGCACTCGGTCGGCACTAACGCACAGGAACATGCATACTCAGCGTTTCGGCGTCCCTCCGGGACAAGACTGCTCCTGCACGCTGTCAACCGTCTGCCACACACAAGAGTCCTCCGGCTTCCAGCGTATCTCAAGGAAGAATGGATAACTGTCTACAGGCTCCCAGATAAAACCGCTGGGCCTGGGGCTTCGGGGTTCTTGGCTCTTATCGGCTGGATGCCCACTTCTGGTTGGACGGTTGCCAATTCCTGGATCTAGCTCTGTTCTATCGCTTGCACCTTCTCCATACTTGCAGCACATTTACCAGCCCCTGGGACGGCCGTAGGCAACAGAGGAACAAATTCAAACAACATACCAGAAGGCTTTTTACTTTGTTTTGTTTTAGTTTTTGCAAGAACTGAGTGTTGGCATATTCACTTTATAATCCGCGCTATGGTATCGAAACTAACTATTAATTCCGCTGGGATTTTCTCCACTTCGTGTACAAATCATTTGGCAAGTTTTCCTACTTTCAATCGGGCTTGCTGATTATTTATCGTAGTGTCACAAACTAAGGGGCAGAACTGTTCAACAGCAAACTTTCACCCGTCCTGTTAGCTCAGCATGCCACCTCTTCTCTTTTCTTTTTTTTCCATGAACGAAAAATAGCTATTTTGTGAGACACCATCATCCAATAACGGTCTCTCCTGGTTCCGAAACCGGCAATACTTGTTTTTCTTAGAGCTTTAGCCTGCGATATCGACGCTTCGACAATCCTGATACATCATGTCATGTCTGTCATCCGCATGAAATTACAATTCCGGAACTTTCCTAAGCACTTTCTAACGGGATCAGGGCTTTTTTGGTTAGTCGTTTAGTGTAGAACCAAAACCGCGTCTGAGAGATTTAAAAACAAAAAAAAACATTTAAAAACAATACCAGCATCAAAAGATTCAGAACTTATGCTCAGTTCTCGAAAGCGGTTGCAATTTTTAGCCACAGCAAAGTACAGCATTAAAAAAATAAGAAAAAATTTACAAAAAAATACGACCTCGGTGAGGGTTGAACTCACGATCTTGCGATTAACAGTCGCACGCCTTAACCAACTTGGCCACGAAGTCTCTTTTATGTTCAGCATTGTAATATTACCTCCCAGAGACATCCTTTAGATTAGGAGCCATCGATTAGGACTATTAAGCTCGTACACCATACTTAAATAGCATATATATAGAGGCTTTCCCCATTCACAAGTATCTGGAAATGAAGGAACGGGAGCAGGCCAGTTCACATTCATTTACATTATTTGTTCGGTTTAATAGACTGGCCATAGCTGCTTTCCCCTTATATAGTAACAGAGATTTTCCAGAATCCTCTCAACGTTTAGAAAAGTCAGATGTAACACATACCCCTAAGCGATGCAGTGAAACCTTGCGCTCTTGGCGCGTTCCAGAGGCACCGCACTGCGTGTTAAAGTGGAATACTGTCGTACATTATACTCTGATCAATGTACCAAAGGCTTGGGTCTCTGAACCAAACTGCTCATGGACTATCAATGCTAAAAGATTCTATGCTTTAACATCAATAAATGCAGCCCTATTGGACTATTGGGAAAGATGTTTCAGTATCAGGCCATAAATAGCTAGATAACTGATCAGTTATTGGCCAGATATGAAATCAAGTCACAAACGTATTACATAAACTGGAAACAGGGACACGCATCCATGTATACACATCAACAACTCAATATGTCCCTTGCTAGTTCATACTGTGCATTATATATAGTTAGGAATTCAACTCCTATACTTTATTCTGTTTTTATCTTTTATTTTAAATCAGCGGTTTTAGTCCTGGGGATTTTCCTAATAAATCTTGATTTATTCTATATTAAATCAACCTTCTCCTCGTACTCAAACCCCGAAAGTTCGACTAATACCGCACAGTTTTGGAGGCATGTGACGCCGAGCTTAAGCTAGGGCCTGTGCGTCGAGGCTAGATGAAGCGGAGGCTAGATGGAATGGAGGCATGTAGAGTGGCATTGCAGGGAGAAAAATTGTGGAAAAAAGACTGGTTGACAGGTTCGGGAGCTCTTTCTATTTCCTTTTTTGAACGAATTTGCGCAGTGACAGTTTGTGGCCCTGTGTTAGGTAGCCATGTAACCTTATACCTCTGTTTCTCTCTGGTAGGTGCAAGGGCCTGTGTGTGGGTAATGGAACGGATTCAATTGGCCGTTTATGGGGGTCTAGGGGTGGTCGAAGGTAAGCCTTGAAAAGGTAATGTAGATAATCAGACAGAATGAGAAAAAAAATGAATTGAACGTTTCCGAGCTAGGAATGTAGCCGTGTGGCATTTTATCTTAGCTTGCTAGTATTTCGCTTACATCGAGCCCAAATGGTGGAGTCTGTCCCTAGAAGCCCTTCTCTTTTTTCTGCCATATCGGGGAGTCAAAATTTTTGCAAGCTCTGTTTTTCCGAAACTAGATAAACTAATGAAAGAAAAAAATAAAGGAGAAACAGGCAGGAAAGAGTGGGCGGTTTTGGAAGAAGTCTTTTCAGGTATTTGTCAATTTTGAGTTGATTTTATCTTTATTTTGTTGACTTTTTTGAATAAAGTTTATCGTTGTCATTCGCAGTAACTGGATAGTACTCCGATACCCTTTTTTATTGTTATTGATCCATTGAGCCTTTCTCATACGTTTTTCAAAGAAAACCAATGACCCTATGAGTAAATAGTTACAGTAGCATCTCTATAAGAGAACAGTAAACACATACTCACCGCACCAATATTGCACACTTAGGGAAATGCCTTAAGCCATACCATCACCTTACATTTCCTTTCCGAAAACATAGTGTATCCATGTCGCGATGCATGTTAGGGAAAGCAATATTGTGCCGTGTGTGTGCTTGAAACCGAAAACTACAGCTTACAATCGGCGAGAAATGAAAAAGCGGAGCGCCCAGAATGAAAGCCATGACCTGGAGGTAGGGGATTGCCAAGTCTTGAAAGAGAGATAAGGGTTTCTGTCCCGGAAAATTATATGGGTCTACGCTTGATAGGGTACAAGTCCGAGAAGCAAAACAGAATTAAAACAAATGAAAGAATATTATGTATTAGTAGTGGACCGTGTAGTCTATGCAATGTACAAGGAAGGAGCCAACCTGGAGAGAAAAAGCTATTTAAAGGGTAGAAGGCCGTATGGACTGTAACTCAGAGAAAATGCGTCTAGAGTTTGATTATTAGTAGGCTATATTCAGCGCTTTCAAGTAAAAAGCATTGTAATGATAAAAAGAAGAATATAGAATTTATCAATTGTAACTTTTGAAGCGTATATGTAAAATTGAGAAAAGGAACTTGAACAGACAAGAAGACAAAGAAATACCAGAATCAAAGCAGATAGGAATAGGAATAATGATGTAGGTAACAAAGCAGAGAGGAAAATAAAAATAACAACATAGCGTGAAAGTTTAGGCAAAAACAGATTAAGTAAGGACAAGAACCAACCAATAAACAATGGAAATAACGTAAGGAAACAATGACAGCGACCAGTATCGGAAAACAGTGGCACGCACAAAGAGAAAAAAATAAGAAGAAAAGTCAACAAACAAAAAGCGCGAAATAAAAGGCAATGACGGTTGAAATAACGTGAAAAAGCGAAGCGTAGAGTACAAGATAAAATTATTATTTTAAAAATGATGCGGATGTGTAGGTGGATGCTTTATGAGGAATGAAAAGAAGTGAAAGAATTAGATGGAGAAGCAGAAAAAGGAGAGGAGGAAGGATAAGTTTCCACAAGTTTGTGTAACTCATTTTGTTTCTCCTCGTAGCGTATGCGCATATCATCCATCGTGAAGGCTGAAATGCAAACTCTTTTGGACTTTGAGACTTTTCTTCCGCAAAGAACCTCATATTCTTTGATGTATTTGAATAAGGTTTCATCACTCTTTCCAATTGGTTTATAGTTGCCATTGGTATAGTCGACATAATACTCGTTTGTCGCTTTCTTGCAATGATCCAGCGTTGCAAAAAAATCATATAGTTGTTCCCTCAACAGAAAATCTTGGGTCGATTGAAGTTTGTAAAAATCATAAGTTGAAATGTCAAATTTAGGCGACTTCCTACTGCTGCCAATTTTTTGGTCATTTTGTAGACATAGTAAGTCTCTGAGGATTTTTCTATTGTGATCGGCTTCAAATTTCTCCAAACGATTGCAGGTAAATACATTTTCTGTGAAAAACTTTTTTTGATCTGCTTCGTTTTTGAAATGGGGGTAATTTTTCTGAGAGATTGGTCGATTGTAAAAGTTGACCGGCTGATTTTCTGAGATTCCCACAATGGGTTCGGGCTCACAGGACAAAGTGACTTGTATGTTTAAACCAATGTCGATCCAGGTGTCAAGCCGTTCTTCCAAAAAAGAAGAACTTCTAAGAAGATACACTGAGATATCCTTCAAGCTGACCTTTGTGCCAAACTGTCTGCTCTCAGCTTCCGACAAGAACTCTATGGTATTGTCAGAAGAGCTCTCAGTGCGGCTTACCCAGTGGGTATCAAATTGATTCTTAGCAGGGTCGGCCCAGGTTGAAAGTCCAGTAAAGTCGTAAATGTCACAGCTACAGCCAAAGTAGGTTTTCATTCTGGGAAACATACTTTCAATAATTATCGAGAAAGCACGATAAAACAAACAAAGGACATTATGGATTGTTTTTTCAGATTCAGACTCCAAATGTTGTTTTGCCAGAAGAGTTTCGTATGGTGCGACCGAGCACCAATCCTTCAATATGTGAAAATGTAATTTTCCTTGACATTGGCTCATATCGGCTTTCTCAGCTTTTTTGATTAGATTTTGAGAAAAGCGGCTAAGAAAGTCAAACGGCTCCCAAAACCAGTTATTTTTGACATTATCCAAGCCAGTCTCTTGAGAAGCGCTCTTTTCGCCCAAGAGATTTACTGCAATTTTCCTGAATATTGCCAAAACTTTGCAAAATTCGTGAAGTATTCTGTGATTGTAAGGAGCAATCTTCTTGTAGCTCGAACGATAGTTTAGACTGGCAAGCAAAAATCTTGCCCATGTGAGCTTCTTCACATACTTTGGGTCCTTTTGCAAAGTTTTTTCTATTAGTTCAATGAAAAGGCCAATTCCGGATTTGACAGACTTTACATATGTGACCAAGTTTTCCTCTTCCCAGAGCACCGTGAACGGTAGTAACACAACGGCGTTGACAATGTCCTTGAGACTATGGTTGAATGTTTCGAAAGAGTCTTCGGGTCCTAAAGAGGTAAGTTTCTCGCAAGTAATGACACGCAATGATTCTAAAGCTTTCCCATAAAAAACCTTGCAGTAATAGTCTACCATTTTGCGCTGCGCGGTGGTCTCGAATTTGCGCTTTCTGAAAAGGACCAGCGTTGCCAAGTGCAACAAAATGTAACAGATAACCTTGCCTGGAGTGCGGCAGGACCCTTTTTTCGTAGGACTGGACTTGTCGTCACATTGCTGAACAACACTAAAATACCAGCCCAACCTGAACGTCCAGTGAGCCTCGGTCTGGTGATTCTCAACAAGAAGGTCCTGAAAGTTCATGTCAGACTCGTGGACAAACTTGTCGTAAAACTTGTAGTTTTCTCGCTGGTTGTAGTCGATAACTTCAAAGGTCATGGCAATTGGAAGACTGCCGGGAAGAGCTTTGCAGCTTTTCTTTGAGAACTTGGCATCTTTGTTGGCGCTTGGAAAGTTATAAAGATCGCTGGTGACATACGAGCTGGAAAGATCAACTGACGCCCTGCTGGTGGGTTGGCTTCTGCTCAAAGAGAGCCCCAGGGAGACAAGATCTTGAGCGGAAGGACACGGTTTTGCCAAAAGGCCGACAGTAGATTCTGAAAAGGAACTTGAGGATTGTAATGAAGCGGAATTGCGCTGCGTGCTGGGCTGTACGATGGGCAACAGCTGGCTGTGAGGGGTGGTAGCAAGTGGCCTTAGGTTTGAGGAAGGATGGGGCGGCGGCACCAAAGAAAGAGAGGGACGGTGCTGACTTCGATGGCTGAAAGACGCTGTGTGATGATGTGGAGGTAGAGGAGGAAGAAGGGAGGGAGGAGCGGCCGCCGGAAGAGGGGCTTGGCTGGAGGCGTACAGCGTATAAGCACTTGAGGGGATGTGAATATTTTGGGAGTCCGCGCCCTGATACAACGGATCCGGGTGGCCGATTGGGGGTCTTTTGCGTACGATGGGCTGAGAAAAAGGGTCTCGGTAGCTTATAGACATCGCTGGGGGCGGCGGCGTTGGAGGATGAGAATTAGGAGGATGTTGGTGGAAGACAGAGGCTCCATATAACGGCGACTGAGGATAGCCGGTCTGACCGGGGCGGGCGGCGGCGCTGTTGGCGTTGTAGTACTCGCTCATCAAGAGGACCATCCTAGCCTTTTCGTCAGCAACTTGCTGGCGCCTGATTCGCTCGCTCTCGGAGGGCGAGAGATCCAAGTAAGGACAGTGAAAGTTCATTTTCTTGCAGTTACGGCAGGACGGCAAGGTCTCGTCGCAGCGGACTTTTCTCTTTTTGCACGTCTGGCAGCCATTGTGGGAGTTTTTGTGTTTACGGCGTTTGCGCTTGGACAAGGCGCTGTGGCCATCATCGCTGGAGGTGTTGTTGTTGGCGCTGTTCGACTGAGGTGGGCGGGAGCTCTGGAGGATCACGCTGGCGGTGCTACTGGCAGCATTAGGGGTTGCAGATGAGGGGATGCTTCCATTAGTGCTGCTCATTTATCTTAGCGTTTGTTCTGGGGCGAGGGCAGACTGGGATGTTGAAGAGCCTGTGCGAAAGACAAAGATCGAGGCAAGAGGAGCGCAACAGAGCGATTAAGGGGCCGTGGGAAGCAGTGCGACGGGTGTCTGAGTATCAGAGGAGAGGGAGAAAGATGACTCAGGTCAAATGCACTGATGCCTATTTTTTTTCGTTTATCTGTCTGCCAGGATTTGGTTTTTTTGGTTGCTCTGTAGTGTGTTTTTCTATCTGCCTGTGTGTTTTTCTGCGCGGGTATTGCGACCTCCTGTCTGCTGCTTGGCTGGGGGCAGCCTGAGAGCCTTTGAAGGGCCGGCGTTCTAGGCGAGTAGGGCCTTCGGGCGTGCTCCTGCCAGAAACGGCAGCGGAGCGGGGCCTTCTGAGAGGGCCAAAGTATTCCATGGCAGACGATTCACAGTAAAAACACTAGGAGGGGCCTGCGGGCTGTTTCTGTCATACGTCGTACTCTGATAGATGTACCAAGGACTTGGATATATGAATGCAACAAACACTACATACAGCCCAGCCTTGGTGACACAAATACTTTATCTAAAGATCTTGTTGCCGGCACTTGTTGGGGGAGGGCACGACGACGCTCGAGGCCGCGGCTGCATGGGCGCGCCGCCGCCAGCGTTAATGGCGCCTTCAGCTACGCGGGGCAAACTTAGATTCTTGCTGGCCGCTATCAACGGAACAATACCAATCTGTTCGAGACAGTCTCGCAGCCGATAGGTGTCGGCGTTTACGCTGTCCTGCCCAAGGCCGTCCCATAGCGCTAGATACAGACAAGCGCCAGCCCGGGCATGTGTACATGCAGCGCCCGCGCCCCAACCGACAAGGTTGGGGCGCGGGCGCTTGTGCCCAACTGCCCCATAGGTCCGTAAACTGGCAGAACATGGCTTCCTTGAAGGCCGCAGCACAAGCTTTGTCTGGATTTGTTAGTTGGAAAAAATTATTATATTATTGCACCTTGTCTAGTCAGCAGGCTACAAACTCTAGTCCGCTATCAGTAGATCTTAAGCACCGTCAGTGCGCGTGCAGACGTAGCCAGATCACAAGTTTCGATGGCAGTACGAGCAAGCGTTGCCAACGACTGGTCTAGCCTTAATGCCGACAAAAACGACACAGCGGGAGTCTCAAACCAGCAAAGAAAAGAGACGGCATTGATAACAATCCACCATTTGCCAGCCTTCTAATGCTTCTTTTATTTTGAAAAATTTGCTATTTTTCTGTTTTCCGTTTTCGTTTTTCGTTTTTCCTTTTCGATTCTCCGTTTGTTTTCTTTTCTTAGCCCGCTCTGTGTTGCAGCATGTGCAAAGCCAGGCCAGACTATAATCAGCTGTGGGCACAAGCTGAGACGTCCGCTTTATGTTTTAGTCCAAAACGGAAGAGTAAGACACTAAAACCGTTCTACTACAACATTTCCATCAGCGTATCATGCAAAGAAAACAAAAGAAAGAAAAAAGAAATAAACATTAGTACCATGTATTCGTCAATTATTGAACCAGTTCTTAGAGTCTTTGTGCGAGTTCAAGCACATCTTGTAAATCTCCTTCTCCAACTCGTCCA
Organism: Saccharomycopsis capsularis; assembly: GCA_031125595.1. NCBI lineage: Eukaryota > Fungi > Ascomycota > Saccharomycetes > Ascoideales > Saccharomycopsidaceae > Saccharomycopsis > Saccharomycopsis capsularis. The sequence goes on from JASTUX010000016.1 coordinate 339,291, forward strand.
AGCCATGCACAAACTTGTTGATCTCGTCGTTGCTGTTACTGCCCCCGTTAAAGTTGAACGAGTAGTCATTGATAATCACGCTCCGCTCTTTCATCATCTGCTGGATCACCTCCACAAACTCCGTGTCCTGGAACCAGAAGCCCCACTTCTCCGCCAACTTGTAGTAGTTCGGCAACACCGTGCGCAATGACAAGTTCACGCTGTTTGATTGGATTGAGTTCATCACCTTCTTGTTGAACGCGTCGGGCCTGATGAGATCGAGGAGCCGCACCTCTTCGCCCTCCTCCGTCATGATCGGGATCCCTGACAAGATCCCCGCTAGCCACACTGGTAGTTCAAGCTTGGAGTTTTCCAAGATCTAAAGCCTTCTGTTAGTCGAGGGCTTTCTAATCATAGTACTGATAGCCAATAAAAAATCGAGCCAATTTCAATCTACTATTCAACTTTCTTATATCAAGAAAGCCATTCCCAACAAAATACTCACATTCTCGTTTCCTGTGTCTTCCAAGTACCCTAGCCCCAGCACTTCGATATTGAACTTGCACGGCACTCTCTAATCATAATCGTTAGTATCTTTCTGATCTCTGTAGCCTGCTACCTTTTGAGTTTCTCATACGCACCTCGTTTTCCGCTATTATATCGTCGATGTCGTAATAATCGCTTGATGCCATCGTGTATGTGCTTTTGTTTGTGTGATTTATGTTGCTCGCTTTCTTTTGACTATGTTTTGATAGTTTCAGATCCTGTCAAAGGTGAAGATAATAGTACGCGTCTAGGTCAACAAGCGCGCACGCGTCGATGGATGGATGTTTCCTGGCCGTTAACAAAGTGAAATAGCCAATCTGAGTAGAAATACTCTTTGTTCTTGTTTTTAAGCGCACTAAGGAATCACTTGAATACAGTATTGACCCCCAAATAATATCGAATCACTTCAGTGGGCAATTTCGAAAAAGGCTGTTCCCTTGTACGCTCATTTTTATTATTGTTATTATTCTAATCTTTTTTAGTTTTTTGTTGTCGCGCGTCAGGATCCAAAAGTATGGGTCTTCTACACGATCTCCACGGTTAGCGGCAATGGTCCATTGCTAAGAAAAAAATTTTTTGTAGTATTTTTTTTCTATTGCATCGCAACGGATCTGTGTGGAGCGTAACATATACTGATTAGTATCAACTATCTTTATTTTTGTTACATCAACATTAGCAAGTATTTATGTCACATAGCGAATGACCTTCACACTTCTAAGCATCCAACATTCTTTTTCTTTTTCTTTTTCTTTTTGAATTGACTTAGATATACAATAATAGAATGTCAGGTCCTAGTCATGTGCGACTTTACATCGGCAACATATCGCCGCAACTTTCGCAGAACATCAGCGCTCTCGAGACCCGCTTGGCCAAGTATGGCAAGTTACAATCGCCTATCGAGCTCCGGTCCAAGGAGACGTTCCAAAATGTGAACTACTTCGGGTACGTCAATGTGCAAATATCGGAGCCAGAACTCAACAAGTTGCTTTCGGCGTTCCACAAGGTCAAGTTCATGAACAGTTCCTTGGTGATCCAGAAGGCTAAGTCTTCGTTCAATGAGCTCCGGACGCAGCAGTATGAGAACACATTGCGGGACGAGCAGAAAAGGGAGCGCGAAGCGAGGGAGGAGATTATGAAGCACGATATCCTCCAGACGCACATCAAGTGCGGCAAGGAAGACAAGATGAGAAGACTTAGGAACTATTTTGAGGTCGAGCAGGGCAGTATACGGAAGACTCCCAGAGTGAAGGACCCGAAACGAAAGCTCAATGTCACGGATATCACGTACAGAGTGAAGTTTTTGATTTTCAACGATAAGACGAAAAAGTACGAGAAGAAAGTCAAGATCATCAAGGCGAACCACAAACAGAAGTTGTGGGGCTACAATAAGGATAAGCACAGAACTGACTTGGTGTTCAAGTACCAGCACGGTGTCTGGATTGATGGTAATAATCATATTGTAGAGTTCCCGAGAAACAAGAACAAAAAGAAGACTACTGAGGAGGGGAAAAATGCTGAGGCCGCCGTTGACGTTTATGTGCCGCCAGTGCCAAAGTCCACGGAAAAAGAGTTGAAGAAGACAAAGTCTGTGTTGGACGATTTCCTCAGTAACTACAATTTCGACAAGCCAATAGACTTCAATTACGACCAGGACAGAAAGGAAAAACTCGAGATGAACAAGGAGAAGTTTGACTACGAAGCTGCATCGCGTCACTTGGTGCAGGACTTTGACGACGAGAGCGATGAGGACGAGGACATGGTGGACCAAAACCCCGGCAAAACGGATACGTCGGACACTTTGAAGAGCTTATTTAACCCTGACCTTGAACCCGCCCAACCGAAACAAGCTAGCCAGGAAGCATCAAACGGAGGATTCGCTTTCAACTTGAGAGACTCAGATATTGAAGACCTTGACGAGGAAGAAGAGGAACAAATTCCCCTTTCTAGATTGGTTAGTAACCAGCAACTACAAACTATTGCCACGGAAGACATTACCGATAAATCTGCAGAAACGCCAGAAGCCGTCATCACTGAGCGCGCCTTGTTCTTCCCCCACTTTGACTCTCCGTTCTTGGTGGCACAGACACAGTTGAACAAATTGTTGCCCTACAACCCACGCAACAGCTTGAACTACGAATCGATTGCTAACTGGCCAAAGGAGTTTGAAGAACAGCGGGTGGAGTTAATGAAAGGCTTCAAGAGAAGAAAGAGGGACGTACTTAGACAGGGAAATAAACGCTAAGCTAGGCTTTTAGATTCGGAAGATTTAATAGACATTTTTTACGAGTTCAAAGTTTAAGTTGTGACAGGTTTGTAGGTTTTGGATACGTATTTTAATATTTGGTGGAGGTTAAGGATAAAACAGAATATAAGCGTGATGTTTTTTTGCTGGTTGACAAATTGCTTGTGCGACAGCTCAGGTGCTTATGCATGACTTGCGTTGCTTGTTATACGCTTCGTAAACTTGAGCTTGTTAACTAAGCGCCCTTGTTTGTTCATTCCCTCGAGCATATAAATTCATCCTAATTTGCCTCTCATTTCTTTCATTTGAAGCAATATTCAGCAGGCAGTGCGAGTTTCTATATCATCAAAATATAATACAGGAAAAATGAGCAAAGCCATTAGTTTCGTCGCCGACTTTCTTTCCAGAGCCCCAGGTATCGGGGACGGCCTACGGTATCTCGACGACATCATTTTGGCGGCGCTCAGGACCGGACCGATTCCAAAACATGTCGCATTTATCATGGACGGGAATCGCAGATTTGCCAAAAGTAACAATATACCTCTCGAGGGAGGGCATTCCGCGGGGGCCAGGACGCTTGTTACTGTATGTATTAGAAAACTAAGCGTCTCAAAGAGCTTATTTAGAGTGGCTTGTTTTAGTGATTTCATTTTCTGAATGTTGATATTAACGTTGGTTGAAAGATTCTCGGCACTTGCTTTTCTTTGAAGATAGAGGAGATCTCGGTGTACGCTTTTTCCATTGAGAATTTTAACCGGAAACAGGAGGAAGTGGACACATTGTTTACTCTCTTAAGAGACCGCTTGAAACTAGTCACTGGGGAACAGCAGGAGTATGCAGAAACTTTTAGTTTGTTGTTAGTTGATATTTTTAGTTTGCTGTTTGTTGAGGCAGTGTTTACTAACTAAAGCATGGAGGACGGCGTTGAACATGAACGAAATCAGAGTTCGGTTAATTGGTAACAGGTCAATGGTGCCGGAGGATATTCTCAGGGATCTCGAGGCGATTGAGGAGAAAACCAAGGACTTTAAAAAGTGAGAAGATACCTGATTCTTTCAAAGCAAATGACATAACGGCTTTTGCTTAGAACTAAGATTGTCTTTGCAAAATCCAGTCCTTTTACTAACCAGTTTTTTGTCTAGAGGAACATTGAATATTTGCGCGCCATACACTTCCAGAGACGAGATTTGCCATTCGATCCAGAAAGTGAGCAAGGGGGTCACAAATGGCGAGCTCGATAAGGAGAAAATCACTCCAAAAGTGCTCGAAGACAACTTTTATTACGGACCAGACACGAATCATGTCGACATTTTAGTGAGAACCAGCGGCCACATGAGATTAAGCGACTACTTGCTCTGGCAGTGTAACGAGAGCTCGGCGATTTATTTTACAGATACATTGTGGCCTGATTTCTCACACATTGAGTTGTTGCGGATTTTGGCGCACTGGTCTTTTCACAAATTCTTGCAATTGAGGTGAGTAGCATATGCTTTCCTGAAGCTCTGGGTTTTCTAGCACATAAGCATACTAACATGACTCAGTAACGGCGATCCTTCGATCTCTACTATGAAGAAGATTGACTTGAAGTCTCTCGACTCAGCACCGCCACTAGCATCCGTCACCAAGAGATAAGCGCCGAAAAGCCCAGCGCTGAAAAGCCCGGACCAACAAATAGCTATACCAGCAATTCTAGGATTTTGATCAGCTAATGTTTTGCTGCCAACCGCTCTCACGCAGAACCAGAACCCAAAAATTATGTTTCTCGTTTATTTTGTTACTTTGCAACCCTAATTAAGCGAGATCTATGATGCTACTTGATTTAATTATTTTTATTTTTTAGCCGGCTTAGCGCCGACGTGCACCGTACCCGTAGAGAGAGAAAGCAAGATCGCTTTACATGCAGGCTCTCGATAGTCGGTTTCTCGCCAACCGCAAAAGGATAAGCAGATGCGCGATCACGCGGGCTTCTTGTGTGAGCATCAGGTATTTAAATGTCAACAACGATCAATTTGTTTTCATTTACTACCAAAGAGAAGGTGGTATCCAGACCTGACATGCGAATGGTCTATACCATCAGCACGGAGGAGGGGCTATAATGATACTGTTTTTCTTTACTCTGCATGAGCGCCAAAGCATCCAGGGATGCGTTCACATGTTGGCGTTAAGCATGCACTTCATGACGGGAAGACAGTCTGGGCGTCTGTGATGGTGCTCCCAGAGGGTGCTTTCTGGGGAAAGACATGTGTCAACTGTGGGAGCAGTGCAGCAGGCTTTTAACAGCCCCGATAAGACGGTGGGTGGCTGACCATATAAAGGAGTAGACAAGGAAGGAGTCCTTCCTTTTAGAAACCTAGGCGGCGCTCAAACTCTGGGCTTTCTTCCTCGGACGACAAATGGAGAACATTGTTGCAAACAGCATACCCAGGTACTTGAAAACAAAGAGCTCCTACATGCTTGGCTTACTCCGCGAGTTGTTCTCGTTCCGCAGAGCGAGCGCGGAGCACTACTACTTTTCGAACGGGGAGAAGCCCGAGCGCCTCAGGACGGTCCGCGACGTGGCGTCCAAGGTGTTGAAGGACGAGCTTGTGTTGTTCCTCAATTGGGAACGCGTATTTGACCTCACGGTGCCCAGCACGCCGCTCAAAAAGAAGCACATAAAGGTGGACATTACGATGTCCGTCAACGGGACCCGGGTGCCCTACAAGCGCTGCTTTTCGTTCTCGCTTCCCTTTCAGGGAAGCGAAAACGAAAGCCAGAAGCAGTGCGCGATATGCTACGAGGAGCTCAGCAAGAGCTCAATGGTCCGCCAGCTTCCGTGCAAGCACCAGTTCCACGACCAGTGCATCCGACGCTGGATATTTAGGGAGGAAGACGGGGACGGCGACTTTTACGAGGCGCTCGCAAACGCCATCAGCCGCTACACGTGCCCATGCTGCCGGATGAACTTGTTCGACTGGTTCTTCTTTAGCCACTACAAGCCGAGCTTCGTCAAGCACTGCGAGACCGCTATTGCCGACGAGGACAAGGCACAGATCGAGCGTGACTGGGAGCGCGGGTGAGACCAACACTCCAACCGGCGGATCGGCTTGGATACCGCAACCAACGTGCCCAGCGGCTGTTGGAGGCTGCCGAACAGTCTCGACCACGGGGAGAGTCGTCATCATCGCAGGCGCCCCACGAGGACCGCCTATTGTTCCGGCCGCCGGCGCGTGCCGGTGATGTCATGTGCGAGGCGTCGGTGGCGCCCTTTCAGGGTCTCCCGGACAACCGCCCCCACTGCCACACCGTGCCGACAGGGTAGACCAGGGCTCGCATACAGGGCCGCAGACAGCGCCGGTGGTTTGGCAGTGCGCAGCAGGGCTGCGGGACCAAAGACGGGCGAGAAGCGGAAGCAGGCAGGAGCGCAGCGGTGTCAGCAGACCTGGAGAACAAGGAGGAGGGGGAGCAGCAGGAACAGTAGTGGCTGGTGGGACAAGGCACTGTGCCTTTCTTTTTTGGTTGAAATTCTTTTTTGGAGACAAAACAGGACAGACCGCCAAACACTTCTTCGCACACACACGCGCTATCTTCTCTGGTCACCGCCACGACCACGACCACATCGACCGGCACATCCAGCACAACCACTCGTCTTGCGCTCTCCCAAGCACAGGCCCTTTTCGATCCTTTTGGTTGTCGCAAGCCCAGCCTGTCTCGCTTTACCACCAGAGCACACAGCGCAAGTACCGTCTTATCTGTGACTAAGCAACGCACACACGGCCACGGCTCTCGGAGACAAGTGTTCGCCCACCATAAGCCGTCCACCATGACAGGAAACACCCACGTCCTCGCGTCTGCCGTCAGCTTCGGCCAGGACGACAGCGCCAACGAGCTCTTGCCGCCTTCGCAGCCACACAGAAAAAGATCGCTCTCGGTCAATAAGCTTTTTTCCTTTGGCTTTAGCAAGGAACCCACCGCCAGAAGCACCCAGAGCGCGCTTGCTTCCCGCAATGGCTCGCATTCCGACTTGCACAACAAGCTGTCGCCGTCCAACCACTCGACCCTGAGCTTCACCCACTCGGGTCCCAGATCGCATGAGCCAATAGCCCTCAACGGGCAACCTAGGATCACCGACATCTCCAAGGAACTACGCGCCTCGCCAGCCCTTTTTGTGAACGACATGGCGGTCGATGACCGCCTCGCCTCGTCGGCAGGCGCTAGCGCCAGCAAGCCCGACTTCTTCTCGGAATCTGGCTGCTCCAACAAAGGCTCTGACATTCTGCTCGAGTCCGCCGAGATGAGCAAGTCCTTCAACGAGGACCAGGGCGAAAGCGCCGGTGACCTAGCGTCTGCTGGCGCTTCCCACCATGACAGCAGCAGCGGTGCCGCCACCACAGCCAACCACAATCCCTTTGAAAAGAACAGGAGATTTACGAAAATCAAGAGCTTGTTCAAGTTCTCCAATAACAGCGAGCAGGACAGTGCCCGGAGCCCTACCAACAGCGTGCGTCTGAACCCCGACCTCGATGCGGACATTGCGGCCGCCAAAAAATTGAAGAACAAGAGCTTTGGCAGCACCAAGAAGAGCTCTCCAGCGTCAAGCCAGCATGGCTCTGACCTTGGCGCCGAGGAGAACTTTGTTGTTGGAGACGAGGCTAACTGTTCTTACAATCTTTCCCCTAAGAACCAGTCCTTGCACGACCCTGTTCAGCAGCACGAAGACAGGGAGTTTCAGCAGCAGCAGCAGAACCAACAATCACAACAACAACAGCAGCAGCAGCAGCAGAACCAACAATCACAACAGCAACTGCTGCTGGGAACTTCCCTAATAAAGCGTCTCCGCCGCATGCGTTCTCCATCGTCACCTACCCCCGCTATTGGCCTCGACATAAAATCCGAAAACAAGGTGCCGTCTCTTCGACGCGTCAGCAAAACATCATCACACATTAAATCGCCAATATTGGCCAGCGAGGTCAGCAGAACGAGCTCCGCTACAAATGACAACCTAAGTATTATCTCATCCAACCCCTACTTTGCTCACCAAGGCTTGCCACCACACTTGATGGAAGACACCTCCAATGAGTTCAGTGACGTCGAAACTAACAAGATCGTAGAAAATTACAAGAACGGAGGTAAAGGTCCCTTGTCGTTTGCATTGAAATTGTTGTCCAATAAAAAGCGCGATTCTACAACCATTGACTCTGCGATAAACGGTCTTAAGAAAGACGAAGCTGCCATTATTAACGAGCAGCCAAAGGCTCAACAGCAACCTCAACTCGAAAAGATTAAGGGAAACTCCCTTAGACTCGAAGGTATCCCAATAGTTGACGAGTCAATCCAAGAAGACGTAACATTTCAGAACTCTGGCGATGTCGTCGACTTTTTGGGGCTCAAACCACCTGCCTTTGGCGTGTTGAAAGACACCAGTGACGGCTTGCCAGTGATCGATGTCAAAGATATTACTAAAAACAGCAACAATAATAATAACAACAATAACGATAGCAACAATAGCAACAATAGCAACAGTAACAACAGCAGCAACATTGTGACCACAGTCCAAGGTAAGAAGAAGTTAAGACGTGTTGCTTCTGCACCTCTAGGGTTGAAGATTCTCACGGGTCAAGATGAGGATGAGATTAACGAGGCCAGAGAACAAGGCCTCGTGCCTCCGGGTTCTGCCGGCTACAAGTTTATCAAGTCTCTCGCCAACGAGACCAATGTCGTGAAAACTAATGAGCATATTGGAGAATTGAAAGGCAGACCAAGAAACAAGTCTTTTGGAAGAATATATTCGTCGAATTCCATCAAAGTTTCTGATGTCCAGGTTGCTCCATCTTCTTTTGAAAAAGTGCGTCTACTAGGAAAAGGCGATGTTGGCAAAGTGTACTTGGTGCGAGAAAAAAAGTCTAACAAGTTATACGCCATGAAGGTGCTTTCCAAGAAGGAAATGATTGAAAGAAACAAGATCAAAAGAGTTCTTGCTGAGCAAGAGATTTTGTCTACATCAAATCACCCATTCATTGTCACATTGTACCACTCGTTCCAGTCTGAAGATTACTTGTACTTGTGTATGGAGTACTGCATGGGTGGTGAGTTTTTCAGAGCATTACAGACCAGAGCATCAAAGTGTATCTTGGAAGCAGATGCCAGATTCTATGCTGCCGAAGTCACTGCTGCTTTGGAGTACTTGCACTTAATGGGCTTCATTTACAGAGACTTGAAACCTGAAAACATTTTGCTTCATCAATCTGGCCACATTATGTTGTCCGACTTTGACTTGTCCAAACAAATTTCATCCACCAAGAACCCTACTATTGTGTTGAGTAACAGAGGAAGAGGCAACAGCCAGGGCAACGTGCCAGTGTTGGACACCAAAACTTGTATCAACGGGTTCAGAACCAACTCGTTTGTCGGTACCGAAGAATATATAGCTCCGGAAGTTATCAGAGGCCACGGACACACAGCCGCAGTTGATTGGTGGACATTGGGCATCTTGCTCTACGAAATGTTATTTGGCACCACTCCATTCAAAGGTTCCAACAGAAACAAGACATTTACCAATATTTTGAAACACGACGTTACATTCCCTGACAGCAACTCAGGAAACGGTAATGACAACAATAACAAGTTCCAGCAAATATCTTCAACTTGCAAGCACTTGATCAGACAACTTTTGATCAAGAACGAAAACAAGAGGCTTGGCTCCAACTTGGGTGCCGGCGACATCAAAAACCACCCGTTTTTCAAGAATACCCAATGGGCGCTCTTGAGAAACCAACAGCCGCCATTGGTGCCCGTATTGTCCAAGGTTGAAAAGGACTCCAATGGCAAAATTGACGAAAGAAGTTTACAAAACCTCGCCAGCGAGAGCATTGACGTTCGTAAAGTGGATTCCAGCGGCAAGCTCGTTCCGATTGCCATCGCCGCGGTCAAGCCTACCAGCAACAACGGCACCGAAAGCTCCGGCATATCCGAATCAACTAGCGGAACAGCAGACAATGATCCTTTTGGGAACTTTAGCTCGATGACATTGGTCCATGATGGGATGGATGATCCGGAGAGCAGTATGCTTTATGGTCGTGAGACTAGCTATGATAAGGTTAAGTACACCGTTACCAAGAACCGCTCAGACACATCAAATAGCACCAAGCACAAGGGCTTTTTCAAAGAGAAGCATGGTTTTATCAGAGCCTGAGGGAACACTGCCTTTTCACAGTTAAAAAAGGAGCATTCTTTGATTTATGCTACTGACTATGGAATAGTTTTAGAATAAGAGTTCTGCACAAATGTCTGCGCAAATTGTGCATATGTCTTGAAGTTGAACAAATTAGTAAAAGTTTTAAGTTTGTTTTCAATCTTTTTTAAAATTTCTTATCTCATCTTAGATTTTCTTCTTGCTTTTTTTTTCTTCCTATCTTTTTTGATTTGCTTTGGTTTATTAGTCCACTGTTTGTTTTGTTGTTATCCCATATCACACTTAGATCCCATTACTTTTTACTTCATTATACTCTAGATTTTCAATCTACCGATTCCATCAGGTTAGAGAGAGGCATTTTCCTGCGCTTCTTCTTGTCTTATATTTATTCCTTATATTTATTCCTTATATACTAACTATTTGTTTTTGTTTTTGTCCTTTTTTTATACTGCGCAAAATGAGTCACGCTCTTACTACATCTATAATATTTCCTAGTAGTACTGTAATAAGTGCACAAAAGGTGCTCTTTTTGGTTTGCTTGATGGCATCCCGTCCATCCCCACGAAACCTCCAAAAGAGCAACGGCCAGGAACTTCAAAGCCGCAAGGCGGCACTTCTTTCAGTCTCATTTGGGACCCTATGGTTCTTTCTGTGTCACGTCGTGATGTGATGTATGTGAGATGGAAGAGTGGAAGTGAAAGAAGGGGAGGCAGTCAGATGGAAACATATTCGATGAGCGGGTCCGTCCCAAATGCACGATATACAAGGCAAGACGAGACAAGACAAGAAGTTGCAAGCAGGCGGGTGCCCTTCCAGCTCTCTAGAGAGAGCGGAAGCAAGAGCGAGTGAGTACCGAAGACCAAAACGATAATATTAGGCGTCGACAATGCCGTTTCAACCACGATGTCGTTACTTGCCGCCCTCGGAAATCAGAGGCCATATATGGAAATAAAAAATTTTCTAGACGGTGTATTGTATTGTCTGCGGCGCTTACGATGAGGTAATATCATAATGTTACAAATATACAATGATGTTTTTCACTTTTCTTGCACTTCATGAGTATAACAAAAAGACATTTTTTAGGCCATGTAGTAAGACAGTGTGTAGTAGTAAATGATGACAGAAATATAACAACATAACAACATAACAGGGAAGTAGAATGAGGGACCAAACAACTAAACAAGCAAGGGAGAAAAAAGAAGAGGACGGACAACAAAAATACATAGTAGGAGGCATTATGGAGAAGGGCTAAAGAGCGGACTAAGATATTGTGCACCAGAAGCCGTAAGCATGAACAGAGGGCTGTAATCAGAGATACGAAATGAACAAGAAGTGAATATCAACAGTTTTTTCTCTTTTCAACTGAAACATCTAGTTTTTTCTTGCTTTTCACATTAACATGAAGTCTGAGAGAGCTTACCATTGTGGTTCCTCTTCATTTCTTGGTTTGTTGTTGTAGCGTCTGTTGTTGTTGTTATAGTTGGCATTGTTGTTGTTGCCGTCGTTATAGTTGTTGTTGTTATTGTAGAATCTTCCACCTCTGCCACCTCTTCCGCCTCTTCCTCTTCCTCTGCCTCTACCTCTACCTCTGCTTCTGTTGAAATTTCTGCGAGTCTCACCAAAAGTTTCCAAATCGTTGTACTTCACAGGCTCGTTTCTCTCTTCGGTCTTGTCAGTGGAGGACGAGATAGTGTCGAAGAACGAAGACTTTTTGTTGTAAAAGTTTTCCTTTGGCTGGTCGGCTCCATCCCTGGTGAATTTAGCATTGTTGGATTCAAAGTCAAAGTCGGAATTAGGAATCTCAATACCACGTTGACGGCGTTTATTTTGTTGAGATCTTGGAGCACTACCGGAAGAAGCATCAGCTGGCGCAGAGGTACTAGGAACGACGGAAGGAACTCCAGCAGCGTCTTTCTTTGGCGCAGATGCCAACTCCTTTGGCTCTTCGATGGATTTAGGAGCCTCAGGCTGTAATTGGGAAACTGGCTGCTGGGTCTGTGGTTGTGGCTCTTGTGGCTGCTGTTGTTGTTGGATTGGGGCCTGATTATATTGTTGAGGAGGCTGTTGTTGTTGCTGTTGTTGAGAAAGAACGGATGGTGATGGTGGAGTGTAGCCTGCTGGCGGTTGTGGTGGTTGTGGTGGTTGTGGTGGTTGTGGTGGGTAGCCGTAGTATGGAGGCTGTTGTGGATGAATTACAGATGGTGGAGCTTGTGGCTGGACCTGGCTTGGTGGGACATCTAAAACAGACAAGTCCTTGACATCGGAGCCTCTAAAAACGACAAAATCATAAGTCTCGTTGCTTGGTGGAATTTCCAATGCAGGGTTGCCGGCTCTGCCTTCGGTACCAAAAGGTCTGACTTCTCTCAAGGCAACAGTGGCCTCTTCACCATTGATATTGTCCAAGATACCAACATAACTATAAAAAAAGGAAATATAGTTAGTAATTGGGTTTAAGTAAAGCCATTGAGTGGACGCTACAATATGAAACATCTCTTGAAAAGAGTCAGAAAAAATTCGGTGGGCGTTGCGACCCATCGGCGATAATTAAGCAGAAACAACGTACCGAATGCCTTTGTTAGAAATCAAAGAGATGGTTTTACCGATATACTGGGACATTTTGGCTGCGCAGTCTTTGACAAACTTCAGTAATGTCCTGGCGTGGAATTGCTAGCTCAGTGTTCCACCTTGTGTATTGTACCCGAGACGGACGTTTTTGTTTGCCATTTTGATTCACGTCGAAACTTCTACGAAAACAAAATACCAGAGAAAATATCGCTACCCGTCTTTAGGATCACATGAGTAACATATACTAGCGGAATACTTTTGGCAGTGTCAGGCCAGTTTATGACCAGTGATGATAACGTCAATGGATTGAGGTCTAACTGATTCGAGGAATCTAAAGCACACTAATTGTCATCAAGAGAGTGAAGACATTGACACACGAGAACAATATCGAGGAGAAAAAAAGAATTCAACATGACATCGATTGTCCCCTTCCAAGCTACCGATCTTTTCCACCTCAACCCTGTGAACTTAGATGTTTTCACCGAGAACTTTCCCCTAACATTTTACTTCCAGTACTTGGCAGACTGGCCATCTCTATTCTACAAATCAATAGAAAGCGCCTACGATGCAAATAGCGGCGAAAGCTATTCGGAATGCTCTGGCTACATGATGGGCAAAACCGAAGGGCGCAACATGGACTGGCACTCTCACATAACGGCAGTCACGGTAAACCCAACCTACAGAAGACTCGGATTAGCGTCACATCTATGTGTTCAGCTCGAGGAGTTGACAAAATCTGATCCATACCATGTGTATTTTGTGGATTTGTTCGTCAAAGTCACGAATAAGTTAGCACTTGATTTCTACGAGAAGCTAGGGTACTCTGTGTATAGACGTGTGATTGGGTATTACGGTAGTGATCCAAATCCACAGTTGAAGGACGTCAAGGATGAGAATGATGCATTTGATATGAGAAAGGCAATGATCAGAGATAAAAACAAGGAGACGGTGAGGAACAATGGTAGAGATGTGCACATCTTGCCACACGAAATGACTTTTGATTAAGCTGGGTTAGCTGCATGCTCCAAATTTGACGTTCAAACTCTTTGTTTTTGTCAAATATGGAATGATTCTGTTCAAATATTAGTTTGCGTAAACCATTTTACTACAAATGAAAAACCGTTTAGCTGTTCATATCAAATATTGTGCCTCCTTAATGCATATTTAGCATTCGAACTACAACTGCGTAGTTTTACTCGCACAATGAACCGCTCCGCAAAGTATATAAGCAAACCTTCAGCATGCTATACAAGCGAGCCACATAAAATACAGTAAATCAATTAAAACGTTATATATTCACATGATTGGTAATCCGTAATACCTAACACAACGGCACTCATTAAGAAAACGCAAACGGCTATCCGAAGTACACATTTTTCTAACATTATGTGCTTTTTACACGTATCTTAATCTCGCATCATAAGGACTTTTGCCAAATCCATAGTTGCCAGCCACCCCAAGAATCTTAGCCTTTGCATATATGCCCCATCTCTGGCCAGACTTCATAAGATACTTGAGGTACGGTGTCACCAACATGAAGAACACCGCGGTACCGAAGCCCTGCAAAAATTGCATCAATATCTGGTCCTTGGCGATTGCGTAAAATACTACTCCGGGCGTTATTGGACCAATAGGCTCTGGCTCAGACTGGGCTAGTAGCTTCCCGTTTGACGTCTGTTTATCTGGTTTTAACGCCGTCGCGTAACTTCTTAGCGACTTTTTGAAAGTGTTTTCGAACCTGAGATCGGGTATTGGTAACGTTAATTTGCTCATGATTGTGGAAGTTATTGGGAAAGTATTGGATAACCTAAAGCGCTCAATTAGCGATTGCTAATCCCTTCATCAGACGACAGATGCCATCATCTTCTTCTCAATCTTCCTTGCTTCACTTTGAGTGGCACTGCGATGCTGCAACATTCAAACGAATCGCACCATACAAAACAGCCGGGTGATAATGATGCGGCCCTCCTTTTCGCCTCTCGTTTTTCATGCGGAAAGTCGAAGTAAACTTCACTCTGAAAAGACCGAATAATAACAACTAGGCAAACGATTCCAGCAGCACCCATCCACTTCTTTCCTTCTCTCCATCATCTTTTTACTGCACATTTACGGGAGACGCAATATATCCCTCCAACCAATTATATACAATAGATTCTTCAAAGACGCCTACATCATCACAATATAAATAGCCCCATTACAATGAGCAGCACAGGGCCAAAAGTGAAAATTAGAGATATCCAGAGAGACAGTGTCAACTTCGTATTAAGCGACTGCGACCTCGCCTTCGCAAACTCTATCAGAAGAACCGTCATGGCCGAGGTGCCAACTTTGGCTATCGATATAGTGGAAATAGAGGAGAACTCTTCAGTGTTAGCCGATGAGTTCATCGCCCACAGACTCGGCATGATTCCTCTTCAGAGTGACGACGTGGACCATTTACTATACAATAGAGACTGTACCTGTGGCGAGTACTGCGAGAAGTGCTCCGTGGTGCTCACGTTACACGCTCGATGCACCACCGAGGGTATTCAGCACGTCTACGCCAGAGACTTGCAGGTCCAGTCGGACACCAGCGGCTTGAATATCGGCAACCCAGTGATCAGAGACGAAGAAGGCAAGGGCTCCTTGATCTGCAAAATAAAGATGCACCAGGAGTTGAAGCTCAAGTGCATTGCCAAGAAGGGTATCTCCAAAGAACACGCCAAATGGTCTCCAGTTGCCGCTGTGGGTTTCGAATATGATCCTTGGAACAAGCTCAAGCACACCGATTACTGGTACGAGGAAGACGCCGATGCCGAGTGGCCAAAGTCCGAGTATTGCGATTTCGAAGAACCTCCGAACCCGGATGATAAGTTCGACTACACGGCGAAACCAAATGACTTTTACTTTGACGTCGAGACTGTCGGCTCAATCAAGCCGAACGACGTGGTGCTAAGAGGCATGAGAGAGCTACAGAGCAAGGTTGCCGGTATAGTGTATGCTATAAATGAGATTGAGGGAAGAAACATCGAGGAAGGTAATGTTGACAATATCGGCGGTGCTGGATTCGGTACTACCTATGGAGGGACTGCGTATGAGAACGGTACGGCCTACGGCAACAATGGCGGGTTCAGTGCGTATGGCGATGGGGACCAGCAGCCAACTTGGGATTAACACTTTCAATCTTCTTTTATACTCGAATAGCTCATGTGAAATTCACTTACTGCTTTTAAAAAACACTACCATTAATTTTTAGTGTATATCATTGTATCATTATACTTTTTTCGAAACGTTCCTATAAAATCATTGTAGTTTGTTCCATTCCACGCAATCGCTAAACCTGACCAACTTGCCGCCGAATATGTCCAAGGCGCTTCCGTAAGTCAAGTCTACCACGCCCTTACTCAACTCGTTCACTCTCGCCAAGTCAGAAATGTCTTTGGCGCCGCCAGCGTACACGACGGTCTTGTCCTTCAAGGCTGGGTTCTGGAACCAGTTTCCAAGCTGTGTCACGAGCTTCTCGTCGATACCGTTGCACAAGCCCTCGACGTCCGCAGCATGGATAAGGAACTCGGAACAGTAGTTGGAAAGCTTGACGAAAAGGTCCTCCGACAACTGCAAGTCCGTTATGATGGTCCACTTGTTGATGGCCACGTACCACTCAGACCCGCTTCCTTGTGTTTGCTGGTCCTCCTTCTTTTTCATCTTGCAGCTCAAGTCGACCACGATGCGCTCAGCGCCGACGAGCTCCACCAATCGCTTTAATCTCTCGAGGGAGAACTTGCCATCCGGAAAGAGCCAGCTCGTGACGATGATCTTCGCGGCGCCGGCGTCTATCCACTCTTTGGCGTTAGTGTCGTTGATGCCGCCGCCTATCTGTAGGCAATTGGGCCACGCCGCGAGGGCCTCTTTGGCAGCGATTGTATTTGTCTCTGAGGAACCGAGCTTGATGACGTGGGTCCCGAGAACGTCATTCTGCTGGTACAATTCTGCATAATATGAGGATGGCTTCATGGAGACGAAATTAGTAGTGACGGTGTTGGTGGTCTCACTGTCTTT
The DNA here is from genome assembly GCA_031125595.1 of Saccharomycopsis capsularis. Lineage (NCBI taxonomy): Eukaryota > Fungi > Ascomycota > Saccharomycetes > Ascoideales > Saccharomycopsidaceae > Saccharomycopsis > Saccharomycopsis capsularis. The sequence goes on from JASTUX010000016.1 coordinate 355,832, forward strand.
GTCGGACAACAATGAGCCACCCACGATCTGCTTCACTTGGCCATTATGGATATCAATGCATCCCTTAAATTTTGTCATTCTTGAACGCTGTGTAATTTAGATAAGATGTTTAATTGCGGAGGGATACTACAGAGCCAGGCGCTCTTGAGTCAATTTGTATGATGAGAAAGCAGTTGAGATTTTTCGCGCTTTTTCCAGATGAGATCACATGTATGCCATCTTCAAATTTTTTTCTATAGAGGGGCGGCTGTTTCCATTGTGTTGACCTGTCTACATATATATATTTCCTTATCTTTTAGCCACACTTGTTTAAAGCTATCATTCTAACATACGGAGACGGTACCAGGAATTACAACAGTCAAAACTATGTCAGAAGATTCCGATTACCAAGCATTACTCGAGCTCCAAAGAAAGAACTTTGAAGCCCAGTTTGGTAGCCTTGAAAGCTTGGGCTACGAGGACAAGTCAAAACAGAATGAAGAGCCTTCAGAAGTCAGCGAAAGCAGCAGAGATAGCGACAGCGGATCCGGCAGTGAATCCGAAGGCTCAGATGGCGCATCAGATGAATTTCGTGGCTTCAGCGAAGATGAAATGAAAAATAGTGAAAGCGAAGAAGCATTAGATTCCAGTGAAGAAGAAGAGGAAGAAGAACAGCCAGTGGTGGTGAAGTTCTCCGACAAACAAGGTGCAACTACTGCCGTACAGCCTCATAAAACTAAAAATAAAGTGCTCAGAAAGGGCAAGATACCGTCTTTGCACTCCTTGGAGCTCAAGCGCAAGTTGGACCAGATTGAGATTGAGAGCGAGGTGCTCAAGTCCGGTTCCTCCAAGGAAGATATGGAGAACATGCAGAAGGATATTGAGCTCCAGCGGCTTCTCTCGGAGTCCCACTTCTTGTCATCGTCTTCTGGCAACGCCTTCTCGGGCGCTGACCTTACGTTGAGAACCATTGACGACGATCCGTTCGGCAAAATGCGAGCCAAGACGGTGTCGCAGCGGCTCAGGAACTTGTCAGGTTCTGTCAATAGCAAGAGAAAGCTTGAGAAGATGCCGATGGGCATGAGAAAGGGCATGTTGCAGAAGGAGGTCAAGCGTGTGCAAAAGTTTGAGCAGGAGGCGAAAGACAGCGGCACGATTTTGGCAAAGACCAAGAAGTACGAGTTACGCGACTTGAACCTTGGCAGAGCGAACAAGGTCGGGCTTAAAACGGACTTGATCGGTAAGCACACCATTGGCAAGAGGCAGTTACAGGAAAAGTATGCCCACAGAAAGAAAGGTCTTCTGATACAATCGATCGGCAAGAGTACGAGAAACGGGTTAGTTATAAATGAAAAAGAATTTACATCAAAGATTGCAGGCGGCTATAAAAATAAAGGCAAAAAAGATAATAAAAAAGGCAGACGATAAGTGTTTCCATTAGGCGCATTTTTAATGGTTATTATCAGTCTATAATACTAATTATCATAATAAATGTGGCTTGTGATAACGAGTTGTGAAATGAAGCACTAAAGTACAGTTTGATAGTCAGTTTTTAAATGGATGGAATGCATAGGTTGAAAGGTTCCAGATTTTACAAGCAAGTTTTGTCAGGACATGTTTTTGTATGTTTCGTAGCAGATAGTCTTCAAGACTGAGTAGCTATCCTACACTTATTTGGTCTTTGGATCTTCTTCCTCTTCGTCATCGGTGTCAGTGTCAATGTCTGACCAGTCGTCGTCACCTACATCCAAACCGGTACCTTCCACTATTTCTTCTTCGTCCTCACTGTCGAAATATTCATCCACGCTCTGAGTAACTGGATCGCCTCTTATTTGTGCCATAGCGCCTGCGATAGAGTCTTCAGCAGGAGCAGGAACTTCGTAGATCTTTTCATTAACTTGCTCCTTTGGCTCCTTCACGGTCATCACTAGTGGGATATCAAGATCGGTACCGAAGTAATTGGAACTTTTGATAAACAATCTGAACTCAAAGTTTCCTTCCTTAGGGGGAGATGGTTGAGTCAATGGGACTTTAAAGGTACCAACCATCAAGCCTTTGCTCTTGTCCTTCAAAGAGCTCTTGAACTGTTCTGTGGTTAACTTGAGGTTAGACAAGTCGAGATTGGTGAGCGATTCTGGCTGTTCCACCAATTTGCCGTCTTTTTGGATAGCTAATAATGAGGTCCAAGAAGTAGGAATATTGACTGGCAAGTATGGTGCGTATGCGTTCGGAAGTTTTGGTTGTTCTCTAACAGACTTAAATGGGTCTCTCAAGGCTTCAAATGATTCATCTTCTTCAAAATTTTCCTCAGCAAGGTCTTCAGCCTTGACGACACCGTGTTGTTTGGCGGATTTGACCAAAACTTTAACGCTAACATGAGCAATGGAGTTTGGAGGAATGAAATCTTCACCTGGAACTTTAAACTCGGCTCTCAAAACTTTCAAAATTGGGATTTGAGAGGCAACTTTAAGGGCTTCTTGCAACTTTTTGCTGTCTTGAATACCCAAGGCTTTCTTTTGATCCTCTTCAGACAAAGTGAGTAATTTACCCAAAGTGCGGACAGATGATTTCTTCACGGCTTTTGGATCGACATACGGCAACTGAAGCAATTGTTGGTGCACAGTCCCTGACAATGGAACAGCTTGCGCAATGTGTTTCAATGTCTCAAGGGCAACAGTGGCGATTTCAGTGTTACGAAAGTAAGAAGCAATATCGACCAAACCGTTGATCAACACAGGAACCTGGGAGACAGCAAACAATTTATTTTCTTCGTTCTTGACCTGCTTGCGGTCAGTGTGCGCAACAAACAAGTCAACAATGTCTTCCACCGATAACTTTGGCAAGCCTTCCTTGATTTCAGCCGAGGCGCTGATCCACTCCAAGATGGTCACAGGAGTCAATAACTTGGTTGGCTTGTAAGTAATGATCTTCTCAACGAACAAATCAGCAGTCTCAGTTCTGATTCCCTTTTTGGTGTACGACTTGACGCTGTTCCACCAGCGTCTGACAATGTACGGAAGCAAGATGGCGATCATCAACACATAGCCGCCCACCAAATACGGACCGTTGCCTTCGATCAAAAACTTCGGCAAGGCGATACCTTGGGTAATGGCCTGTGGGCCATCTGGGTGGCCATACTTGAGGAAGTTCTCCTTGGTGGTGTCGTCAGTGAGCGCCTTGTAGGCCTTGTTGATCAACACGAACGCTTCTTCGGCTTTGGACTTTTCTTCATCGGATAAGCTGCCGGAGAGCTTATCTGGGTGGAACTTCACGGACAATTTTCTATAGTGAGATTTGATTTCCTTATCGGTGACAGAGGAAGCAAGACCCAATATTTCGAACGGATCAAAGATGGCGGTGGAGGAGGAAACCTCCTTATTGGAAATAAGGTACCCCAAGGCAATCAAGAAACCCCAGCCGACAACTAAGAACAAGTTTTTCCAGTTGAAGATCCTGGACCTCTTGAACTTGTTCTGGAAACCTTTGATGAATTTGTGAGTTGGCGGTCTGAAATTGGTATGTATCTCGCCATTAGAGTCTACAGCCGTTTTTGAAAAGGCCGATAGTATCGAGGTGAAGGTGGTTGGGATCACCAACACACTGACGAGGGTGATGGCAAAATAAGGCCAAGTTTCAGAATTCTCATCATAGTTGTATTTGGAGCCACTCATCTTTCCGCAATCTCTTTCGTACCCTTTTCTGTATTATACTTGGACTATAGCAGCGCAGCAACTTGTTGATTCACCTAGTATCAACTTAGGAGAAAAAAGAAAAAGTGGCAATTGATATTATGGATCCAGCCTACGTGAAAGCAAGTGAGTGTTCTTGAATGGCCACAAGCATATATCGGTGCTTCGATATTTTATTTTAATTTTTTCATTTCCGCTTCAGAACACGTACTGCTACCTTTCTGTGTTTGGCGAACAAAAAGTTGCGAACTCAGAGGGAGAGACGCCGCAAACCTGAGATTTCGGGCTGTGAGTAGCACAATGTGTCTCGAAAATAACGGTACGCACATGATGGGAAAATATATAATGTCTGTCAGTAAAATACCGACAGCATATTGCAATAGCCATTATTGATTATCCATTCTCAAAAATATTACAAACCACAGCAACACATTTTAAATAATGCGAACAAAAATATGCTGATCGAAAGATAGCCAAATGGATAAAAAATAAGTACTTATATTAAATCATAAAATATATCAGAACCAATCAAAACAAATCTCTAATTTTATCAAGAATCTTTGTAAAAATCATAAAACAAATCAATGAGACAACCAGAACTCCATGCTTGAGTTGGAGACGAGTCATAACACAACTCACCATCCTTATTTGTCAACTCAGTCAAACCTCTCCATGGACTATCTCTAATCCATTGTATATGTCCTTCGAGCTTTGATCTCGAATCTCTATACAATTGCTCACGGATCTTCGTGTCATTTTGATCTTCTTGTTGTCTAATTTGCAAATCACTAAATCTGAAATGTGCATAAGCTCTGAAAAAGTAACCAGCACACCAAACCCACTCAGGGCCGCAGTGATAATTTCTACCCTTTGAGGTGGCGAAATCGTCAGAGTCCTCAGAATTGATGTAATAAGGTCTATAGTTATAATCGGAAGGATCTAATGTTCTCATTCCAATAGGGCCACGTATGACCTGGTCAGCAACTGTCAATGCGTGTATCGCCCTATTAGGAGTGAAAAGCTCTGGAGATACCACCATTGCAATAGGGAAGTTTGGTCTCAACTGATAGTCTTCATACTCTTTTCCTGTTCTATAAAGGTCCTTATAAATCCCTCTTCTATTGATTACCGAAGGATTAACGTCAAATTCGGCATCTTGGTCAGGACTTTCAGGAACGTAATATACTCTTTCAAAGTTATCTGCTATCAACTTCTCCCAGTCCTTCAAGCTGATTTTTGATCCATCCTGTTTTTCCACTTCAGTATAATCAAAAGTTCCTTCATCATGCAACTTGTTAACAAACCTTAAAGCACTTTTTAACAAACCGCTAATTTCAACCGCAGCACCATCTCTCGGCGTACCTGGGAATCCCTTGTTACCAGCCTTCACACTCTCACCCATCTTATCCATCCAAGTACCACAGTTAAATTGGTTGCCGCCAAAGATTAAACCATTTTCCCAGTCCACGCTTATTTTGATGTTGAAACCTTCATCTTTCATTTGCATGTCCAAGTTTGGACCGGCATTTGCTTCGCGGAAATCAAGGCCTTTTGCGTGACGAGATAAGATTTCATAAATGATTTCTCTAATGGAACTTTCATAACTGAATGCTTCAGGATCGTCATGTGGGATAAACTTGTCATTGAGCGGAAATCTTCTCTTGACCTTGTTATCTAGGATGTCTTTTCCATTTGGTGCATCATTGACATAATCTTGAACAGACTGGAGCCAGAACCAAGTTGCATCTCTTGCATTATAACGAGGGTATCTGCAGCCATCAAGAAGGTTAGGAATCAAGCCATGCTTCAAAGTGCTACCTGCTGCAAGGATATGAGCCTTAGCGTCATCGTATCTTCCAGTAGCGAGGAGTAACCCTCTAAAGGAAATGAAGATGTCACGCCCCCAGCATCTCATATAGCTTGTACTAAAATGAGGAAGACCAGCACACATACTTGGAACCTGCTCAAATGGCATAAGAGATGCTGAGTTTGTAAGACCAACCATTTGTACAGATGTTAAGCCAAGGTCCTGAAGAAACAAAGTGGCGTTGTGAAATAATGGAGACAATAAAAAAAGTGCTCTAAAACGACAAGCTTCATAAGCAATTCCCAACACCAAGCAAAAGTATCTAGGACGCAAAAAGAAAGGCAACTTTTTGACAGTATTTAGTCTAGAAGAAAACCAATCATGAAACTCGCCTATTGCTTTTGAAGCTATAAATTTGGACAAACGGTTCACAACGTAATCGAGAGCCCAGTTACCGTTCCTGAGATTGATACAGAACGGGTGCGAAAGATCATTTTGTTTGATAACATCTCTGATAGCACTAATCCAACCTTGGAAGCCGGCATATACCAAAGGTCCATAGCCAGGAATATCATACACGCCATCGTGTCCACCGCTAGAGTCTCTTTCTTCGGCTTCACATCTATACAACAAGATATTCAAGTCGTACAAGTCCAAATTCTGGGATGCCTTGATTGCACCGGACTCCAAAAATTTGTGCAACTTTTCATCAACACTGGTGTACTGAGTCGTGAAGACAGCAATACTACCTGCTGGGAAATACTCTGGCACAGTTACCACAGACAAATTATTCTCTTCCTGATACTCAATGTTGACATTTTCCAATTCTTCAACTTTAACTGGTATAGGTTCAATATGGGTGTCTGACTTCTTTGGATCGCCGACCTGCTTCAAAGTGTAGGCAAACTTTATTTCTGCTCTGCTGCCATTCAACACTATTGGTTCGAGTTTCTGGTCACCATTGTCCTTTGAAAACTTGGTTCTAGCAACCAAGAACACACCAAATCCAGTTTTGGCATTAGTGCGGTGTAAAGTGATATACTGACCTTCTTGGTGAACGTGCATTTCATGATCCTCCCATTGCAAGCTGCTTTTGGCCATGTAATCTCTCAACTTGTACAATTGTTCCTTGACGTGGCCGATACCATTGTCGCCATAGGTATATCTTTTGGTCTCATTGACAACGTCTAACAAACGGGGATAGCACTCATCATAGCCAAACACCGATCCAACGGCACAAGAACATAGGCCGACCAAGGCTGCATTTGGCAAAGTGTCTTCGATAGTTCTCTTTTGAAACGGTGTCTCATTATCGTGAGTACAGTCCATGAAAAGAGCGTGTGGCTCCTGGTAGGTGAGCAATTTTGGAATGTCAATCTCAGACGCCTTCTCAGATTCTTCGGTTCCAAGCACAGGCTCCTTGGCAGCTGGGTAAGCAAACTCGTCCAACGGAAGCCATTTCAACGACCCAATAGGTCTACCTGCGTGTCTGTGAACCAAGCGAGAAAGCTCTTCCTCGGACCAGGCTTGCATAGCCTCTCTAAGCAAGGTGCAAATGCCAAGTCTTTCAACAAATAATCTGTCGAGCTCCTCACTGCCCGAGAACAATTCAGCAACAGTGTAAAGGTTTGGATTTACCGCTCTCGCAGCGTCAATCAAGGCTTCGCCAACGTGGATCGGAGTGGAGTGGCAATTATCAATTCTAAAGCCGTCAAAGACCTTGGCACATAATTGGGTGTACTCAATCATTCTCTTCCACAAGTAAGGCGAGTCTTGAGGCCCCGAGCCATAGCGCAACTTTACACAGTCACCCCAAACAATCACCTCTCTTCTGAGATACGCTTTGGACTGTGAAGAGGCAAAATCGACCAACGGGTTTGCGTCCCACACCCAACCATTATTTGCCAACGCCACGTCTTCTCCGGTTTTCAGATTCTTGAATCTAGTAAAGTAAGGCTCAATGAGAGGATTTTTCTGGTCAATCTTGCCTAGTTTTGGCCCGTGACCATCAATGCGCAAGTACTTGATTCTGTTGAAAAGCTGTTCCAAAGTAAAGGCCACGTCTTCGTCGTACTGCTTGTACAAGGGCAAGTTGACCTCGTTCAAGATACTTTTGGCTTCGGCAGCTATCAGATCAAAGGCTGGCTCATTCAGACTTGTCTTGGCCTTGATATATGCCAAGACAATACTGGCAAACTTTTCTATAATGAGCTTGTTTGCGTATCTCTTGCCCAACTTGAAGCCTTCGCCGTTTTCTGTGGAGTACTTGACGGTAAACTTGGCCAATTCCGGCAAAGAGTTTAGCTGAGCATCGGACAAGTCCACGTGAGTAATGTTACCGGCATGCTTTTTAAGGTATTCCTGCAAGTCCGAAAGAGCAGCGTTGACGTCGAGAGTGTAAAACTGCCAAAGCTGGAGCTTCGGCAAGACGTGGGCTTTGATGCCGTCCATCACTTTCAACAAGTCGTCAATGTCGTTGAGTTCCACCGGATAACCCAACTCTTCCAACTTGTGGGAAAAGTCTAGCAACGCTTGGTCGAGCTCGATAGCAGCGGTTAAGTGGGGTGCAGTCTCAGAGGAGTAGCCCACGTCTGGGTGGTCTCGCAACCACTGGGAGTTGTTAGCGGTGTGGTTCCACACCATATCGGTCAACGAGAGCAAGCCATGCTTCTTCTTTATTCCCGCGAGGAGCTTCTCGACCTGCCCGGTGCTTTCAAAGAGGTTTGGGTCAAAGGCAAGCTGGTCGTAGATGGAATACGGGGAGTTGGACTCACCGCGGTGCTGCAACGGGGTGAAGTGTACCATGTTGTAGCCCTTTCTGGCAACCTCGGCAAAAAAGGCGTCCCATTCGGAGATGGGGCCCATCCACTTGGAGACGACGGACTGGATGGAGATGGAGTTCAAGGTTAAGTAGTCGCCGTTGATGTCCAACGAAGGCTGGACGACAAAGTAGTACTTGCGGGTGGTGATGTACTTGTCGGCGTCCTCGCCACGATAGGACGCAAAGTACGAGTACGCCCCTGGGCGATAGACCTTCAAGGGCAAGAGGATGTCTTTGTGAAACGAGTTCTGGATCGGACGCTTGTAAAACTTGTCGCGCTTGAAAGGAGTGGTGCTGTCTGGGGGGAGGTTGGTCCAGATGGCGCCGTCCCTAGTGACGGGAGCGGCGGCGGTGATGCTCAAGTTGAGCTGAAAGAGCGGGTCGCGGTAGTCAGCAGAGGTGTCAAAAGAGTACGAATTCAAGGAGAGCACGCCGTTGCGGCCTGCGCTAGGCTCGCCGTGGTCGCCGAGCTTCAAGAGGACCTCCTTCATGGTGGCACGGAGGGGTTCTAGTGGTTGAAGGTGCTCAGAATGCTGATGTTTGTGCTGTTACTGATGCTGGTGCTGGCGGTATATATATTAGCGAAGAAGAGGAGGCGAGCAACCCAGCGCTTTCGGCCAGCGCTTGACACAAAACATCCCCACTTACCCCACGTGAGGCGCCCGTTGACAGCTCTTGTCTCCTACAGGCACATGCCCCGTGCTGGTTGCAATTAGTGCTGGTTGCAATTAGCGCTGGTCAACGCTGGGAAAAGTCCACCAGAGCCTGGCAGATTGTAATTAATAACTATAAACAGCCATTAACAGCGACATACACCGAAGAGCCATTGCCACCAGAGACTTATTGCCGCTGGATAGACCCATGAGGCTCGGAGTCAGCCGCTCATCGCATACAAAGTGACGTCGTCGGACAGGAGTAAATTAAGACACCCCGTCAAAACGGCATGTGTTGTCTGTTCCAGAGAACAGGAAAGAGTGCATCTAAAGTGCCTACTGTGTCAAGGTAAAAGACATGTGGATAAATTTATAACTATAGAGAATTGTGACGTCAGAAAATAAGGCCTAGCTGAGACCATGCTCATGCTGCTTCTGCAATCTCGCCTTGCTGATTTGGATGTCCTTCTTCTTCTTCTGCTCTGAGGAGGCAGCGTAGTTCTGCTTTGCGTCCTGGAACGTCTCTGTGAGCTCTGGGTGTTGTATCTGGCCGCTCGCCTTGTCGTAGTTTTCCGGCATGTCCTTTATAATGGCCGCAAGATCGCTGTCGTTCCACATGTGGGTGGCCAAGCCGCCGCCAAAAGCCCACCGGAGATGGTTCAATCTCACAAGGTAGCCCCAGTTGTGGATCGGGATCTTTCTCACTTTATTGAGGGCAAATGTGTAGAGCAACGGCACGGCCTGCCCGGACTCTTTAAAGTCGTTCCGGGCAGCAATGCTGAGGTTGTGCTCTACCGTGGCTAAAACCTCCCTGAATGCCACATGGAGCTGCTTCTTGTCGTCTTTGGATATTCTCTTGAACGACTCCTTGGTGTGCTTGGTCAAGATCTCCACAATCTCGATCTTATCAAAATACGGGACCTCCTCATCAAAATCTTCCTCGTACTGGTAGAGCTGGAAGCCTTGCGCTATTATGGCGCCGGCGGCTACTGACACCCTCACGTTCTCGTCATTCAAATAGAGAATTATGCTAGGAATCAATGCTTCAATGTTCTCATTCAACTCCACAGAATCTTGAATCAATGACACGAGCACGGCGAGACCGTTCAAAATTGCCACCACTGTCTTAACTTCACCAGGTTCTTCAGCAACGTTTGCGGAGCTCACCTCTAACAAGGATAACCAGCTACTAATCTCCTCATCAATGGCGGCAACGTGGGCGCCATCATTCAACACCAAAAACAAGGTGAAGTATCCAATGATAAGATACGATCTCGTGGAAGGAGAAACCGACCCGTAGTCCTTGATCTTGCGCTTGATAATCTCGAACAACTCCGCCGATATTACAGAGCCATAGTCTTCCACAAACAACACGGAGATAACCACCAATGTCTTGAAAGCAAAGTAAAACTCCTTCTCCGAGCGCGTCTCCTTCAACGCCTTGATCAACGTATCAACATCCTGGTCAGAGACACCCGTTTCGAGGGAGCTCTTGTTGGCGTAGTGCAAAAAGATGTCCTGCAAAAGCTTTTCTCTGGAGGCGGTACTAACCTTGGTTCGGGAGTAAACTAAGGAGCCAATCTTCTCCGAAGCGGTGCTCGGCTCCTGTTTAGGGTCGAGGGCCGGCGCCTCGGTAGCGTCGGCAGCGCCGCTCTCCTCTGGCACGGTCTGACCGCCATTGCTGGTCTGCTTATTGGCTGTCTTGTTCGGGTCGTCAAGCTTGACTTTATACTCGTCGGGGAGAAAGACATAGATTTCATCTGTAGGATACGACAAGGTATCCGCCGAGGAGCTCTTAAAAGCGGACATGGTGAGCGATATGTGTCCTATCGTTGTAATTCGCTATGAAAAAGATGTAACTAACAGTAATATTTCTGTTTCTAGCAAAAACAAACGGAAGCAGAGGATGTCGCGAGCCTTATATAGCAAAACCTGAACTTAATTAATTAGTCCTAGCTCATCGCCGCTATTTCTAATCACGTTCTGCGGGCTGCGTGACAAGCAAGTGATCGTCGCCTTTGTTTGCTTTGTGGCCGTCGGAGAAAACGACCTCGCAGCACCTTCTGCCTCGGACGAAGATCTTCGTGATCCATAATCCACGACGTAATCAGGCTGCCTTAGTGCAACAACACACAGACAACTTTTACAGAAAGTAGCGAAGAATTTTTATTCTAGAAATCATGGCCCAATAACCCAAGTTCAGTAATATGCATAAATACTAGGTAAAGAAATAAAAATAAAAAAAAAAAAGATATGCGTTGCGATTATGTGAAACAAAAATCAGATTATATGTGTATCTTGGTGTAGATCCAAGCGATCTATCAGGCAAAAAGCCTTCGCCATCACAACCCTCAAGTGTTTCTTTTATGGTGTTTCTGCTTGAGCAACTTTTTCGTAAGGCTTCGTTTCCAGTGCACCCCAGCAAGCCCGTTCTTCTTGAAATCGTACTCGTCAGGTATGAACTCCTCAGCAAAGTCTTTCTTGAGCTTGCTGAGCTCGTCTTCTTCTGCGCTGTTGGCGGCATCATTACCCTTGGCATTATTTCCTGTACCATTAATGCCTGCCAGGTCTCCGATTTTCGCAGTCAACTCGTACTTTGAGGCCTTTTGCCGCTGCTCTTTGACAAATTTTCGGCATCTGTTGATCTCTTCCTGGGTTAAATTGCTAAACCCGTTTCTCTTTTTGAAACAGCAATCAAAAACCTCCTTGGGTTCTATTAATTTTTTGGGGAAGTTTTGAATTATTTGGAAAATCTCCATCTCATCTTTGATTCTCTCAATCTTGGATTCCGCTAGCTTTAATATACTGAGTGCTATTCTAAAGAAAAACTTGCTTTCCTCGTAGAAAAAGCAGTCCCACACTCTTAGGCATGTCTCGACGGGCAATATTCCAATATACGCGCTCATAAACCAACTAGCTGTGCATAGCGTAATTGGCGGCAACTTTGTCACCACATTCACCTCGTTGTTGAAGTTTTGCTGGCCACCTGCTCCAATACTTTCAAAATTAAACCCAATTTTTTCCCAAATGTTTGGCAAGTACTCTTTGACGCACAACATTAAAACACCTTGGTCAACGTTGACACCTTCCAAATTAACATCGTGCACTCCTGGCAATAATTTGGAAGTTATAATTACCAACATCCAGAATGCTTTCTCTTCATCCAAAAAGATCAATAGCAAACCCGCCAAAAAGTTTAAGGATTGACAGTAGCCGATTTGAGGCTGATATGTAGCAAATGCCACAAGTACCCTTCTCAAACTTTGAATAAGAGGCGTTTCTTCTTCATTGTTAGTATCAGCTTCGGCGTCCCTAAAGTAAATGTTATCGGGAAATGTTCTGTTCAAATCTCTCTCTATTATTTCAGAGTCATGAGTTTTTATCCCAGCGGTACTTGCCACAATCTTATCATAAAGTCCTGGATTAGCATTCAATTTCTCATCTCCCTTGGCAAAATACCACCATGCATTACCTCTCCACTCCGCAGGTATACCTTTTCGCACATATCTTTTCAACTTGTTCGACTTTGGTGGAAATCGTACCGGGCAGTCCTTGTTCAAATTGAGACCGTTTTGCATCATTAAAGTAATCCACTTCTTCTTTCTTCTTACTAAGTATGGCTCGTAGCTGTTCCACCACTCATTGTATTGCTCTTCACTAATATAGGTAGACTTTTTTTTGAATCCGTATCTGTCTCTGCTGCTACTAAGCAAGCTCTTGCTATTCGACCCTATTGGAATTTTATTTGATAACGACGATGACTGTTTGGATGTCTGAAGAGATAGTAATGATTGGTTATTGTTGATAAAGTTTCTAACGTTTGTGTTGCTCGAATTACTCACAGTGAAATTGCTAGTTGAACTTGAAACATCGTTAGATTTAGCATTGTTGCTCAAATTGCTAGCTTTTGTTGGACGACTGATATTGGTAGTGCTGTTATTATTGCTGTAGTTTGTAAGATCCGCAAGCTTTGTAGATCCGGTGCCACTTATGTTTGACAGAGTTTTTAGATGCAGGCTCGAAGGCGAAGAAACATTGATCAGAGGTGTTGTAGCAAAAGATATAGGAGTAATAATCAAATTTGACTGGTTCTTCAACTTGGCTTTTAAATTCAAAGCGCTCGATGCCTTGTGCATAATATGCTGTTCGTTTGCCGGTGGCCCTGAAATTGCATTGACTTGATTTTGTGAAATTGATCTGCCAAGTTTGGGAGGTGGCGGTATAACTATATTTCCTTGTGACGTTGTAATTTCCACCGGCTCATTTAGCTGGACCTTATTTTTCTCATCAAAATATTGCAGCTGTTCTGATTCCTCCTCTATATCGTCATTCTCACCAATATCTTTTATCGAACTCGGAGGTGAATAGTAGAGTGTTTCTTGCTTCTTATGTTTATTTTCAGCACGGCCTTGGGTGTTTCCCTGAACGTTATCCATATTGATCATGCTGAAATCGCCATTTGCAATATCGTCAATCTTATTAAAATTCTGGTATGAGCTCTGGCCGGAGCTCTTTACGGGTATCGGGACACTAGGCAAATCATCAGAGCTCTCATCGAAATTTTTGGAAACAAAGTTGAAGGAATTGATGCTTGTAGGTGAGTATAGTGTTTCTTTCGTATTGCTTGATTTCCCATTAGGCTCGACACTTAACGATGACTTGATTTCAGGATTATGTGATGCAGCTATTGGCGAGGGAATAGGATTCGTCAAATCGTCATCGTCGTATAGATCAATGACGCTAAGATATTTTGCGTTTTTCTCGGCGGAGTTAATGGACTTGTTTGGCGATTTCAATGACCTTATAGGAGAAGGCGAGGTCAAGTTCAAGTTACTCACCGACGCCGACGACATTGAAGAGTTGGATATCTGGTGCTTGAGAGGCTTCGTGAACTCGAACCTAGCATTTGTTGAGGTTATCAAAGATCCGTTGATTCCTGAATGTTGCGAATCAGGGCGGCCCATGGCGAGCACTCTGTTATTGCCGTATGATTTGTCTATACTCAGTGAACTGTCTCCCATTGCCAGTAGCAAGTCTGCAGCACTCTTCGTGACGCCTGATTTTGCACTCAAGCGGTTTCCGTTAATATTTGGGTTTGTATTGTTCAAGTAGTTGGAGCTATTGGCATGGCGCAAAACGTGTTGAGGCCACGACCCAGATTCTATAGCAGGAGTATCGAGGTCATATTCGCTGGACATGATACGCGTAGCGAGGGCAATCAGCAATTCAAAAGCCTGTGACACACAGCGACGACAATACAGGCAAGACAAAGTAGACACTTGGCGAGAACCTAGAGATCAAAGGCTCGTCCAAAGCGTGCTTAGCGCCGTTGAAACTGGAAGGCTGTTAAAAATCCACAATACGCAACCCAAAAATACGCGCACGTGAATCGCCTTCTGCAAGTAAGCGACTAACCACGAAGGCTTGTACCATTTCTCTGTGATCTAATGTTCTAGATCAATATAAAGGTATGTTTGCAACAAAGAATAACAAAAGGATAAAGGTTAAATTTGAGTCGTCCCTTGCAGCAGTCCTGATTACCTGGAGCTATTTAAAGCGCAGCGCACCTCCCAAGGCGCTGAGCCTCCGCCGAGGTACCAAGCCACCAGGCGAAAGCATTTTTTGCCTTTACAAAGCAGCCACTTCTAAAATACATAACTGTATCTTTGAGCCATTCTCAAAAGTCTTACACGATACTCAAGCCATTATCGGCGGGTACAGAGATCATAACATTTCATTAAAATCGTTCATAGTTAACGTCATTTCCAAAATGGACAAACCAAGTAAAATCAATCTTGGAACATTCCAGACAAGTATTTGTAAGGCTTGATACTAGTAGGATCAAAAAGCATGCTTCTTTGGATAAGTCTCAACTGGCCTGTTTCAGCATATAACTGAGAAAGCTCACCTGCCTTGATCTTAGCTTGACCGGTTGATCCAATATTTGCGGCAATTTTGCTGTCCAAGTGCTTCCAAACAATGTAGTCATTAGGGAAAAATACAGCATTTCTTTGCCAGTGTTTAAGCAAACTAGATTGATTTCCTAGCCTTTCCGATATTTGTCCAATGATGACTGGCACCTGGTGGGAAATATCACTAGTCAACTGTTCCAACGACAAGCCTTCGAGCTCGTCTTTCACAACTGTTAAAATCTGCTCGTCATTCTCCAAGAATGCAATGGATGCCAATGTGAACAATACAATCAAAGAAGCGCCGTTTTTGGTGATGTATTCAAATAATTCGTCTAAAGCAGCTTGCTTGGTTTCTGGTTCCCCGTAGTTGTACAATGTTTGTGCTATCAAGATAATGAAACTGTTGCTATCCCCATAGGCTCTCAAAATCTTTTTAAACTCCGTAATAGACTGGTCAAACTCATCGAGGAAGTAGTAAGCAAGCCCCAAAACGGTTATGGCTGATAATTTGCACTTTTCGCTATCTGACTGTTTGCCGCTTTTCGTCTCGTCTGCTGGTTCTTCCTCTTCCTCCTTTTCTTCTTCTTCTCCCAAAATGTCCAAGATAAATTGAGCATTCTCAATAGCTGCTTCGTAATCGCCATTGCCCAACTTAAATCTTGCAAGCTGGCTCTTGGCTTGAGCAAACTTGAGCAAAACTACTTCACTCTCAGATTCTTCATACTTCTCCTCCAACAAGCCACATAACTGTGACGCCAACTTTTCGCCACCTTCATAGTTTCCCATACGCTCAGCAATGGCACAAGCGATTTCCAAACCGGTATCATCTAACGGCTTTTGCGTCAAGTATTTCTCCATAGCAAATTGCGCCATAGTCAAATCATGAGCCGCTTCCATATCATCTTTATCATCATTGTTAGAGATTCTCTTTGAGCAAACGCTAGCGCCGTACATCAATTGAGCTAAAGGTGATTTACCATTAGACAAAACGTAAGCATGAGTGAACATTTTAGATGCAGTTTCGTGGTCTCCTGAAGCTTCAGCCATTAAAGCATCCCCAATCCATGAGTGTGCAAGGTCCGGCGCGATACTTTGGGCTTTTAAGAATGTTTGCTGGGCAAGCTCAACGTCACCGTATCTCATGTATAAAACCGCCAAGTTTGTCCAAATTTCACCATTTCTCGGATCCAAGGCAGAAGCTTTGACGAAACAGTGTTGCGAGATCCTTGGGTTAACAGAAACAGTGGCAACGCCCAAAGATAACCAGTAGTTTGCACTGCTAGATTCTAATTGAATGGCTTTTTTCAAAGATTCAATGGCAGCATCCCTGTAAGGTTCTTTTCCAGCAAAAGTGTAAATCTCAAGTTCTGAGAGACCTAAGTTGTACCAGCCAGAAGCTCTCAAGGCTTTGGCGGCCTTTTGATCGGAAGAAATGATAGAGCATTTTGCGGCCAAGATTAATGAATGGTACAATGCTTCTTGAAACTTTTCTTCAGACTGCAAATTTTTAAAAGAGGATATAGACACATCATCAATAGAAACTATTTTGTCAAGCAAATCGTCGCTTGCAAGTTCCCAGTCTTTCTCCTTACCTTCGAGGATCGAAGTAACTGTTTTGAATGGAAACTGGTCAATTTTAGATTGCACAATGAGGAAAATTCTCACCACACCAGCCAAGGCTTTCCATAATTTGTACGAATTGATGTTAATAGCAGCAGCACGCTTTAATAGATCAATTGCTGATTTTGATGCTTCTATGGCTCTGCCAAAGAATCCACCTTCAATGTAATGTTCGGAAGATGACACTAAAGCCTCATATAAGGAAATGATAACGCATTGTTCCTCTGGCCTTTCATCCAAAATGCTTTTCAAAGTTTGAATACTAGCTTCAAATTCCTTAATGAGATATTGGCCGACACCTAGCAAATATTTCGCATGCCAGTGAGATTTTTCAATTGTGATGGCTCTGTTGAAGACCTTGATTGCAGACTCGTATCGGCCAAACAGCAAATAAGCCTCACCCAATCCGACCCATGATTCGACATCACTACTTGATAATCTGATGGCTGATTGGTACCACTCAATTGCTTTGTCACCCTTTTGGCTTTCCAATGCGGCAGTACCTAGAACTCTGTATGGCCAGGACTTGTCATAGTTCAAACTCATGAGCTTTCTTCTGACTTTCTGAGAGCTCACCATTCTTTCACATAAAACTTCTGCCATCTCCCATTCGGCCTTAGATGTGAAGTCTTCAACCAAGTATCTAGCAGCAACAATTTCACCAGAATCAAGCTCAAATGCTTTATAGAAGCATTTGAGTGCTCTGTTGTCATCATTGTAGTACGTTGAATAAATTATACCTAAAGAGGTATAGGAAGCAGCATGATTTTTGTTAATTTTCAAAGAGCTTAGCAAATTGTCGTAAGCAAGCTGAACCAATTCGGACGTTTGCTCTTCGTTTTCAGATTCCTCTGCCTCATAGAGATAACTCTCAGCCAAACGCCATAAATTAACAGACCGTTTTTCGTACGATCTTAAGTCCGAACCTGTGATGGTGTCATAGGCTTTTACAAGTGAAGCTCTGCCATCTTTCAATTCTCTAAGCTGGATTTTGCACCACGAAAGCTCTAGTGATGCATCGTGATTATCAGGGAATTCAACAACCACAGCGCTCAACAATTCCTTAGCTTCCTGCAACTTGCCTTCCTGCATAAAGACCAAACCTTTACCAATTCTAGCATCTGAGTTGTTCGGGAAAGAGCTCAATACAGAGTCATACAACTTGAGAGCCACAGGGAAGTTCTTTGGGGCCTCATAGTAAGTATAAATTCTGGCTAATTTGGCAATGAAAAATTGTTTTGTGTTAGGCAAGTCAAACCCGGTTTGTATTTTTGTCTTCATGAGCGCATCAATACCGGTTTTGCAGATAGTGAGAGCATTTTCGTACTCCTCAAGATGAACGTAATACAATGTTAAGATCCTATGTGCCATTATACTGTCTTTGGCATCTTGATAGCCTGACACCATCAAAGTAAGGACATCTTCTTCAGATAATGAGTTGTCCAAGGGTTGTTCATGATCAACAAGATCAGCTTTTTCTAGTTCTGATATAGCGTTATTAGAATCTTTGGTCTCTGAAAATTCCTCTTTAGCACTGCCATCTTTGGCAGTTTTCTCGTTAGCATCTTCATTATTCACAGCTTGTTCACGGGCCTTCTTAACTTTACGGTGGGACTTTTTATCCTTGGCCTCACGTTTTTGTAGCTCCTCTCGAACTTTTTCAAATGATGCTTTTTCAAATGGAGAAATATCGGAAGACACATATCCAAACAACACATTCGCAAGACCTTTGCCTCCAAAAAGCTGGAAAAAGTTTATCAAGTAGTCAATGTCTATGGCGGCAGTATCGGCGAAATCGTTCAAATCAAAGTACAAGTTCCATGCGAAAAGTGATGGCACCTTGACGTGGACCATGCCATTGACCATTTCTATTAGTAAAGTTTTGTATCTTTCCTTGGTCTCTTTGTCTTCCTCGGGTATAGTTTGAAGGATCAGATATCTATATTTGAGCAAATCCTCTTCCAATCTCTTTCTCTTGTCATCGTCATGCGTCATGTTGATTAGCTGCTCGTGGAGAGATTCTATTGGGGATTTTTGGTACACTGATAGTCTGAATTCTTGTAATTTTACGGCTGCTGTAGTCTTTGGGTACTTCAATCTCAACTTGTCGGCATGTATCTTGATTATGCTGCTTTCATGCTCAAGATTGAGTTTTAACAAATTTTCAAGGGCTTCTTCAGGTTTAACAATCAAGACGCCGCAGTTTTCAGCCAACGTTTCACCAGGAACAAGAGCTTTATAATACTTGGAAAGAAATTCGAAGGATTCATCGTTATTCTTCTTCACATAAAGAAGTACTTCTTTCGAAAGGTCGTGGAGACTTTCGTGGTTATCAACTAGCACCTTGGAATAATCGCCACTGACTTTGAGAAACTTGTCCAAGTCGTCTTGACTCTTCACAATTGAAAAGTAGCCTTTCCACGCGTTCAAATTATTATAGTCAATATCAATACAGGCCCTCAATGCCTCTGAGGCTTTACCAACATCTCCTTTCACAATATACGCCTTTCCGAGTAAAAGGTATGCAACAGTTGACTTTGTATCAATGTTCAATGCATCCTTGATCAAGATTATCGACTCATCAGGATCTTCAGCAAGAAGATTTTTTGCCTGTTTAAGCAACTTGTTAGGAGACGACATATTTGACGGCTTTGCCTTTTGATAATTGACTGTATGCTCTTAAATATTGCAGTAAAATGTCGCAACTGTTCTTGTTTCAATTGGCATCAAAGGCTTACCGTCTTTTTGTAATTTTCTTGCTAAGCAGCCCATTTTTTCAGTGGTACCTTTGGACCCGTGGTGCTGGCATAATGTTAATGACGGAGGTAAGTAGGAACATAATCAGTGTATTTTACAAATGTTTCTCTTACGGAGCTTAATATAATTTTATTAACCCTCAAAAAATTTAAAACTTTTTATTATATCTTCCAAGTGTGAGAAACAGATGAACTGTGGCGATATAAAGGTGTACCACTTTCCACATATTAAAACATTTCATGGCATCTGTAAGAATACGTGTATTTATGCATAACCGGTACCGATGATGGGCAGAAATAAAAACAAGCTAACCAAAACAAAGTTATAGAAAGCGCCTATACCATCATCAACCAGGACTATTGTCCATAAAGACACACTCTTAACAAGAATTATAATTAATAAACTAAATAGAGTTCCATAATGGTGAGTAAGAAGAATAAGGAAAAGAAGAGCAAGAAGGAGGAACAAAGTACAAAAAAAGATATCGAAGAGCCCATAGAAACCGTTCTTGAAGAGGTAAACAAACCTGAAGATCAAGAGAATGAAAAGGACACCGCTAGAGAACAACAATTAGAAGGCAAAACAGTATCGGAAGAAGAGGAGAAAAAAGTGCTTATGAAAACCGAAGAGCAGCCGTCGAGTGATCAAAAAGGCCAAGAAGAAGCAAAAGATACAGTGCCCCAGCTTTCTTATGTGAAGCCCTCAAAAAATCTGAAGAATTTGGACAAGGCTCATGCCCAGGAGCGTAAAGCTTCCGGAATATACTCGCAGCTCTCACAAGATCAGATAAATGTGCTCAGAGACGCGTTTTCCTTAATAGACGGCGACAACGACGGTATAATATCGGACGAGGATTTGGTGAAAGCTTACAAGCTAATTAATAAAGATGTGTCTGTGGAACAAAGAAGCAAGATGTTTTCTGAGGTGCAGGACCCACTAGCGTTTGGTGGGTTTTTAAGCTTGTTAGCCGGAAAGTTGGGCGAGTTGTCGAACAAAGATGAACTAGAAGCAGCTTTTGAAATATTCAGCATTGATAACAGATCGTATGTTCAATCGCAGAATAAAGACAAAAAGGATGAGCTTAAGTGCAATGTTAAGGAGCTCAAGGGGAGCTTGTTGTCTGCTGGTATGAGCGAGGAAGAGATTGAATTGGCTTTGAAAAGCTTTACGAAAACCGAAATGAACGGTACTGATATATTCTTAGCTGAGAGATTCATCAATACAGTACGTGATGACTGATAAAAAAATACACTTATTCATATTATAATGAAAACAATTATGTTTTTTTCTTGCCAATATCCTTGTTAGTTTAGCTTTTTTCACCTGAATGTATCCATTTCTTTCTACTAGCTTCGTTGATATTTTAACTCTACTAATTTTATTTGTGTTTCATTTTGAATATAGGTTTTATTCTGTTTGGTCGGGCTCTAGCTTTGAGTCTACAAAGTGTCTGGCGAAGTGATGCCAGAGGACAAATAATTTACGTCAGTGGTCATACATTAACGCAATCAAATGGCTATAGGATCCGTCTATGGATTTTGAGATCTAGCCTTTTATACGGGTCTCAGGAACAAGTTTAAGCATTCAAAGAAGCATTAGTCCATCTGCTATTAAACTCAAGGCCCTTGAAGCTTATGAACACCTGGGAAATTAGGCACTTGGCCTCTGTAGTCGTTCTCAACTCTTTGAATTGCTGTTCATTGGTATTAATCTCAATTTTATAGTCAATGTTCGAAATAGAGACAACAAAACCCGGATACTTTTTCTTGTCCTTGTCGAATGTGGTCAAGTTGGCGTCAATGTTGCCTTAGCCTTGCCGACTTTGACGCCCAAGTCCTTAGCAACGAGATTGGCGGTGATGTTCTGGCACCCGCTGACGTTGGAGAGCCAGTATTGGATTAGGTCAGGCTGGGAGTCCTAGCCGCTGAGCTCTTCAAAGACGTCGTTTTCTATAACATAGTTCTTGATGTTTTCGCCCTGTGCGACCAATCTTTGTTTGAATCCGTCGGCCGTACCGGTCAACTGAACTCTTAAGGAGTTCTGGCCACCGTGGAAGAAAGGCATCTGGCGGCGTTAGGTTGGAAGCCCTTGAGACCTGATCTAGAGATGCTTTGAAGGGCAGTTTTTTGGGTAGCAGACTTCAAAATTTTTATGTTAAGAATGCTGAAGAATGTGAGGTGTACAGCGATTAGGATAAGGAAAAATATAACAATGGTAGATAAGTGAGTGAATAGGAATTTCAGTGAGTGGCAAAAGACAGCAAACAATTTTTTCACCCTAGATAGCCACTTTCATCTTTCCAGAAAATTGGTACGTCAATCACGAAATCTGAGCAAAAACAAACCATTTCAGAATTAAGATTGTTCACTCCCAATGTGTACAGGCAAAAACAATAGTAACTATGGGGCTCTCTCATAGCCAGAATAACTTGAAAAAGGAATGTGATGCATAAATCAACAACACTGCCGATATCGTGGATTGCAAGTAGGCATGTATGTGGCAAAGGACAACAAAGGAAGCGAAACCGTTTGTTGTAGTTTCCAGTAGCAGTTCATTACTCAAAACTGTGTGATTTTGTGATAATGTCACCTCTCCGCGATCAGATACTTTGTGATAATGTACAAATTAATCCGTATCGACTTTTTCAATTACGGAACATTCTGCCCTCGAATGGCCTCAGGAAAAACCATATATAGGAAAACCAGAAGCTGAACTTCCCTATCTTTCTTCAGCTTTCCACGCTCTGCTGATAAACATGCTTTTCTTCAAGGGTCTGGAAACACATTACGGACCTATTTATAATGATGTGTGCCGTGCTTCATGCAAGCATCTACCTAATGTTGCCGTTTTTTTACCATGCATGAGACTCAGACTTGCGGAATTACATGCTATCATTTAATCACCAGCTCGGGTCTGGCATTTCAGGCACCTTAAGGTATTAGAAACTGTGTGAAAATTTGGCAAGATAGTATTGTAATAATCTTGTTAGCTGTAACTCATGGAAGGAAAAGTTTTTTACGTCAATTCTCATTCGTTCACTTGGTATATTGCCATGGTCACGGTTGCGGATCGTTGATGACCGCTTTTGAAGACAATGTAGTGAAAAACGGTCCTCTCAAAAATGTGGATTTACAGCCAGGGAAGCCGGTGCCATTGCCTACTGGGTCCAAACTGGCATCAACATAGAAGCTTGATACTTAATTTTTGGAGACAAAGACAGCAGTCATGTCCAGTCAGCCGGTCAAACTGGAAAGCAAGTAGTGAATTGAGTATGAAGTCAGAAAGAATTGGTAGGCTGATGACCTAGGTGGTTTTAAATTAATGAATAACTTGTTGTTTCAATGGATAGAAAGAACCAAAGAATTTGGAGAAGCTGAAAAATTCACGCAATTTATTTGGTGAGATTTGGATCATTAATGGTATATAGAGCAGATAATAAAATGCTTACTCTCAAAACTGTGGTGCTCGCTAACGATAGGAAGTGGGAAGACAGCGAATTGCGATGAGGATTTGTCAGAGGTGTATGAGCTGCTTGGAACTATAGGAATCACCAGAACAGTGTTGAAGCTATCAAACGAATAAGCTCTCCCAAAACTCCCTTGCTTTTCTTTAACCTTTTGGCGCGTCCCTTTGGCGATATTATCTTTCTGCCGTGGCAACTCCTACCTCTAATGCAACCAACCTAGTAAAAGTTTTGGCTTACGAATCGTTCAGGGGCTGAGTGGGGATTGCAGAATCACCGACACCGCAAACATCGTTGCATGGAGAACGCACGGCAGCCACATGTTGAAAATGTCTCTTTCGAGACAGCAGAAATGGCGCTCGGGGCAACCGTTGCGCTTGTCATACCAGCGGCACGAGAAACAGGCAACGGGTGCCCTCGCAGATACTTCCGGTTGCTGACTAGATCAGCGCTTAACGGCTGATTTGAATCCAATTTTAATACGAGCAGGGCAAAGCGACAAGTGTAGCAGAAAAGGGAACCTCTTGCAAGTTTTAGGTGTGAGTACGGGTACTCTAAGCTCGCCGTGGAGCGTCATCTCGTCTCTCTTCTCTCATCTCTCATCGTTGCACTGGCGGCGGTGGGCTTAACTCCATCCTTGGCTTGCTGCTTGTCAGAGATCTGACACGCGGGTGCTGCAGTTACCACAGCCAATATGACTTCAGTTTTGGGTTCTGGGCCCACTCTGCGGGGCGTCCCACCGCACACAGGCTATGCCCACAGGCCCCAGGCCGTGCACAGCGACGGCCGGGTAGCAAAATATTACGGTGTCCGCCTCCACATCCGCTGCGGCGCCTAGTATGTGAGCGGATGGCCCCTCGACAGGCAGCGGTTCTAGAGTCCCAAACAGGCTTGCTGTTGTTGCTATTGCTGCTATTGCTACTACTACTGCTGCTGCCGAGTATAGAGAGATTCGTTACGGGAAAGAGCTTTGCTATGGGAAAGAGTTTTTATTAATAAATCTGGAAACAGTCCGTTTACAAAACACGCGCTGTCCTGGTCTCCTTTGTCCAAAGCTTGTTTGTGCGCGCCAATTGTTGACGGTCTCGTGAAGGGGCAACTGCAAAAGCAACATGAAACACGGTCGGGGAGCGAACTCTGTTGCCGCCCTCTGACAGGGAGAGGGCCTCCACAACGCCAAGGTTAACCTTCGTGTTTATTGTGCGTTTTATTTCCCTGATCAGGCGCTGAGATTGATTCCACTGGACTGCGCCCAGTTACTGTAGGAATAATAAATGCCGTCGCAATGCTGTCCCCTTGCAGCTCAATAAACAGGTCCAAAAGAAACGCAAACCATAAAGCGCGAGCTATGGGTCCTGAAAACACTCTCTTTCAAAAAAAAGGAAAAAAGAAAAAAAAGCAGAAACTTGCTCGTTTAATCTTCCCATGGTGAAGGGCCAATTGCCAGAAGAAAAAGCTGTTTTAGCGTGGGCTCCAGCACCGCTCGGGTCTCAGATTGGGCTATTTCTGGCACTAAATTATTAAAGCATTGTCCGTCGATTTAAGCGCTCACGCTCGCTCGCCCCATTGACCCAGCAGTCGGGGAATTGTGGCTAGGACTAGAGGCCATGATGCGCTTACAGGATAGAAGAAATATAAGACAGGGAATGTTGGAGGTCCGTAACTGCAACTGCGGCTGGTGCAATTAGCATCCCTAACCAGGGAAGGGCACCTTCAAACGTTGCTTCGGGACAAATCTGACAAGAGTAAGAAAAGAAAGCATGGAAAAAGAAAAGGGATGTTTTGTCTTGAGTGTGCTTGATTAATTAAACCAATTGGTTGTTTCGTGGTGGCCCTCAGACAAAAAGATGGAACATACAAAGGAGGTAATACGGCCCAGCGTTATCCTGCGATCTTTGAGTGCTTCTCTTCCGAGCTAGGTGCCTTGAGGGAGGCAGACTAAATTTAAATGCCTTTAAGAGCGCCGTAACCTCCAAGGAGGTGGAAAATTTTAGTGAACCTCTAATCCGGCCGGTTTCCGCAAGTTTCCGGGCTGTTTTCTCTTAACCAGAAATAGATGGGGCGTCTGGCGCTGGGGCATTCCGTGCACAGGCTTCACCTAGCTGTCTAGCGTATTCTCGTAGCACATGCCGCTGTCCCAACATGGCAACAAAAGTGGTAGCATAGACAAGCACTAGCGTGTGCATGGCTGCGAGAACCCACACAGCGCACTGGGACCTCTCGTTCGAGGAGGAGAGGGCGCCTCTTGTTATCATGCATAGCGGATCGTGTACCATTACGATATTGTGGGCGCGGCCGCTGCGATAGCTGATAGGAGCCGAATACCGGGCCGGGATCTCGGGTCCGTCTGTTACTTAGGAGGCCGTCCTTGCCATCATAGACGAGCATTATTTTTGCGCCTGATCCTTAGGGTATGATAGCGTCAGCATCAACGGCATCATGAGCTTATCGGGTGAAAACTGCTGTTATTGCGATTAGAACCCATATCTCTCCTAAGGGCGGAAAGGAAGTTCCTTAAAGTTGCAGGCTGTAAAGATTTACGTGTTTGCCGCTGATATTACGAGATCTTGCCATTCCATTGCAGTGTGCCTGGAATTCACAAACGTTAACGCTTATCAAGGAACATAGGCAAAAAACACTTGCAAAAGTATTGCGAGAACCGAATTTAAAAAGTTTATTATTCAGCGTAACTTCAATGCTTCTTTGGCCGCATAAAAAGTTCACTTGGCTCAGTTTATAGGGGCGGTACATTAGACTAGCCATCTTCCTTCTCTTTTTCTTTTTTTTCGATTATGCCTATTTCTCCACTTCTATTCTATTTTCATGTTCATGCTTTTCTTTCGCGGA
The DNA here is from genome assembly GCA_031125595.1 of Saccharomycopsis capsularis. NCBI lineage: Eukaryota > Fungi > Ascomycota > Saccharomycetes > Ascoideales > Saccharomycopsidaceae > Saccharomycopsis > Saccharomycopsis capsularis. The sequence goes on from JASTUX010000016.1 coordinate 381,380, forward strand.
TTATTTGCTACGCAAGAAAAAGTCTGAGTAGAAAGAAGAAAGAAGAAAGAAACAGAGTTTTAGCGATCGCCCTTACCTGGTAGTACGGAATTTCATGATTCTGCGAAAAAAGACAACCGACTTTTAGCGCCCTTTGGGCCACGCAAAACCCTCCAACGACTTAACGGAGATAAGAAACAAAAAGGAACCGGCTTAATCGGTCTAAAAGGTTGCGCTCAGGGAAACAAAAAGAATTGCCGAAAAGGGTTTGGCTAGTGAGGACCCGCCGCAAGAAAATAGCGCCAGGTTAGCAGCCATAGTTCTGGGAAAATTTGATATGCTGTTTTAGTGCAGGAGCACGTTACAGTAGCGCTATCCAGAGAAGCTATGGTGATAGCGACGATACGCAAAACCATGGACTGCCGCCAATCAGAACGCAAAGGCGTTCCTCGTGGCTGCCAAAGTCCAGTGTCTCAATGCCATCTGTACGACCACATGGACCTGCAACCGCGCTAACCAGCGACCGTCAAGAGCATTCTCGGAATAGCTATTCTTTGATCTAGCGCTCTATTCGCCGTCCTCCAGCCAGAAAAAAAAGAAAACAGCTGAGACTCTTCACAATCACGAATTACTATCCGCGAGATATCTGGACAGTGCAGGATTTATCCGGTGGAGCATTTGGAGAAGCGGGCGGTAAAAAAAGACAGTTTTTCCCGGTCAATAATCTAAAACTTTACTACCGCGGGCACTTCTGGGTGCTACCAAAGGGTCGCTATTGTCCTCGCTAACCGCTTTCGCTGGGCCTTACCGCCAGAGTTCTGACCTAAACATGTCGACGGTCCCAAACACCGTAGGGCCCTCGCAGACTTCATCTGCCTCGGGCGATACCCTGACGCTCTAGTTTAGAATGGATCGACACACTCAACTGGCCCACGACTCAGCGCAAAAGGAAAGGGCACACAATATGCGGCACCTCCCTAGCACTGCCGACGGTAACGGTGGCAGTCCTCTGTTTAGTCCCATCACGGCGAACTGGGGCCTAGAAATTCACGAATCTCCAAATTCGACAGCCCCGACAAGAGTAGCAGCACTTTGCAACACAGCCGGCTACACCTGTTTACCGCTGTCAGGGCCGAGGCATTCCAGCAGTCATTCTTTTTTTTTGCTACCACGCCGGTATAGTCAGCGTCTTGTGCTAATAAAGCTTGGAAGCCCAAAGCCTTTCAGGTTGGGGCAGTTCAGTTCTGCACCATACGCGCATCGTGATAGTGCTGCCGCTGCTATATTTAAAAGTAAAAGCATAAAGCACGGCAGAAAAAGTAAAACAGCAATTGTCTGCACTACAAGACATGTCGTAGTCTGGGCCGGATGGCTGCACTGCTAAGAAAATTCACCGCCAAAAAGCAATTGTGCCCTGTTGCTTCTGGACACAAAGTGGGCGCCAGCGTCCGCAGGGGTGTTTCCTGGGTTGCCGCACCTGCCGCCACAGTAAGTTGACCCGGCCACAGAAGCGTGTCGCAGGCAACAACGCCTGGCCCGGAACTGAAACCTAGCGCGCAGTAGGCTGCAGCAGGGGCTGCGAAAAAACAAGCATTAAAACGTGGGACGCTGCAGCGCCCTCTAGCACGGTGCTGTTTCCCGCACAGCGTACTGATTAACTGCCTCGATTGATTGATTGATTGATCGCTTGATTGATTTCTTGACTGATGTTTGATTGATTAATTCGACGGCGGCCTGAGAGATAAATATGCATTATAAATATTCTCTTAATTCCCCGTCTTTTTTAACACTAGCGCCTTCACCCAAAAGCTTTTCTTGACTTTTCTTTTGGTCTCTTGATTCCCCTTCTTTCTTCCTTTTGTGTCCTTTATTTACAGCCACTTCACTTCTACATTTATCGAACCACTTTTTTTGGGTATATTTTTCACCTCTTCTTTTCTCATTCTCCCCACCGGTATTATTATCACCTTTTTTCCGTTTTTCTCCCCTATTCTTTTCTTTACTTCTACAGCTGGCTTTTAATCCTATTCTTCTGCGCTCTGTCTTTTTCTTCACTTCTCCTATCTTTTTAAATCAATCATCTCAACCCTTTTCTAACGCTATTCAGTTTTCCGCATCCCTCCGGTTATCCACCAAAAATGAGCGACTTGCCCCAAATCACCGCCACCTTGCCACCAAGAAAAAGAGCTAAGACTCAAGAAGAAAAAGAGCAAAGACGCATCGAGCGCATTCTCAGAAACAGAAGAGCTGCTCACGCTTCCCGAGAGAAGAAGAGAAAGCATGTTGAGTACTTAGAAAGCTCCGTCCACAAATTGGAAACCAACATCAAGTGCTACAAGGTCAAGGAAGAAAAATTGCTTGAACTCAGCAAGAAGCTTTTGGAAAAGGTCAACCACCTAGGTGGTGAAGTTGCCGGAATTGACACTTCTGTCTTGGATGAAGCCCCAATTCCTGAGGTTGAGTTGGATCAGCCATTTTTTGATTCCATAAAGTCCAATTCCAGAAGCACTACACCAGTTTCAGACTCTTTTATGGGTCTTAATAGCGCCGATGACAACGAAATCGAAATGGCTTCCAGCAGCGGCTCTAATGAAGATCTTTCTGGTTCCGCCGACAACATTGATGATTTGATTAATGTCTCTAAAACTACCTCCGTTGCACCTGCCTCAGCCACTGATCGTGATACTTCTAATTTAAGCGCCGACGCAAAGTCGGACACCTCTACCTCAAGCAGCGCCGACGCCTCTATCATCCCGACACCAACTGCTGACGTCAGCAATGCAGGATCCGTTGCCAAAAATAAACACAGCGCTTCTATTCCTATCATCAATACCGGGTCAGTCTCCAAAAACATGGCGGTGCCAAAATTCAAGTTAAAAAAGACAAAAACCACTGGAACCAAAAAGTCCAAAGGCCAGATCAAGGTTGAAGAGATTGAGTCTCCTATTCCGACCTCCCCTCTTTCAACTCCATTGTTGAAACACGAATACATTTCCCCATTTAAAACCTCTGAATCTAGTTCTTTGGTTCAATCCCCAGGTTACTTGAGTAGCACTTTGGATATCACCTCTAATGACTACATGTCCTCTAATTCTTCATCCTTCAGTGGCGAGACAGGTTCTTCGCCTGTCAGCAGCGCTGATTCTAGTCCAGATTCCACCGACACTAACTTGAGTGTCGACGAATACTTGTCCAACTTAACCAATCCTTTGTTTCTTCCGACTGATTACGAAAACAATCCAAATGTCAAATCTGAATTTCCAAGTTTTTTTAATGGTAACGACAAGGTTGCTCTTTTCGATAACGGGTTCCTTGGTGAGCCTTTCGAAGAAGACCAGGGTCAAAATATGAGTAGCAGGTTGCATAACCCAGCAGCGGTTTTTTATGATTTCGCCATATGAAGCGGTTTTTTCCATTCTACTGATAATAATACCGTTTGATGCCTTGATACACATCTGGAATGTTATCTTGCGCGTGACAATTTTATTCTCTTGTATTATTATCCACCATAGATTTTGTCAATTCTCTTCGGTTATGTTCTTGTTTACAACGGCCCGCAGCGCCAGCTACTCTATTTGACATGGATGATTTTGTTTTATTTGAACAATAGTAATTCATTGAGTTGGATTATTTTAAAAATCAATTGTGGTTTCTTCGATTATCAATTAAAAAAAGCAAGCAGCTTTTACATTTTCAATCAAGAGATCAACTTTCATCATCGTTTCATATTACTAGCACACTGATGCAATTGCTGGTCAACAATATCTGTCAAATCAAACACAATTTTTTCTTTCTGATTAGGTATCGCGAAATCAATGTGGCGCGTCTGATTTGGCTGCGACTGGGTTTCTTTGCTGATACACTGCTAAGAGAATGTTACGAGCTGCCATTAAATTTGTGCAGCGGCGTTGTTGTTGCTCCAGGAAAATTGTCTTGGTAACGCTAGCTTATGGTTGATGGTTGATTTGTTTTTCTTGATGTTTGAAATATGCTGTCATTACCGTATTCAAAAAATATGGATTCAGATTTTTCACGGATTTTTTATCATTGAAATTCTTAAAGTTAGTTTTCATTCAAGCTTTTTTCTCATTAGTTTCAGCTTTGTTTTATATTATTACTTATGGTTTCTCATTTACGTGTTACCTATATTATTAATTTATTTCTTGTTTGTATATAACCGAGCATTTTTATCGTTATCCTTTTTGTTTATTTGTTTTGTTTTTATTTTTTGTTATAAAGAGAAATTATTTTTGCTTTTTACATTTGTTTTGTTGCATTTGACACTTAGAGATATGACTTAAATAAGATCATCATGATAAATTACATTTTTTTACATTTGAAAAACCTGGCATTCGTCGTTTTGTAACATGAAAGAGTAGTTAGGATTTGCCACATTACACAACAGTTAACAAAATTGGCCCAATACCATTAACTCTATTAAATAAACAATACCCAAAACGAAGTCAAAAAAAGTGGCAAGACCAACAAAAACTATACTATAAATGAACTCTAAACAAACAGTACACGACCAAAACAAGAAAAAACAAATGTTTTCAAACACATGAACCCAAAACATAATAAAAGAATGAACAAAACTGGACAGAAAATACAAAAAAAAGTGATTGAAAGAAAAACAAGCAAAATCTTATGCCTTCTTTGCTCTGCCTTGGGCTTTTGGGCCTATAATGGAGTCGATGCTGACTTTTCCAGAACGCTTTTCATCAGAAACAGGAACCTCAGGTTCACTCTTCAGGTACGATTTAGCAATCTCGGGACTCTTGGCTCCATTCTGCTCGCTTATCTCGGCGGCTTCCCTCGCGGCCCGGAGACTCTTCTTAACGCCCGCATGCCAGTTCAAGTGCCGCCTCAAGTCATAGTCGTTTTTGAACATCCTGTCGCAGTGCATGTACGAGCACGATCTCGTTTTGGTCTGTTTCTCGCCCTGATAAGCGATAATGTCAAACACGGACCGCAGCGGCGAGCGGCTCAAGATCTCACTGACGGACCTCTTGGAGCCCGTAGAGGAGTCCGACATGTCGCCTTGTCTGACAATGTCGTGGGGCTCAAAAGTGCCGGAGTTGCTTCTGATGGAGCTTTTGGCACTGTTACTGCTGCTGCCTCTAACATTGCTAGTGTTGAAGTACCTCTGTGACGATAGTTTCTCTAGTACGGCATGGCTGGCGTTGTCCTCGTCGTAGCTTGTTTTCTTGGAGTTCGCAAAGGCAATGTCTTCTCGCGTTACTATAGTGGAATGTTCGTCCAAGAGGCCCAGTGGCAGAGCATCAGTATCTTCACCTTGGTCCGCCGAGTATGCAAACATTACTAGGGAAGAGCGCGTCACGCTGCGCGACATGCGGTTGCTTTTGCGGTCGCTTGAGGGATCAACTTCGGCCCTTTGAGTTGGCTCTTGGAGTAAAGATTCGGGTAGAGGGACGTCCGGGTGGTCCGCTTCGTAGTGATCAACCAAGTTCGCCTTCTTTTGGAACGTGCTTGGACACGCTTTGCAGTTCCAGATCTTGATTACCTTCTTCTCATCATGGATGATCATGTGCATTCGAAGACCAGCATCACCCACACAATATTTGCCGCAGATAGTGCACTGTACCTTTGGGTGTTCTGTCTTGATATGAAACTGCAACGCACTCCACGTCTTGAAGAGCGACATGCACTTTGCGTGGGTGCACTGGTACGACGGTTCCGATCCGTGGACCTTCTCGCGGTGGTTTGCAAGCCTGAGGGGCCGACTAAAGTCTTTACCACACTCAGAACACCTGAGACGGTTCTCATGCACTGACGCAATATGGTTCTTCAACTGATAATTCTTGTAAAATGAGACCTCACATCCCTGGAACGAACACTTGAAGGACTTGGTATGTGTGATTTCGTGTCTCTTCAAGTGCTGTCTGGTATTGACACCCTTGCCGCATATTTTGCACTTGAAGGGTTTATCGTCAGCAGACTTGTGTGAAAGCATATGGATATCCAAGTGAGACTTTCTGAAGAAAGCTTTATCGCAGTCTGGCACATCACACTTGAAAGGGCGGATATTCTCATGGCTTCTCTTGTGCTGTTCAAGTAGTGAAGGCTTAGAGTATGCCTTATCGCATCCTTCGTAATCGCATAGATACCGTTTAGGCCTCGAAGTAGACGAAGATCGTGAGCTTAGGGCAGATGACGCGTTGGAGATGGTGTCTGGAGTACCTGATAGCGATGATGCTGGCGACTGGCTGCTCAATAATCCTTGATCTTCATCCGTGAGGTCACCAGCATCCAAGCTCTTGTCTTTCCGAGATCGCTGAAAGGACTTTTCTCTGCTAGCAGCTGTTTCTTCCTTTTTGTGATCATTATTTAGTTTTCTCCGTTTGCTGGCGGCAATATTCTTAACACTCTCAATATCATTTGACACATTTTCAATAGGTGGTTCTTTTCGCGTCAGAGAGTTTCCGGCTAGAGTACCTCTTGTTGCACTTTTCATTCCGGTGCAGTAGTAAACCGACCGACTTACTTTTCTCTTCACCTTTTAGCGCTAGAGCCTATAGTTTCCAACAACAGTTGCTGATATCTCTTGACAATAGAGCTTTTTAGGGTCAGACAAAAAAGTGTCAAATCATAGAATATTCAAATTCGTGTTTCCGCATCGCATCACCGCTTCTAGAGGAAAAGTACAGAAAAATGAGATAAGCATGTGATGTATCTTTGTAACAAAATCCATATCCTTACCTGGATATTACATAATGCACGAAAATTTTTGTTAACTAAGTAAAAAAGAGCACAGGAATAAAAAAAGAAAAAAATTTACAAGCAAAAGTTTCAACATTCCTGTGCTGAGAGGACCTGGAGTGTTTTGTTTTGCCGGTCTGTGTTCGACGAGGTTTCTATCATCATAGCCATAGTTCAAAATATATTTTCATAAATAATGTCAGATACCGAAGGAAAGTAAGTTGTGCTACTGGTAAACACTGGCTAACGGGATTAGAATATGGAAACAGAAACAGGTGGATTTGGCATGATGTATCGCGATAAGATAGAGAGATTAGATGAACAGTTTTAATGATGAAAGTAAAGCAGGAACTATTCGATCATTGTGGTTTAGCATTTTTTTTCTGTCCGTTGGATCAATGTTAAAATTAATCTTGAAAATCAATATTTAAAATCAATCGTGAGAAATATTAAGAAGCTCATCAGATACATACTAAAATTAACTTCGCCTTGGTCCCTTTTTTCGAATAAATGTGGGCTACAACTAACATTTTTCATTATAGTTACGGCGCCGAAGTTGACAATCTTGACGACTATGAAGATGACCACTTCTCCGATGAAGAAAACTTTGAAGAACCAGGTGCTGCCGACGGCAGCAGCAAAGACGAGCAGGACTTGAACGAGCAGTTCAACAGTGACGTGCAAAAGCAACAGCGCCACAAGAAGACCTTGAAGGACCTCGCCATACCTAAAGAAAAGAGAATCACGACGCCATACATGACTAAGTACGAAAGAGCGAGAATATTGGGTACCAGAGCCTTGCAGATCTCCATGAACGCCCCTGTGTTAGTGGACATTGAAGGCGAGACTGACCCGCTTCACATTGCCATGAAAGAGTTGGCGCAGAGAAAGATTCCATTGGTGATTAGAAGATACTTGCCAGATGGCAGTTACGAAGACTGGGGTTGCGACGAGTTGATCGTTGACCACTTTTAAATTTTTGCTTTGTTCAATTTTTTCTTTTGTACATCATAAACTCATAAAACTGGTGCCAAATAATCTATTCTCGCGAATGCTTTCAATAGGTTTGTATCTGGTCTCCATTAGTCCTCCAATTGATCATATTATATTATGGAGCTCAACGGCCTTGATTTATGTGCCGGGGTTCTTCAGTTTATTCATAATATGTCTTGGCTGGTTGTTTTCAGGATTTCATCATAAAAGTATTTCGAATTTTGTGTTGGCTTTACTTTTTTGTATCGATCTTGGGGACTGCTCTACTATGGGCGGTAGTCATACTCTTTGTATATTGTATCATTCACTTTTTTCCGCGTTCTTTCTTTTGTTTTAATTATCATAAAAGCTTATCGTTTTCCATTAAAGCTGGGATATAAGGTAGCAAATAGTTACAAAAATTACATAACTGTAAATTAAACAGACCACATCCAGTTTTAAATAAAGACAAGTCAAAAAGGCAGCAGAAAGTGTGACTTAATAGGGCAAAACAAATATCGCGCAAGCAAAATTTACAAGCAAGCTCACTTTCTTTCAAAAAGCAAGATTCACAAACACACCATTAGTTATATCAAGGAACAAAACAATTTTATATTATATGCACTATTGTTGTTAGTTATTGTAATCAGCGTAAGAGGCAGACAGTAATATTATCAAACAGAAAGGACTTTTTCAGGCTTTTTAAAGTTCATCAGCGAAAGGCAAGACAGAAGTGTTACCAATGGCAACGTAGGAGAATTTACCCAAGGAGAAGTCGCTGACGTTGGAGACGGTTGGCTCCTGGGCAGCGGCTGGGGAAGACTCGTGCTCAACGGCCAATCTGGTCTTGGTCAACTCTTGGTACTCGCCGGCTTTGACGCCGGCCTTTAAGGTGGAGACTATGGATTTGATGGAGGCAGCAGCAGCGGCGGCGTCAGCGTCGGCAGCAAGTACGCTGAAGAGGCCAATGTCGCTGTATTTGTAGACCTTGGCTTCAGCGTTGGTGGTTTCGTTCAAGTAGGTGGCAATGGTTTCGTAAAGACCGAATTCCTCCTTCTTGATGGCGGAACCAATGGCAGCAACGTTGCCGGCAGCGGATCTAATTCTGGCTTCACCATTGTAGAGTTTGACTTTGTCGGAGAACTTGGAGCCTTCGGCCAAGTCATACAATGAGGACTCGTTGACGAATTTGGTCAAGGCCTCTTCATTGACGCCGGAACCGTAGATTTCAATGTTGGATTTGTTGTAGGCCTTGGAAGCAAAGCTCTTGACGTCCTCCAAAGTGGCCTTGGAGACACCGTCGTAGAGCAATGGCTTAGCCAAACCATTCTTGAAGATCGTGGTGTGCAAGGCTTCGACAGCTTGGTATTTTGGGCAGGCGTTGGCGACGGCAAAGTCGTGCTTGGAGGTAGGCAAGACAACTTCATTGTACTCGTGGTCTTTGTACTGGGTGCTGGTTATAACATCGGCCAAGGTGTTAACAAAGTATGGCAAGTCTTGTCTTTGGAAAGTGGCAGATAAAAGGATGGAGTCTCTGGTGACGGAGGACTTGTAGAAACCACCCAATAACTCGGACTCTCTGGCAAATCTCAAAGCGGACTTTTGGTTAGTGTTCTGGTAGTTGAATCTGGATAAAAGGTGGGAGACACCGTCCTTGTCAGAGTATCTGGAACCGGCATTGACCTTGATGACCAACTTGGACAAGTAGCCTTCGGCATCTTTGGCAGAGACCTTCAAGCCCTTGACAGCAGTAGAATATGAACGACTGAGCATTGTGGATATCAATCTATATTATTGTCTTGTATTATATAGTGAACAAAATTGCAGCCACGGAAAAAAGTCACCTTTGATAAAGATCCAAGCCTTGGTTCGTTGATGCTGGTTGGCGTATTCGGAATACTATACTTTAATAATGCTCGTATGAGAGAACGACACGGGATGGGTATATATCGTAGTATCACGTAGCGCGGACAATTTTTTTCTCCCTCCTACCAGACTAAAGCAGTGCACTATTTTGTTAGGAAAGGAAAAAAGAGTGCTGAGATTTCGAAATGATCTGATTGGATTGGCTAGCATGGAAAGGTCACCCGGCGCTGAGTCTTAAAAGATGAAATTTAGGATCACATGATTTTTCGCTTACAAGTCGTAGAGAGCAGTGGAGGGAGGAAGGTATGTTGAGTGGGAAGAACGCTACAAAGTGCTAGGAGATTGACACTTGATGAAAAGGGAAGATAAGCCCAGGGGAATTGAACTTGAAAAAGCGGTGGTGGACTAAATCATGTAATCTAAGCATGTTCTGCGTTTCATGGAGCCTATCAACCGTACGGAAGCTTCAGCTGAATAGGAACGTTTCCTGGAACAGAAGAGGAATATTAAGGAGAGCCATCGTAAAAATTGTTTCGTGAATGAAAACTTGTTGTTGGAGCAAAATATCTGCGAGGCCCGTCATGGTCATGACCCCCAACTGAACAGAAATTTTACTAATTTTTGAAAAAAAAAATACGTCCTCATAGAAAAACATCGTAGAGACGATTTCATAGTAGAGACGTGCTTTCGCAGACTTTCCCACAACAAAACAAAATTTATCTATCCCGTAAAATCTCAAGGGCTTTGATCTGCCTGGCATTTAGTTTGATGAAAATTTTCATCGCTACAAGATCTTGCTGAAACCGTGCGTAAACGGGCCACATAGTCACAAATACAGTAAATTTAATAGGGTAACCATGAATATATCAAAAACACATTGGAGGCACAACGAAATCCTGCTTTCGTATAGTTCAGAGAAGCAATATAGATATATAATGCATGCCGAGAAGATACAGTTTGAAGCGCTGCGTCCATCCACGAAGAGCAGAGTGCAAGGCTTCTACCACGCAGTCTCCTCCTTCACTATCCACTAAATGCAGCAACTTGACACCCAAGTACCGCGATACCGGTAGTGGAAGAGGCAGAGTAGTAGTAAGACAGCCCCTCGTAATCGAAACTCCTGCCTTTTTGCTTTCAGTGCACTGTTTCTCGTCGTTTTGTCTCAATTCGCAAAACCAGTGCAGCCAGCAAAGCCAGGAAAACACCAAAGAAACGCAAAATTTTTTTTGTTTCACTATTGCTCTAGTAAATGTTTCTTTTAATTTAGGTACAAAGTTTGCTTTTATCTTTTGTTCGCTCAAAATCGACATTCTCGTCACTTAACTAGTCCATTAATGCGTTGATCCGTTGGTCTATTAATTAAGTGAAGGGCTTTCTTGCCCTGGAGGGGTTCATTGCTGGCCATGCTTGTTACAAATTCAGGATCGCTGAGAATTAAGCTTTCATGCAGAACAAAAATTCAGGGGTGTATCTGCTAGCGTAAAGGTCTAATTAAAGGGAAATGAAACGTCCATGCGCCTCGGAGTGCCAAAGGATAACTGGAATGGGAGATTTGGGCCGGAAAAAGAAAAGTAGGGAAAATGAAGAAGAAAAACAAGAGAAAAAAGGGGCGTAAGTAGAAGAAAGAAAGATGAGAAAAAGAATACGATAGCTTGTCGACAATTATCGGTTCTCGTTTCTTTTCGGCTTTCGTGACGAACTGCTTTTCTTTCTCATTAATTGAGGTTTTAAAAGGGTCTTTATCACATTTAAGAGCTACGGAAAAGGGTGGAAGATGAGAAGGTGAGCATTTTTCGGCTGGGTCCTTGTGGCTTTATGTTCTCTCAGGGCCCATTATGCAACGTATACTAGAGCTTACATTATTTTCAATTTTGCAAAGCATGAGTAGTATTCTTTTGCCTGAATATCTTTTCTGTCACTCTGGGAGGTACCTAATTACACCGGCCATGAATCAGAGAGCATAGTTCATGCAATTAGCAATCTGTCGTAACGCAGAGATGGGACATCAAGTAGAAGCTAGGAATATCAAAGCCCAAGCACAAGACGACAGCTGAATCAATAGTACACAGATTATGCAGAGATAGTGTAGAGATTAATATATTTATCACGAATGCCAATTGAAACAGTAAGTAGCAAAGTAGCGTTAGCTAGTAGTAGCAAAAATAGTATAGTAGAAATTGTATAGTATAGAGGTATATAGTATAAGTTGGTAAAAGAGCAGAATAACCGGGTAGTAGCCCTGCTCAGTTTGCTTCTTTTTATTATTTTCTTTTTATTTTTTTTAATTATCCTCCGAGACAATCAACACGTCAGGGTCGTAGCTGGACGACTCAACCAACCTGCCGTTGATGCAGTCGTTGGAGTCATAGCGGTGAGCGCCTTCTTCTAAAGTTTTAGCAATTCCTGATTGAACGTGTCTCTTGGAAACTCTGGCCCGGGCCAAGCCTTCGTCAATGTGGATCTTCCACGTCTCGTAGTTGGCGAGCTTCTTGGAGCTTCTGCTGGTGATGCGAGCGTTAGGCTTAGAGATAGTGGCGATGGTGGTGGCGCACAGGTCGCTCTTGGCGCGGTTTTGCACCACGGTCAACTCTTCGTGGCCGCCATTGTAGATGGCATCGTGGATCTTGGACCAATTGCCTGAGTTTAACAACAAGTACAAGCCTTCCATGATGACAATTCTCGTGGTGGATTTGATGGTGATGCCAGAAGGGGTCGGGTCCTTTAAGGCGTGGTTAAAGTTGGGGATGTAGATGTCTGGAATCAAGGTGTTTCTGCCGTCAATGAGCTTCCAGATAGTAGACTCCTCGCTAGTGAAAAACTCAGGAAAGCTGAGCATTGAGCTAATATCATTGCTGTCATTGTTGTTGCTGCTGTTATTAATATCTTTGAAAAGATCAGCCGTCTCGAAAATCTGGGAGACACTAGATCTTCTCAGGAGCAATTTGGAGGAATCCAAGGAGCTAATGATGGATTCAGAATCAGCGTTACTGTCTGGCCCCAGTATGCGCTCGCCCTTGTTGTGCACGGTGCTCTCGCCGCTATTAGTGAAAATTGGGTCTGTGTAGCCATTGGTGATGATCACGTCGCAGGTGGACTTGAGCAACTCAACCAACTTGGCAACCATCAATGAGTCAAATGTGAAAGGGGCGCCTCTTCTGGCAAACGCGTTTTCCGGGTCCTTGAACTTGGAAAGAACGTCTCTTGGCAAGTGGAAACCGTCCATCGGCACTAGCTGGGCAAAGGGAAGCCTGCTGCGTTCCTCGCGGCTGACCTTGGCTGGCACGCTCACTTTGATGGAGTTGTCGACGGATCTGGCGGATATCACAATCTCGTCATTGGCTTTGGACGTGGTTTTGGTTGGTGCAAAGTCATCGTTCTCGTAATCAATGTCCCGGGAGGAAGGAGCAACATTGTCGAGTCTGTTGGTGACCTTGTTTGTTATGTAGTTGTTGATATCGCTGGTGTATGTGTCGTACACTTCATTGTCTGTGTCTTCTTCATTGATGTCAGCGCAACTGCAAAGGTTGCTATTTTTTCTGTACTCGTTGTTGATCAAAGTGGTAATCTTTTCGGCCACTGTCAGCTTACCAGAGCCAGGGGCGCCCGCAAGAAGGATCAAGACTCTGTAGTTTGGGTTCTGTGTGAGGAGGTTCGTTGCTCTCTGAGCAAGCTCAAGATAGGTGTTCTCCATTTTTGAAATAAGAAAAAATGGCTAAGGTTTCGCGGTGTGCGGGAAGTGAGACAAGCTTGCTTTTCTGGAGAATGCCTGTTTTGGCAGCGCTGGTTCGACGGATACTAGGTGTCAAGAGGGGTGAAGCGGTTGGTACTGATAGCAGAACTGTAGCGGTTGTTGATGGAAAACACGAGGACGGGGTTGCACAAAAGCAGGGCAGAATAAGGGCCAGAGGTGGTGGTATTTATATATTGTGTGAGCGCAAGAGTCGACCGGGAACATGCGGTGCAGGTCCAATTACAGCGCGCAGCGTGCGAGCGAGCCCTGCCCTCGCTTAGGTCGCTGTGATGCTGCCTGCCGCCCGCTGCTCATAAGGGCAGAGACATGCTTAAAGCTACGTAGTGAGCGTCGTCCTAGGTGCCTCCGTCTCTGTTGCCTGCCAATTGCGATCGCCAGCCAGGGTTGTGCTGCCGACATGCTGCGCTAGGATGTTTGCGCCAGCAACAACATGCGGCTATGGCAAGGACTTGTCCCGACCGTTTTTTAGACAAGCTTAACAAGTTCGCCGGTTAGCAAAGCATAGAAGAAATGTCGCTCGCCTACTGCACACCGTAGTTGGCCCTGCGCCGTTTGTTCCTGGCCTATAGGCAAGAACTAGAAAAATGGCTTGTGTAGGGACATCCAGTCCCTCGTTTCCCCCCCTTTCCCGTCAGTAGCCCTTCGCCCCCGGCAGCCAGTGCGGCAGCGGGGCAGCCTCCCGCCCGGGACTCTCTAGCCCATCGGTGCCAGTAAGCGAGAATCCCACCTGCAGGACGCGTAGACTGGTACAACAACTATCATATATAGAGCTCCTGGAACAGCGCAGTCTAAACTGCACTAGTAGCATAGTGGTCCTTGCCGGGCAGGTGCTGATCGGTGTGCCTCCCGTTCCTGGCGTTGCCAAGAGGATGGGCTAGATCAGCAGCAAACAGCGCATAGACCTTCGACATTGACAAACGGTATTCATGGCATTCTTGCTGGTACTGTAAATTTAGATCTCAGATTCAGATTATGAAATTCAGGCCAACTCACCACACTGGCACTCTCGAGTGCTTGAGCTTGGCTTCGGAAAATGACGGCTCTCTTCATCCCACCGCAAACCAGCCTGAGGTCCTCTTGCGGCCTGTGATGTGTATCTTCCTACTTTGCGTCGAGTGTGCAAGGTGACTTTCTGCTGCTCTCGGTCTGCGATGGACCGGCTATGACGTTTGCCCTTTGAGGAGGCTACCTCTTTGCGCCTGCAGAGGCCCGCGCTCGCAACGCCGGCCCTGATCCCCCAGGGGAGACAGCTGTTAACAACAGGCGCGCCGGATGACCGCCTTTATCTGCCGCAGAAAATAACAATCGTAATCGGAAATGCTCTCGCCAAACCGGAGTGGCAAATATATGCCCCAGGGCAGCCGGTTACCCCGAGCCGCCGCTGCGCGCTGCTTTCTGTTTGGAACTAACCGTGACGATCCACTTTGTTTGGATAACGCCCTGAGATGTATATGCTGGAGGATATTGTTTTCGAGAGCATTTGCTGTCTCATCCGCGGCACTTTCCGATCAATGGCGGCAGCTCTTCTCGTTGGGGTGTACGCGCGGATTCCTCTTTATCTAGCAAGGTTAACAGGTCACAGTATAGATGCGGCCGCACAACTTTCTGACATTGGCGAGAATGCCACCTGCTCTATCGTCTGCTTTGCATGATTTACTCCAATATCCTCTTGTTTGATGTGGTCTGGATAGAGCGGTTGCTCTTGTCTCTTTGGAAGCGCTGTGATAAAGTGCCAATCGCGGTTTGTTTCCTGGATATCAAGTCTTATCGTTAGTGGGTGCCAACGATTGTGGTTCAGTGAGCGGCTTTTCTCCCTGGCAAGAGTCAACTAATGTATTCCTTTTATAGAGCGCCTTTCTCTGGAAGAGAACCCTTGCGGGATCTCATTGTAATAAACTCATCTGTTGTAGGTGATTCCTGGCGCTTGAATCACAGTTGATTGGCGGCTAACGACGAGAGCCCAAGACAGCCGGTTATTTTGACAGGGACTATGTAACTATTTAATTGTTTGTTATCAACCTGCAGGGCGCCAACCTTTGAGCTACTATTATTGCCGAAACCAAAATGTTATTGCTGCCATCCTTTAGCGGTTTTCTTCAAGATGGGATAGACCGCAAGCCTCGCCATGCTTGTTAGATAGTAGACACCAGACACAAGAAATCCCGCGTCACGTGCATGGTACTGACATATTGTCTCCGCGTATTCTGCGCTACTGTCTGAGGTGGCCGGATGCGCAACTTTTTCTACTGTTTTCTCTTTTTTTTCCACGTCCTCTTTTTTGCTCTCATGCTGTCTTCTCGGACCACCTTAACATAACGCTAACAACTCTGCACTACGTCCGGTCCTGCGGTGTGCATTTAGTCCCCATCGCAATTCCCCAGAAGCTTTCTTCCCATACAACATTGAGCTTCCGCTCGAGGAACATCAGTCACCAGCCGTGCGAACGTTTTACATCAAACAACCGTCCTCTTTAAAAAGCCATTGAACACCCGCGCCTCGCGAAAATCCACAATTGTTAACCATCTTTTCGATATAAATACACGATGGCCTTTCCAGTCCCTAACGACGGCGCCTTGCGTCTCGGCTCCAAGGCCCCCAACTTCAAAGCCGACACCTCCAAGGGCCCAATAGACTTTTATGAGTACGTTGGTAACTCGTGGCTCGTCTTCTTCTCCCATCCCGACGACTTCACGCCGGTGTGCACCACCGAACTCGGCGCCTTTGCGAAGCTCGAGCCGGAGTTTGCCCGCAGAAACACCAAGTTGATCGGGCTTTCCGCCAATACTGTAGAGTGCCATCAGGCCTGGATCAAGGACATTGACGAGATCACCGGCTCCAAGCTTACGTTCCCCATCATTGCCGACCCGGAGCGCAAAATCGCCAACTTGTACGACCAGATTGATTACCAGGACGCTACCAATATTGATGATAAGGGCGTCCAGTTGACCATCCGCTCTGTCTACGTGATTGACCCTTCCAAGACCATCAGATTGATCCTTTCGTATCCGGCCTCCGTGGGCAGAAACACCGCTGAGGTTCTCAGAGTTTTGGACTCCTTGCAGACGGGCGACAAGTACAAGGTAACGACTCCTATCAACTGGATTCCGGGCGATGATGTGATCATCCACCCAGGTACATCGGACGAGGAGGCCAAAGTCAGATTTCCAAACTACAGACTCTTGAAGCCGTACTTGCGTTTGACTCCGTTGCCGACAAACCAATGAGGGACCTCACTGAGGGACCAATCTCATCTTTTGTCTGTTTATCTAACTGTTTCTCGGCAAGTCTTTGCTAATGGGCGTATATTCTACTCATATTCTATCTATTTTTTTCCTGTATGGTTTTTGTTTCTATTTTTTGTTTCTTTTTTTGTTCCTAGTTCTCTGTTTACAGTATCTCAACCTGATAAAGCGTTTTCCTGTACGCTATTACATGTAGCGGCACTCTCCGCCAGCATGGTGTCAACGGTCTCACCACCTTTTAGCCTTTACCGTACTTCTAGTCCCGCGCTGACTCATTCTTGATCCTACTCGTAGTCTATCCAAACCAAGCATATCAGTTCCATCGGCACAATCGATACTAGCACAGAAAACACATGTTCTCGCAAGCCGCAGGCCTGCAAGCAAGAGACAATACAAAGAGACCGCATAGCATGAAGGCCAGCAGTCCTGCGACTTACCGAGGAGAAAACTGATGCACTAGGGTGCAAAACTGTGGTATTCCGTATCGATTGTGATTGACCTGCGCCATAATTTTTTGGGGGGAAGGCGTTTTTCATGCGCGGACCGTTTCCATTGGATGGCTGTCAGCCTTATCTTGATGTCAGTGCAGATGGAAATACACAGTTTCGGACATTGACAAAGAGACAGACTCTGACAGAAAAAGTGGTATTGGGAGCTAGTGGGGCGTAGCAATTTGTACCAGTATACTCGAGGAAACTGAGTTATTATGTTTGTCCGTGCGCAGGCAATATCATGATTGTAGAGAAGTTCGACACACATCGAGAACTCATGCCCCGCAAAGAAATAGAAAGAAAGATTTGAGGTCGCTGAACCGGGCCATAAATTTGTAAAGGAAGGTGTACGCTATGAAAGGGAAGAAGGCAGTGGAAAGATGGGATGAAGAGGGTGGAGAGGAGAGGGAACATTGCGACGGAAATATCGAAAGAGGAAAAACCTATAAGGGGAGATAGTAGGTAAGGGAGGTTCAATTTCAGAGAGAAGACCGGAGAAAGGAACTTAGTGGGGCATTTGGTGAGAACGCCTATGAAAGTACTTTGCTATGAAAATTGATAAGTATTCTACGCAGCTCTTGGACCGATATACGGTCTCAACTGTGCTTTATTTTCTAAAATGTGTCTCATTAAAAGGCATTTGAGGCAATACTTGGTGGTGGATATTAATGGAAGAGATTTCTGATTGTATCAAGGAAAAAGCACGCTGCTATTAGAATGATTATTTCTTTGGAAGATTAGATAATCAGCAGTGCCTATGTTTTAAACAAGCCATTGCGATAGTGACTGTGCTGCATAGAGCTGTTCAAAAACAAAAGATGCCAAAATTTACGAGTATCTTTAAGATCACAAGAAATATCGTGTATGTCATATGCCCAGTATAGCGTAAAGACATGAGGTAGCAAAAATATAAAAGGTTGAAAAATAAGAGAAAAAGTAGAAAGCTCCACTTATACATAAATATAAATCCAAAACGTTGAAAAGGAGCAAGAAAAAAAAGAAAAAAAATCATAAGACAATGTCTAATCAAGTCAAAAGTGTAAAATAAAAAAAGGCGATTTTGTGCTTGTTTGAGAAAACTTAGACCTTTTCGGTCTCGTTCTCGGAGGAGGAATCCTTGTGAGTAACACCGAGTTTCTTGTCGGCGCCTTCGGATTGTCTGTCCGTGACAAAGAGTTCTTTGTTGGTTGGGACATAGCCGTAGGACTTCCAAGCCAATGGGACGGCATTGTACAACTCTTCGATTTCTTCCAAAGAGAAGCCTTTGGTTTCGTAGACCAAGAACCAGACAAACACTAAGCCCAAGAGGTTGCAGCCGCCCCAGATGAAGAACACCTTGGAACCCAAGTTGGCACTGTTTGCGCCCGGGTCGACCAAGTACGGGGTGGCGTAGGCAATGGCAAAGTTAAACAACCAGTTGGAAGCGGTAGCGAGGGCAATCGACTTGGCTCTGACGTTCAATGGGAAGATCTCACCGGTGATGACCCAGCAGATTGGGCCCCAAGTAGAAGCAAAGAAGGCAATAAAGATACAGGCAAAGGCCACAAGCACCTTGTTGGCGGAGGTGGAGGAGGTGCAGACACCGACAATAGAGATAATAAAGTCACTGACGCACATGCCGACAGAACCAAGCAACAACAAATTTCTTCTACCAACAATTTCAACAGCCAAGACACCAGGGAAACTCATACCAAGGTTGACAACATTGGTAGCCAAGGAGGTCAAGAAAGAGTTTTGGATACCAGAATTTTGGAAAAAGGTGGTACCGTAGTAGAAGATAAAGTTAACACCGGTCAACTGTTGGAAAGCTTGCAAACCGCAAGCAGTGATAACTTTCTTCAATTGAGAGTTTCTGGTTCTGAATACATCGATCCAGGAAGCACTACCCTGGGCCAATTCGTATTCATAAGTAGACTTGATTTCCTCGAATTCTTCCATGACGATTTCGTCGTCCGCTGGCAAACCGAGCAAGACCCCCAAGGATTTCAAGGCTTTTTCGTCCTCGCCCTTCTTGACAAAGTATCTAGGAGATTCGGGCAAGAAGATCAACCCAATACCAAGAATCAAGGCCCAAGCAAACTGGACGGCGATTGGGATTCTGTAAGAGCCAGAATCGTTTCTGTTGTGGGTACCCTGGTTGACACATGAGGCGACCAACAAACCAATGGTGATAGCCAACTGGTAGGAGGCGATTAAAGCACCTCTAATCCATTTTGGAGTACATTCGGCTTGGTACAATGGGATACAGGAAGAAATCAAACCAACGCCAAGACCACCAATGGCTCTGCCGGCACACAACAAGTCGATACCAGTGGCGGCAGTTTGCAAAATGATACCAATGTTGAAGACAACCAAAGCAGAGACGATAATTGTGGTACGACGGCCAAATCTGTCAGCGAAAAAGGAGCCAATCAAGGAACCGACAAAGGTACCCAAGGACAAGATGGAGACAATCAAAGAGTGCTCAGAGGAGGAGAAGGCGCCCGGAGTATCTTCTGGGAACCTTTCTAAGACGTACTTCATGGCCATGATACCAGAAATGGTACCAGTGTCATAACCGTACAAGATACCGGCAAAGGCAGAGAAGATACCAACGGTAACACCCATGAGAGAGGAGCCTCTCTTCTCTTCTGGCTTGAAGAAGATTCGCACTATTTTGTTCTGCGAGAAACCCATCTTTGATTATTTTATTATATGTATGCTAAATGTTTCGAATGATAGTAAGAGTGTATTGATGAGCTGAAGAAAGGTATAAAAAATAATATGTAAGATGATAATGTTATTAAAATACAAGAGCCAAGAGCCAAGAACAGAAAAATATGGGGACAAACGTTTCATTTATACCTGGGTAGGAATAACAATGCTAGTTTCTCCGCCATTCTGAGGAGCGCCCCGCTGAAATGATGCTGAAATGCAAGCTTTTTGCCTTTAGCCGCCCAGAATTCCCGGATCTTATTGCGCTTAGCACCGTGCAGGACGAAGTATTTGGATTAATTGATTTACAGTGTGGGGACGCATAGACACGCGTCGGCATCTGGGGATGGGTTGAGAAGAAAACCCCGGGAAAAATCTTTTTCTCTCTGCAATTACCCATCTTTCTCTTACCTCTTGATATCTTTCACCTCTTTGTGGATGGCGGTAACCCTTAAATCCCCTTAAAGGACTAGTTTTTCTCTTCAACACGAGGCACCACGCATCTCAACGAAAACAAAAGGCAATGGTTATAGTACAGCCGGGCTCCTGCAAGAGGCAAGACAAATAGCAAGTCTAGCTGCACCCCCACGCATGACTTGCAAAGCAACCCCGAAGAATTTTCCGAAAAGAGATATTCCGGGCCACATTTTTATCCAGCTATTTGGAGATTTGTGGGGCAGCGCAAGGTACTGCCTGAGAGCCAGCAGAAGAAAACTTTTTTTATCAAACAAAGAGGGGAAGGGAAAAAGCGATAGGCCGCCCCCCTAAAGAGAAAACTTTGATTTTCGGCACGGATATTTTTCCATGTGAGCATTGTCACTGTCCAATTTGCCATTAATGGCCACCTTTGATGAATAGCCATCATCAACCCCATCTGCGTGTGCCCAGCCCTTGTACTTTTTTCAGTGGCGATACCCCCTTGTTCCAGGACAGCATGCTCTCTCGTAACAAGAAATACCAGCTGGGTGCACGTAGGCGGCGGCCCTTCTCTTGTGCATCTACGTCATCCGGACACGCAAAGCGCTGTGCGACAAAGAAGATGAAACACTGGGGTGCTTTTAGGCCAGCCGGGTCATACATGGTATGCCTGACTGGATTATGGCCCAAAGGAGTAATCCTTCTGCCCAAACCCCACAATGTGTCCCGAGTTTGCCTTTCGACACGCAGGAGGCCCAGAACCATCTGCATGGGCCTGTGCGCGGTTCTCAATAAAGTTCCCCCGAGTTGCCAAGGCTGGAACAACCCGTTGCTCCGAGGGCCGGGAAAAACATCCAGGCAAAAAGTGCTGGGAGTTTTTCCTGGGATTGGCGACGTAAGGGATGCACAACAGATACTGCGCCGTGCAGGTTTTTTTGTGGTAGGCAGGCTTATAAGAAAAAGCAAAGTGGGAAAGATTAGGGCAAACAGCGTCAGAAAGAGAGATAAGGGAAAGTGTGTGTAACGAACTGTACTGTTCGGTTCTACTCTGGCGCAGCAGAGAACAAGTAGTCAACAATCGACTTTTGGGGCTGTAAGACTTGCTGTAAGGTTTGCGGTATCGTTAATGTACGAATCTCTGGGGAACCAGCAGCATTGTATGCCATTTTTAGTAATGCTGACCTGGGGAAACAAACGTACATGCGCCAGTTTAATGAAAACCGAGGGCTTGCACACTACGTAATAGCATGTAAATTATTAGTACCGCCGTCCCACATTATTCTTAAGCCCTTGACAATCAAATTCAGTACATTGCTCGATATTTAACAGATATCTTTCGCCTTAAACCAACCCCTAAATTCAACGAGTTAAAATGGTTCAGCAGATTTAGAAAAGCACAACGGGTGCATAATAAAAGAAAAACTTCTGGGAACACATATGGCTGAAGCTAGGAGACTGAACAATCTGGACAAAGCCTGTCACAAAAGTTTGCTTTAAAGGATTCGGCTGAATCTAATTAGGGGTTGTGTCTGAGATAGGAAGGCTCTATGACGCTGCGATACAAAAACCCTGACAAAAGCTTTTTTGGCTTATGCAGCTTTTGATTTTATTTTTTTTTTTATTTTTTTTTTCGTAAAAAAGATCTTCTCCAAAAAGAAAATAATGAGATTAAAATTAGAAAAAGCAAAGTCCCTGTGTTGGAGGGGCCGTCCGTCTTTGTACACAATTACACATCTTACATAACTTGCATTTTTGCCGCCGATTGTCCGTCAAACACTATAATATGCATTTGTTAATTTATCGAGGACGGTAGGATTTCTGGTATCTGGTCACAAATATAAAGTTATCAGCCCTTCTGCCATTCGTCGAGGTAATTTTCACCAGGAAAATAATTTCTCCGAAGGGCACGTCAGCAATTCTTGAAAAGCAATCAGATTTACAAAAAATCACCACCAAATTTAAATTTTTGTAGTAACTCGCCACTTATTTTCCGAATTATAATTGATTAATTTTTTACTCTGAACAAAATTAGCCACACAAAAAAACTACCCATACTTGGATTTAATTTATGTTTTTGGGTTTTGGGTGACTGTATCGGAAAGTGCAGAGGTTATTGAAACTTGCTGGCGAAATTTTTGTTCTCCTGACTTGTGAAGATACAGAGTTGTACAAGCTATAAAACGTTCCATAAACAAGTATCCCGAGTTCAAGGAACTCAGATTGTTTCACTACAAAAGTTTTTTTTCAGTTCTAGTATAGCTAAATTAATTGTTACAGATATCATTTAATCGCGCAAAACATATGATAGGCTATCTATCGCGGCTCAAAACCGCTTTAGAATCCAAATGAGCGAGATATTACTAAGTGTATACAGCCATTAAAAGTGCTCATTCTCATTTAGCTCTCAGAAAGTAAAAATCCGATAATTAAGTTTTCAAGTCCGGGCTGAAAACAGGTTTCAGTATAAAAACTGTGCAAAGACATGCTGCCTGAGTTGTCCCGCAATTTTCAAAGCATCTTGCAATGTTGCAGATAGATAAAATAACAAAGTCCAGTTCTTTCCTAAAAACAACATACAATATAATAGAATAGCTTCTACTTTTTTTTGAGTCAAGCGCAGCTTTCGAATTATGCTCTCTTGAAGATTGCCATATGCAGATCCTGCCAGGCTCTCGTTAACAACCGATTCACGAATAAAGCAAAAAAAGTTTTCCGGAGCAGGTGTGCCAGTTTTGCCATAGGAATTTTTATAGAGCTGTTGGCGACGACTTTACAGAAGTGCCAGTACCTAGGCCTTCTTCTCATTATTTTTTGTGCTTTGATTGCAACTATTTGCGAAAGTATCAGAGTTCATGTCCGTAACAGGAAATTCGCTTACAAGTTGACAAATAATTGAGAAAGAAAATAGCCTATCCAAAGCTTATTTACTTGTTTTCTCCCATTATGATGTCTCCCGTATAGCGCTTTTTCTCCTCTCATACAGGATATAGAGAAACTTGGGTAGACAGAAACCAGGAGCTTTTGTGGAAAAGTCTTATTGTGCACATACACATTGAAAACTGCTTTGACGTTGACACCCCCAAACTATAGTGAAAATGTAACGTATTACATAAGCACACACACCTGTGCGCTTTCTACAAGAAACGAAAATTCCTTGTTTTGATTTCAATTTTCTTTGTTTTGGTTAAGATTTTATTTGTTTACATGGCTGTTTCTCTGTGCTAAAGGACTATCACAAAGCCCACTATGGATCTATAGCGCTTCTCTCGAGACCATGGATGCCAATAACTTTTACCATCTGCTTCTCAGTAAAAAACTAGATGTTTCAGAAAAGCAGCAGCTCATCTTCCAGTTTAAAACCTACATCAAAAAAAACATTGTGAGATCACCCAATGACGGCGTCTTGTTCCTAAAAGCGCTTCAGTACGCATTCAATGACTATATGGACAATGGCGCTTCCTCAGCCGCCTCTACAATCCAAAACTTGTCCATGGTGTCTATCGGCCACTTGGTGAAAAGAATATCCTGTCAAAGTGAAAACGGCAATCTCATGGCATTAAACACCCATGAGTCCGTTCTACCGTTTTTATTCTCAAATCTAAATCATGCCAAGGTTCCATACAGAGTTACAGTCAAAAATTGCATTCTTGACTTTTGGCTAGCCGTGCCTTCAAAAGTGGAAGGATCAATCAAGGACTACCTACTCGAGAATGTCAATAATATAAAGAGCATATTCATCGTCAATGAGTTGTTGAAAGTGCTCTTAGAGTTTTGCGAAAATAACAACAAGATCAACTTGTCAATATATTTTGTTTCTTTAGTCAGGCTATACCAGTTCTCGTCATTTTCGAGATCTTCAGTCAATATTTCCATAAACGAAATTTGCAAAAAGCTTCTTCAGTTTTCTTTCTCTCAATCATCTCAGAATCGAACGCTTTTCCTTGATGTTGCCAACAGTTGTGGGGTAAACAAGAATGCGCTTGATGATATTTTAAACATATCTAAAACTGCAAATCAGTCACAAACTCACTCTCCACCCTTGAATGAGGATGAAGATATGATTGATTATGACCAAAAATTTGTACAAGTTGAATCTCAGCACGAGCAGCCCAATGCCATCCTGCAAATTGACATAAATTTGGACCAGATTCAAGCCCAACTTCGAAGTATTTTCAACAGTTCACCATTGTATAAATTAGAAGAGATTAATCCTACGGAATTTGGCTCTTTGTCGTATTTATTATCCGCTGTTTCGCACTTTGAGAAAGATTTTCAAGGAAGAGAAACTGAATTTAACTGGTCTAAAAGAGAGAAAAATGTTGCCAAATTGCGTTCAATAATACGGTCTGATCTTTTCCAACAGTCTGACGATAACCAAAAAAAATTCCTATTTTATTTCAAGGAAAATTTGCTAGATGGTGTGAATAAGACCATACACTCTCTTAGAACAACTTTATCTACGAACGGTTGTAAATTTATAAAGGAACTTTTTCAACTATTCAACATTGCAAATTTTGATCATACAATGACAGATTTTCTTTTCAAAAACGTCATCAGGTTGACAGCTACAACCAAAAAAATTAATAATAATAATGCTAATGTCGTAATTTTCGCTATGCTTGAAAAGATTTTTGAACTCAAGACGTTTGATTTTAGAATTTTAAACATGATATATGATTATTCCATGGATAAAAATTTATCACCGAGAATTTTTACTGGAAACTGGCTTTCCATAATATTGTTGAAACATCCTAGAGAATTAGCACATATCACAGATGTTAACACCTTTTCTTCAAGTCATGAAACAAATGCGTTAAAGCTCATAGAAAAAATGATTACGAAGGGTCTTAATGATCCTAATCCTTCGGTGCGTGAGCAAATCAGAAAAACATTTTGGATTCTTTACAGATATTATCCAGAAGAGGGCATAAACTTACATCAAGCATTCTCTTCTTCTATCACCAAGCTTCTTGATAAGGTCAAGCCTAGCGATATTCCCTTACCTCCCGGATTTGAAATGCGGAACAGTTTAAGCGCTAGAAGTAGTACTATGAGTAATGGAAGGATTTCTAGTAATTCAATCTTCAGAGACAGTTACATTCAGATAAAAGAAAATTTCAATTCAAGCACTGATCATACACAAAAGCGGTCATCTATTAGGCAGTTAAGCAAATCCAGATCCATTTCAGATCTGTCCCATAGATATGCGCAAGGCAAGAATACCAATACTTCTTTTTATAACGGTGAGCAAACTCAATCAAATGGATCAGATACTTTAAATTATGATATGTCAGGGGGTATAGGAAAACCAATACGCTTAGGAAAACAACCATTGTTTCAGAGTTCCTCCATAATTTCTCATGAACAGACAACGCAATTCCACAAGCCTATCAGAATACGATCTCATTCGGCTTTGGATTCAAGAAGCAACTTAAGCCGTGCATCAAGCGCCAAAGAACTTTTAGGCTCTCAATTTGGTAACGAAAAACTCGAAAAAAGAACATTTTTGGATTCAATGAAGTTCAATTCTTCTTCACCGGAGATACCAAAAGTTTTCAACATTAACCAGGATATCAATGATGATATATTGAGCACTTCTAGCTCCAGGGAGGATACCGACTCAGAAATTAACAATAGCATTGCAAGCAAGCTCGTTATAAGAGAAGACTATGATCGCAAAGATAACCTTGGAAAAAAGGAGTACAAAAATGTGAACTCTCCAGGCAGCAAATCTTCTTCACCAGGATATCAAGAAGAAATACAGTCAAAGAAGGCCCCAAAAAAACTTTTGAATACTCTGTCCAAACATAAAGAAATATCCGAAATAGAAAAAGTTTTAGACATGTTGAGCACGCCAGGTATGCTGCAACATGATGGAATGGGCAGGCTAGTTGAACTTGTTAACAAAGGATATAAGTTTTCAATGTCAGACTATTCTGCTCTTGTTGCCAAAATTCATGAATTAACATCAACAAACCCTTCTGTGCTATTTCAAATTGTTGATTCTAAGTTGATCAACAAGATAATTGACATAATCCAATTAGATGACTTGTTGAAAATAGTTCTTTTAGCACAGGAGTCGAAGGATATTGGAAATGACACGACTAGAATCTATGACCAACTTATTGATTTCTTAACTTATGACGAGGTAATGAATGGTCTCTTAAAGTATATAAAACCTCAAAGTCCAGTGCTGCTATTGAAAGTTGGTTTAATTAATTTGCGAAGCTTATTGGAGAACAGAAAAGTGTATCAAATGTCTTCCAATAAACAGAATATATTGGACAAAACACTCACTAGCTTGGTAATATTGTGGCAGGATTTCTCCAAAGACGCATTCAGCGATATACCAGAAAGATGCCAAAAACTTATAAAGTTTATTTTCAAAGAGTACAAAAGCTGCTTCAAAATCTTTATTCAAGATACTTTTGAGCAAGAGACCGGTGAAAGCAAAAACGTTCTTATCGGAAAAAAACTTAATGAATTTTCTGAGTTTGTTTTCGGAAAGCACAAAGCAGAAGATAAGAAGCAGACAACCAATTTGAGCTCTCTAAGTGATACTTTGCTCACAAAGACCGACAAAAATAAAGACGCAGGGGCTGATGACAATATTATAAAAGACTTGGATGAGCCACAAGTAGACCAAATGCCTGCTATAATGAAGTCGCAGGTTAGTGGAAAAAGCTTGACATCTAATTGGGACGTTACTCTTTCCGCGGAAGCTGATAACACAACTCTCAATGCAAATCAAGCAAAAGCAAAGAAAATTGCACTTCCGCCAGTTCATAATTTCTCACTTATTCCCGAAGCTTTTGACGAGAACAACGAAGATGAGAATAATGAGATGGACTTCGGCTTCAGTCCTATCAAAATAGAAGATCTTAAACGACAAGACGGAGATGGCGACCAGAATATGAAAGAGCAAAGTGAATCAAATGATGAATTTGACAATTTAAACGAAATGACTAGAATAATCCCTTACTTTAAATCGGGAAACGCTAGTGACAAAGATGAGGCGTTGAATTATTGTGAGATGAGAGGCGAAATTCAAACAAAAAGTCGTTCACGCCCAACAAGTTCCATAAGTGCTAGTGGTGGAAGTATTAACAAGTATATTGAGGTTCTGGATCCATTAAAATCAATCAATGCACTTCAAAACAATATTCCTATCTACAGGGATAGCGAGAAGAGCAATGACTTTTATAACCAGTTGCTTGAGAAGCAAATTATGAAGTACAGGCTTATTCACTACAAGCTCAAGTCTAATGATTACGATGAGTTATTTAATACGAGGAAAGAGGAAGATTTGTTTAATCGTTTGACCATTGAGCATATCAAAGCGATATTGAACGACATGAGATCTGGATCTTTGAGCATTTATGACTCTAGCCTGGTCATTTTTATTTTGGGCTTTCTCCTGAAACATCAAAAGTTTAATGAGAGCTGTATAGGTGCCTGGATTTTGAAAGGCGATGGATACAATGAAATATTTGACTCAGTTTTATGTTATATTAATACTAGAAGTCTATCTATGGAAAAAACAGTGCTTGAGGTTTTGATGATTGTTAAATTGCTAGTTATTTTATCAGACAATGGGGACCCGGAACACTTTGATTCGAGCAAATTGAGCAAATATTGGGTGATCAGCGAAAAGTTGTTGCAAATGATAAGTTCCGGATACAGCACCACCTTCAAAGAAGAGATTTTAACGTTAATGGAAGAGATTATTGTTGCTATAAATGTCAGTACAACCTTGTGCACATTTTTGTTAAATATTGTCTTGAAGTCTCTCATTGCGAACAAAGCTAGCACCAAAATCACCTCAGGATCAGATGAACAGATGACACTGCTGAAGTATTATCTCAATTGTATTTCTAAAGTTCTAGTATCTTCCGTTGAGGCATTTGATGCGAAGGTAAACCACAAAATTCTAGATGATATCGGAAACCGTTTGCCGCAATTTATAGACTCAGACGACGGGTATGTCCGCAGGGAAGTTATATTGATACTCTCTGCTATATTTAAGATAAACAAATCCAGTGCGCATCCTAAAGAGCCAGGTTGGTATAAGAGTTTGGTGCCTCCTCAACAAAAACTTGTCAGTTGTTTTAGCGACTATATATAAACAACGCTTATTTTGAATGAATGTTACGACATTATTATGATCAAAATTCAAGAATTTGTTCTAAAAAAGGTTAATTTAACAAACAAATGTATGTAAATGTTAGATAAGCTCATTATCACGCAGGTCATGCGCGCGCAACGTGACAAAAAGACCGAAAATATTATTTTATGCATTGCAACTAAACTACTCTCTTGATACCATACTACCCTTCCGAATAAACATTCTGGTTGAGAATTCTTTAGACTTACAACATTTAAGCTGGCCTCTAGAATAAAACTATTGTGATTGCTTTTATTACAAGATGTCTACCAAGGTACCTATCGAGTTGTTGATAGCGGATTTTCTAAAGAAAAAGGGATACGACAAAACTCTTAATGTTTTTCAAAATGAGATCGGTTTCCTACTAGACACCTACAAGCAGGTTGAGTTTGAGCCATTAGAGGATATAATCAGCGACAGGCATAAGTTCTTAGTGCATCACAGCGAATTGACTCTATCTAGGAAAAACAACGACACTTTCAGATCATACAGTCACGATCTACTCCACTTAATCAAGGGGTGGGAGTTTACGAATATCAGCACAAAGGACCAAATATGTTTACCGGGAAAACTATCAAAGGCTTTGACGCTCAATTTATCCATTAGCACCGTTTCTTTCAAAAGTGAAGGTGATATGGAGTCTTCTGTTTCGAAAAAAGTGTTGTTGGTGTCGGGAAGCGATAAGATTTTGAAAGTTATCGATGTGGAGGATGGATACAAGGTTCTAGCAATTAGCGATGCCAATGATAACAGAATCATATACAAGTCATTTATATCAGTTACTAGAACGGACTTTGTTATAGCGGGTGGCATGGACGGCTACATTTACATCTTCCAGTTACCAGCGTTGACGAGGAACCAAAAGGCGGTGGAGCACGAAGCAGATATACCAAAATTGGAGTTGCGCCAAAAGGTCAAAGTGCATAATAGGGTGATTACGACCATGGAATACTTACCAATTGATGAGGAAAGTGGCTACTTGGCGACAATTGGGTTTGATATGATGCTCAGTCTAGCCGAAATACGTATCGACAGGAAAGAGCACACGATAAGTGCCGAGCAGTTGAGCAGTTTCAAGTTGTTGTCGAATGCCACAGATCTCAAGCTTTCGAGATACGAAATATCTGACACAGAATGGATACCGGTGATCTTAGTCAGCAGGCTAGACTCTACTTTGCTTTCGTTTTTCATTCTCAAGGGAGAACTCACCAGCGGACATAAACCCGAGCTCATTGAGTTGTTAAGGGTTTCTCTCAACGACGCCGAGTTTTCGAACCATCAGTTTTCGCCAATGAATTTATCCGTATACAACCCAGCCCTAAACAATTCTCAAGCGATTAGTCAACTGAAAATAAATGAGGACGTTAAAAACACCCCGTTGATATCTGTTGCAACTTCTCATGCTCCATACATGAGAATCATCACTGTCCAGTTTCCAAATCTAGTCGAGCCTTACAAGAACATGCTTTCACATAAGGACGAGCTCCTAGGCACTACAAGCCGCCAAAAGCTCGTGGGAGTTGAGACGGTAAGAGGAATGATCATTTCCAACATGAACGCAATGTCGCCGCAAGACAAATATTCAAATCCGGTCATATCATGGAAGAATGACGGAACAGGTATCTGGATCGCGAGCGACGATGGGTTAATCCGCGCAGTGAACTTTGCCAATAACCAGTTCAAAATAATCAAAGAGTTGAGAACATATGAGAAAGATGCGGGTGCAAGGTTCAAGAGTCTTGTAAGTTATAGTGATGAAAGCACTGGAGAAGAACGCTTATTTGCAGCCAGCACGGATAAGGTAATTTCTGTATGGAAATAATTTACATAAAGATGTTATCACAGGGACGGATACTTCATATTTATATAGACGTCATAGATACCAAATTTATGTTCTGTTTGGCTATGCTTCTTGGACTACTCGCTGTAAACTGAAAATGCAAAGTGCTTGACATTATGCAAAAGAAGAGAAAAATTCTATTTAGAAGTTATACAAAGATTAAAACGTTGATGCTAATATTGATTGCAATACTCTTGACTGCTATTTTTGACTAACATTTTTGAAGATAATGCTCTTAGGCAGCGACTTTAATTACAGCCTGGAAGATAGAGTTGTTAGCGCCGATTGGTTTCTTGATCCATCTGCCTAGTCTGTGCTCTTTTGCCACCGTTGCGTACACTGCAATGACCTTTTCTTGTTTGTTGGTGTTCTTATTTAAGTATTTATCTAACTCCACAACTTCAATTCCCGTAACAACACCCTTGGCGCCATTCAAGTTGTATAATAAGGTGAACTTCTTCAAAGCCTCATCAATCTTCCAAACCTTCAACTGACCGTTCCACGATCCAGTAATGAAGACGTCGCTGAATGGAATGGCTTTCACCGCAGTGATCCAGTATGGCTGCTTTGGAGGCACGTACTTGGTGGTATCGCTGCCATCACTTATTATTTGCGAAACATCGTTGATATAATCTTGATCACCGGTATACTCTTCAAGTTTGAGCTTTGGAGCAATTCCGTGTGCCTTGAAGGCAACATAGATGGGCTTCTTCTTCTGTATGGTCCACAAACTAATATTACCATTGTCGGATCCCGTGACAAAGTGCTTGCTGTCTACCATCGATACGCACTCCAAGCTTCCCTCGCTCACATACTCCTTCTCCAACGCCTTCTTGGTCTCGCTGTTGTTCATGACGTTCTTGTTTTCTTTGACATATTGATTGTAGAACTTTTCAAAAGACACACTGCTGTTGAAGGTGAGCCTCGTCTGCTCAGGGATCTTCCAGTACATGGCCGATCTGTCTCTAGACCCTACAGTTACACATCTTTCTTGATTGAGGGCACTTATGCCAACAATGGAATCCTGATGTCCGAACAAGGTATCAATGAGCGCGAACTGGTTGATATTGAATATTCTGATCTTCAAATCATCGCTGGCAACGTATAGCTCGTTAGTATCTCTTCTGAACACAATGGCATTGACGGACGCCTTCTTGTGATTGAGCGGTATTTTCTTCAAGAGCGTCAAGTTGCTAGTATCCCAGATGACTACATGTTTGTCCTTGCCACCGGTCACCACAAACTTTCCGTTCGGACTCACAGCAACACAGGTTATTTCGTCAGTGTGGTACTCTTCGTCCTTGTTGGATTTCATACTGACGTATTTCACCTTCTTTGGAGGCTTCTGTAAGTCCGATATATCGTACTTTACTAACTGCACTGACTTGGAGGCTATGTAGAGGTATGGGTAGTTAATGGACAAACCCGTTGGGTTCATCAAATATGCGCTGCTGATGGTATTGATGATTTTCTTTTTGGAGAATTGTAACTGTTTCGCTATAAACTTGTATATGTTTCCCTTTTGCTCCACCACGTCATGCTGCAATCTTCTCGATATGATGTCGTCGTCCAAGTCTTTGGCGTCGAATGTGTAGTCAATGAGATTTTTCGTATCCACATTGTCGCCATAGGTGCTCTCTCTGTTGTTGGTAGGAAGTTCATTTTCTTGCTTTAAGTTCTCAAGGTACTGCTTCGCTAATCTTCTTCGCTTTTCAGTCTTTGATTCTTCTTTGAATTCAGTATCGCTGTCCAAGTCAGACTCGTGTGTGTCGTCAAGCTTCTTTTTTCTGTTGACATTGGCTTCGTTTTCTGAATCAAACTCATCGCTATCTATCTCCTCATCTTCGACAACTTTACTGTGCTTTCTCTTCTTTTTCGGCTCAGATAAAAACGGGTCGTTCATTATAGTATTGGAAATTGCTATTTGGGTATTCCTGTCAAGCTTTTTGATAGATTTATTGCAAAATGTGACCTACTGGGTTGATAATGCGTTCACCAATGTTTGGCTTCTACCTATATATTATAAAAATTTTTTCAGGCCCTATAGAGTAAAAAAAATAAAAATTTTTTTTCCTAGGTTTTCATCTCATCGGTCAAAACTTGGTATGCGCACGCATGCAAGAAATCAAATATAAACATAATAGCTTTTTCACAAACCTTCAACGAATGAATGCTATGTTCTACAACAGAGATACTCTATTAGCGTTAAAAATATTTATTCAGAAGTTCGTAAAATCATTAAGTAAAGAGTAAGTCTCAGCTAGCAATTGCCATATCTTCTCTATCGCGAGAAATTTCAGTAAGATCAGAAAATAATGAGCTGAGCGCTAATGGGAAAGGGAAAGAAATCAAGCTTTTGGATATTGTCAGTATTGTCCTCCTATAAATTTTGGTTTGAGAACATTTAATTTCGGTGCGACATTTTTGAAGGGCTTCCAAACTTTCTCTTTAAGAAGCCTTTTGACTTGATATCTATCTCCGCATCGAGCTTCTTCTGCTCCTCTTTCTCCACCAATGCCTCGCCTTCTTTCAAAATATCCTGAAAACTCAGCACCCGGGCCTTCACTGAGAAAAGCTTGCTGGAATCCCACTTAACATTATCTGAGCTCCGCTTGAACATCAACGGATCATCTTTCGTTACCGCGGTAAAATTCTCATGGTACTCATATTTTTCCTGCCCCTTTTCGAGGAACATCTCGTTGTAGAACTTGAGACGCGGCACGCCGGCAAGCGATCGTAGCGCCTCAATGAAAGCAGGTACCTCTTTGTTATTGACGCTGTAGATAAACTTCATTTTGTTCGGGTACCGTATCGATAAGGTACCGAGACCCTTGGGCCTGTACGAGCACTGGGCTACCGGGGCGAACTTGCCTAGCTGGGCGTAAAGGTAACTCGCTTCGGC
This sequence comes from Saccharomycopsis capsularis, assembly GCA_031125595.1. Taxonomy (NCBI): domain Eukaryota; kingdom Fungi; phylum Ascomycota; class Saccharomycetes; order Ascoideales; family Saccharomycopsidaceae; genus Saccharomycopsis; species Saccharomycopsis capsularis. Next base: position 414,418 of record JASTUX010000016.1, read on the forward strand.
TATGGACGCTGGCGGAGGCTTGAGAAGGAACGAGACGGGTAGTAGCTTGGGAAGCGACATGTTCAATTTATTATGGAAGGACCCCAGTTTTATAAGTATCAAAGCGTATAGCTGGGCCTAGCGCTAGTATTCTTTGATTATATTTTTATCATAATGGTGATATCGAAACAATTATAACCGCTTTTTCTGGGGCGCCATAAAATTTACCCGGGGCGCGCGCATCCCCATTATCGCTTACAGAGTTGATAGCACATCGTGCCAAATTAACCGTTAATCGTTCCTCGTTTCCTTTGTATTCGTGTATATGTATACTTATTCGTAATCACAAACTCATAGCAAATTTGCGACAAAAGGAATATATATATATATATATATGCTGTGGTTATCGCTAAATGTTGCTCAACGATTAGACCATCATATCAATAATCTTCAAATAACTACGTGTCCGCTCGCGTAGCTGACACTGCTGTCGTCGACTGACTTGGCAGCGTTGCTTTGCGTGTAGGCAGTCCACTTGAAACCCAAGTTAGAGTCTATTTTGTGCTCCTGCTTGTATAGCTCCAACGCATGGAGCATTATCGCCAACGGTTTCTGGCCGCAGATTGTGTTTCCCGTCTTCTTGATGTACTCTCTCCACAGCTTATAGGAGCCCGCAGCGGCCCTCGCCATCGCCGCCTTGTCCAAGTACTCTATTGACTTGTGGATCGGGACTGGCAACTTTTTTGCGTTGGTGCCGTAGTCCAACTCCTCAAAAGTCTTCACCGTCTCGTCCGTGGTGTACATTGTGTAGTCGAAGCGCGAGCCCCAGTGGCAAAAGTCCGAGCTGACAATGAAGCTATTCTCCTCGTTGTCCAAGTACTTGGCCATGATGGCCCCGATGCGCTTTTCGAAGTTCTCGTCGGAGGCGCTGATCAAAATTGGCACAATGCGAGGGACCCCCTGTGGCAAGTCCTTGGTGACTTTGTAAAGCAACGGCATGTGCATCTCCAAGCCGTGTTCCTTGTCGTCGGTCCCGTGGTTCATGTACTTAAAGTCCTTCGGGTGCTCTTCAAGCAACTCATTCACGATACCGGTGTTTACGGGGATGTTCCCCAATGGCGTCTCGTACGTTTCATACGACGAGACTCGAGCACCCTTGAAGTAGACATAGTGCGAAGGGCTAAAGATAAAGACGGTCTTCACCTTGGAAGTGTCCCATGCCTTGTAAGTTTCCGCAAGTACAGATCCACAATAGGCGTATCCAGCATGAGGCCCAACAAGGACCCGTGCGCCCTTCTGAGTCGGGTGGGCGTTTGCGAGGAACTTGGATAGCTGGGTGTCCAACGTTGACACATTGGAGGAGTACCATGAGCCTGCATGAGTGGCTAATCGAGATGACATCTTTGTTGTTCGACTGAAGAGAATGGTGCCTTTGCTTTATATTCCACCTGGATCCTAATTATGGAAGAAGTGTAAGAAGGGAGAGTAGCGGTAAGGAGTGGGTGCGTATATGGGGAGAGTTGGGGCACAGAGAGAGCAATATTTGTGTTAAAGGTTTGACAAGGAGAAGAGCACCATGCAATTCATGCCACCGATGAGGTGGGGTGCTCCTAGAAGAGCAAATATTATAATTGGGGGGTGCGCCACCTAGCGATAGGCCAGGGCACAGCAACCAGGAGCAAGAGCTTATTACAACAATATAAGTGACAAAAGGAATCAGAATAAGTTAATCAGCAATAGTGCAGTTCAATAGGCTACGTTTTAGCTGAGCTTACTACATGTAAATAGTTTTCAATGACAATACTAGACGTATAATATTACATAGCTATGACCAAACATCTATTTGAATAACAAAAAAGTGAACAAAGTGACAGACAGAAAATGAAGCGAATCGTAACGAGACAAAAAGATTACGCGTCAGCTTCGGCGTCAGAGTCTTCGTCACCGGACACTTGGTTGTTTTCTCTCTCCCTGGTTTCCATCAACTCCTTCAACTTCTGATCTTCGGTGGCGGTCACGGCTCTTGGGGCGGTGTCAATGTTGCAGCTGCCACCGTATTTTTGTATTTCGGCAGTGATCGCCTCGATGGCGTTTTGCAACAACACAATACCCTGTTGCTTGTCTAAACTTTGGGTGGTCAACACGAACAACGGGGCAGCGACCAACTTGGCCTTGACTTGCATCTTGTCGGTGGACAAGGCTTCGCCAGCCTTCAAGGCATTTCTTATAGCGTCGATACCCTCGTAGCTAAAACAAGAGACGGTGATATCAGCTCTGATCTTGATGGCCTGTGGGGTCAAACGACGGGAAATATAAGCTTTCAACTCAGCCAAGAGCTTAGGATCGGTGCTTGGGTCAATGTCCTTCCACACGTTCTCATCGGCAATGGAGACTTTGAAGGCGTCGTAGGAGTGGCCGTACTTTCGACTTAATGGCCAGCCAATTTTCTCGTACAAGGACTCCAATGGGACGTCAAACTTCTCGGCACAGTGTCTCAAAATGGAATGCACAGACTTACTCTTGTTGTATCTTTCTTCACACTTGGTAATTTCTTCGCTGGAGACTCTTCTCTTGGACAAGTCAATGTAACCCTTCTCCTTGTCAACTCTTAACACAACCACCACTTCGTTCTTGCCAACACGGATCAACTTCTGGATGGATCTGATACGTCTTCTAGATAACTCGGACAACAAAACCATACCTTCGATATTGTCGTATTCCAATAACTTGACATAAGCACCCATTTCTTCAATCTGCTGGACGTTCACCATGACGACCTCATCCACCTCTGGGTACTTATTTTCGTAGAATCTGCAGTTCGTTGTACTCATTTTGGATATGCTTTTGTGTTGATGAATGTAATTTTCAATGTACTAAAAATTCTGCTGTTCGATATTACTGTCCCTGTGGTATATATCTGTTGTTCCTGAAGTGTGTGTGCTGAATAGATATACAAGCTGCTTGCAATGTTAGTATGGCAAACCTTCAAATACTCCAATGCCTCCCGCACCTGCTATGTTCATTCCAAAGTGATTCAAGCTCCAAGACTCATTTCGCTTGTAACTTGAAGCTCGCAGTCAAATATTGACCAAACGCTGTGATTCCGTTGATGGCGAAAAGTTGCAAACGCACAACCTTCCAGTTCCCCGATATTTTCGCAGACTCTTATACTTCCAAGCATTCATAAAACCTCCGACTTTGGAATGAATCGCCACTCAAAATCCACCCTCAACATACGGTATGAAAAATCAGTTTGACCAGTGTTGCGAAATTGCAGATGAGAAATCTCTATGAATCTTGTTCTTTTCATCAATGAAAAACGAGTTTTGCTTTTTGTTTTGCCCGTCGCAGTGTTGATTCATACTTTTTTTCCGCTTGTCTGTCGCTCTCTCTCTGGCAAAAAAATTTTCTCCAAATTTTTTCTACATTATTTTTGGGGTACGGCAGGGTAACCGCGGCACCCGCGTTTTTTGAGAGTGTTTTGAGGAGTACAAGAGTGAGATTCTATGAATAAGCTGGCAGTACAGATTTTTGCTAGTTCAGGGACGGGTTCTTTGTGCTTAAAGTTGCCTTATATTTTCGATCGGAATGATAATGGGGTCTTATCATATTCATATGTTGTTGGATAACTAGAAAAGCGGTTTTTCTTTAAAAAAAACGATGCAAATGTAGTATTCGAAAAACATAAAAAAAGAAAAACAAGAGACAAAGGTATTTCATCATAAAGTAAACTCCAGATATATGTATGGAAGTAATAAAACAAGATGAGAAAAAAGCAAGGAGAAGAAAAGAGAAGTCAGGAAAGTATTTGAAGATATATGGGGTAAAGAGGTGGATAAGAGAGGAGTAGAACAGGCGTTCAAGTGAGAGCCTCAAAGTCTTGGATCAAATGACCAGCGCCATCATAGCCCAATGCCAATTTGTACCTCAACTCGTATTTCAAAAAGAATAACCATTCTTTGTTGGTCCAGCTTTCAACAGGAATACTGGTGGTGAACTCGCCGATGGTTTGCGGGTCTATTCCCGAGGAGTTAGAATTAGCCTTGCTGGAGTTATTTGCAGGTTCTTTAGGCTCCTCTTTAGATTTTTTGAAAACTGAAAGAATACCTTTAGACTTCTTCTTAGTGGCATTTTTGCCACCGCTAGTTTTTTTCGTGGTGATGATCTTTTTATTAAGGTTGGTCAATTTTGGAGCCTCTCTTGGAACTGGCATTCCTGATATTTTGGAATTGATCAACTCAAACGCTTCATCGTAGTCCAAGTACTTTGATTTAGGTAACACCGGAAGAGCAAACAATAACGAGTTCAAATTGGTTTTGTCAGACTTCAATCTTTTTGGCCTGCCGTACAACTCGAATGCGTCGAACAATGGAATCAAGAATCTGATCATGATCTCAAAGTTGGCAACACCTGGATGGGATTCAGGGATAATGTATAATGAAGAAACGAAATTGTTCTGGGTTGGAGTGTAGCTCAAACCACCGGTATTGTTACTATTCAATACGGTACTGTCAAAAGAGGCTGTAGTTGCGTTAGTAACAGATCCACTGTTACTGGAAGCTAAACTTAGGGAAGATCTCTTCTTGCCGAGCCTTATTGAACTTAGGGAAGACGATCTGGATCTGTTGCCTGACCTGCTATTATTGTCGGATGAGCTATTATTGTGGCTTGCAGGAGGGATCATGGATGTGTTGTTGCTGACACCTTTACTCAAGAGAAACTTCCAGTTATGGATGGTGATCTCGCCTTCGACTTTGATTTCAGAAGCATTGTCAATGACTTCTGGCACCTGTGGGTAGACGCTGAAACAGCTGAACCCCTGGTTTATGGTCATGATCAAGTTTTTCTTGTTGCTGGTCTTCTCCGAACTGTAAATATTGACATAACCAGGCTTATCCTTTTGCGTTGGCACCACCACGGCGTACACACGGAGCCACTTGGTGGAAATGTAATTGAGTTTGATGTTACACCATTCGGCGACACTGTATCTGGTTTCTGCCAATAAGGTTTTTATATCTGCCAAGTTGACTGCCTTTGCCGACAACAAGGCGCCGGTATAGGCTTCGTGCAAACTGTTGAACTCAAAGTAGGACAAGATCAAGGCGGCGAACCAAGCCTTTTGGTGTTCCAAGGTTTCGAATTTTAGGTAGTAGCGGTTAGAGGAAGGGTTGATTATTTTGATGGTCTTGTCGTTGAAGAAGTTTGTGAAGGAAGCGTCAGCAACGTTGATGTAGATTGGCTTGAAGTTCCGCTGGTTAATATCCCAGATCGCCAACTCATTGCCCGATAAGGAGCCGTAACAAGACTGAGGAGTGGAGTTGCTGACCAAGCCGCCGACGGTGCTGGCAGACCCGGCGGTAGGGGTGCCCTGCACTTTTTCGACAATTAGCTGGAAGTAGCCTTCTTTGTAGACACGGGCCTGCTGCGAGTTGAAAAGAGTGAGGATCGGAACCAACTCGCGCGGCGTGGATTTGGGGATATCAAGGAGCCTGTCGACTTTGCGTTCTTTCTGGAATGTGTGCGGGCCTGTCTCGCCTGCCAAAACAGTGAACGATCTTCTCTTGTCTGTGGGATTGGCGCTCAAGGGGAAGGCGTCTTTTGGCTCTATGGTGGAATTTCTATTCGAAGAGTTGGTGGAGTGGGCCGGGGAGTAGAATGGCGACGGCGCAACGTTGCTGTCAATGTACGAGACCCGGGAGTCTGATCTGTGCCGCAAAAAGCTGGTTGGCACGGATACGTTTCTGGACTGGCGTTCAGAGCTGTTGCCACGCAGCGGGGACAAGTGCGGAGAGAGCGGGGCTTCTCTGGGGGTTGCAAATGGCTGCTGCTGCTGCTGATTTGACGGTATTGAGGGCTGGAATACCTCGCTGGTGGCAGAGACTGGCGTTTGAGAAAAGCTCAGCTGGCTGCCGGTGTTGCTTTGAGCAACTGGAGCGGGCGCGGAAACGCTGGCAAAGCTATCGCCGGAAGCAGGGCCGGCAGAGCCGGCAAACACAGGGACCTGGAGGGGCCGTTGCGTCTCGTCTAGAAACTGATCGTCATCGAGGTTCTGGGCGGCTGGTTCGGCCGGGCGGTTGGACGGCCTGTTGAGAGACTTGTTAAAGGCGGCAGCGTAGGTCATCTGGGGCCATGTGGGTTGGACGCTGGCGGTGTGGGCGGGCGAACAGCTGCTGGATCCGAGATAGCAGCAGAGACAGCAGATGAAGCAAAGGAACTAGGCTAGCTGGAAACAGTAGCAGAGATAGCGACGGCAACGGAGACAAGAAAGAGACGTTGCGCAAGAAGAGAAGGAGAACAAGCGGGTGTGTGTTTAAATTGTGACACGGCGCCTGCTGGATGAGCGCTAATAATAACTTCTAGGGCGACAGATAACATCGGCAGTGCCGTGACCGGGTAGCCTCTGGAAGTTGCTGGTTGCAGCACACCCTCATTTCATTAGCGCACCCTTTGGACACCCCTGAGGTACACCCTCTGTGCTGCAGTATTGTGCATTGTGACGTCAGCACAAGCAACAAGCAGCTGGCGCAAGGGCGCCAGCCCGACGGGTGCGCGGGCAGCTGTCTACGTGTTGCGACATCTGTCAAGCGGCAAAACACCGTAGAAACAACGAAAAACAAGACCAGGCAAATCAATACAAGGTAGAGCAGGCCGCTACGCCGCGGTGCTTCCTTAACAATCAATTGCCCAAGCACTGCCTCCACGCTCCCGCGATGCACCACAACCCCTACCGCGCCGCCCCCAGCCTTCCCAGCCCGCTCGTGGGCGCCCTTCTCCCCTGGTGGAAGCTTGCGGACCTGCTTCACCCGCGCGCGCCCCTCTTGGCGTACTACTCCGCCCTCTACCTCGCCGAGAGCCTTGTCGCCATCATCACCGACTACGTCGACCACGGGCACAACCCGCACGCGCTCACGGCGCTCCACGCCGCGGAGCTCCAGGCCACCGCTGTGCGCGTGATCCAGCTCCTCGAGGACGAGAAGGCGCGTCTTGCCCGGGACCCGGCACTCCTGGTGTCCTTCTCCAGCGACGCCCTCAGCTACGCCGACGACGTGGTCGCGTCGCAGCACGTCCAGCAGTTGCAGCAGCAGTTGGGGGATGTGGGCGTCGACGACGCTGGCGAGAGCTTGGAAAAGACCGAGCGCGACTTTAAGGAGAATATTGCCCTGCTAGAGCGCATGGCCGCACCCGAAGACGACGAAGCGTCGAGCACCTCCGGCAAGCCTGAAACGGAGCGCGCTTTTCAGGATGCCGCAAAACACGTCGCCGTGTCTGACGCCAAAGACAGTTGGTCAGAAAAGGGCAGTGCTGATAGCAAAAGCGTGGACTCGGGCCCGTCGTCGCCGTCTAACGCACTGGCTGCCAGCGAGACCGCATCGCTCACTGCCTTTGCCAGCACAACCTTTAGCGCCGAGCAGGTTCTCAACAACGAGATCCTCAGCAAGAACTATCTAATCGACGAGGCGCTTAGGTTGGCAAACCAATCAGTGGAGGCAGTCGAAAACAACAGCGCCACCAAGTCGACTGGAAACGATCTCATACGAGCCGCGCAGCTACTCGAGATTGCCGTAAAGTTGTATCCCGCTGAAACCGCCTCGAGCAAATCCCCAGCAACGCCGTCAAAAAGCAACAATGGCGAGCTCAGTCTAACCAACATCGAGTCCCTCTACAAGGACAGCAGCGATTACGCCGAGAAGGCCTTTCTCACAAACAAGGACATTACAAAGAAGATCAAGTACTCCAAGCTCACGGGCGTCAGGGTCATCAAGTTGATCAAGGCGAACAAGGACAACTACAGAGGTATCGACTTTGTGGGCAACCACGAGCTCATGCTCGGCCTAGCCAAGCTCACGCAGTCTGTCAGCATTACCAGCGACGAGATCGAACAGACAATAAAAGCGGCCTTACAGTGCCCTTCAGACACTGAGGACACCGAGACCGCCGCCGGCGAGCAACACAGTCGCAGCAATAGCCCAACTTTATTTCCTGAGGTCCCTCGCGACAGCAAAGAGCAGCTTCGGGGCCACGAACACGAGGAGCAGAAATACAAAGACACCACCACAAGCAGTGACAAAAATAGCAACAATCATAAACGGTTGGTGTCTCCGGGGATCTCGTCCTATGCAGAGTTTATCGCAAGACAAAGCCAGGAGTCTGTAGCGGGCACCGGGCCGCAAGAGCAGGAACTGCACTTGTCAATTGAGCAAATCTTGTCCAGCAGCAATCTCCTCCTGGAGGCCAAAAAGTGCTGCAAATACGCGCTCAGTGCCATTGAATACGAGGACGACCAGACCGCCGTCAGGGAGTTGGAGGAGTCGATCCGTCTCATACGACAGCACCAGGAGGCAAAGAATCAAAACAGTTGATCAGCGTACTTGGGACAAGCTAGATTGTAGTTCATCAAGAAATGCTAATTCATCAAGAAATGCATTCGTCTATAAAAAGCGGTTAACCAACTAAGATCAAAAAGGTGTATTACAGATATTGAAATTAAAGTCTACGATAGAATACAAATTTAAGATATTCGTACTCATTAAGTGCGTCCTCTATATATTTATTTCAAACTAACAGTGAAAGATATCAAGCGGAAAACGCTCGCTCAATAAAAGACAGTGGTTTTTGGTTTTGCAGTAGTCGCGACATGCAACTAATCGCTAGCTAGCTAGTTTATTTGTTATTGCCCATGGCGTTGTTGACGTAGTTCTTGGCAGAGTCGACGTATTCGCCGGCAGTCTTGCTCAAGTCGCTTTGGCCACCAGAGCTCTTGCCGTTGAGGGTGTCGCCGGCTTTCTGCAAGTAGGACTTTTCGCTGTCTGGCTGGGTTTTGGATCCGAGCTTGTCGGTCTGGTCAGTGAAGCCCTCCTTGGCTTGTTCGAAGGTGGACTTTTGGCTGTCTGGCTTGACAGATTCGGAAAATTTGTCGCCAAAGTCTTTTCTACCAGTGTCGGACATTGTGGATGGATAAAGTTGTTGTAGCGGGTTTAAAATAGAAAGTTGAGGTGGAGCTTATAACAGAAGATGTGGAGTCAACTATTACAATAAAGCAAAGATGACTGGGATGATGGCACAAAAAGAATGAAACATGAATGGAGAGAAGACCAAAAAGTGGGAGGTGTGTTGGGTATTTATAGCGTTGCGAAGAGGGGACAGCCGGTGAGAGGGCGACGTTGCTATGCAGTGACTTGTGCTGACAAGATTACGTCGCCATGGGCCTAGCCGGGCTCGGGGACTGTATAGCAAGAAGCCAAAGAGGGCCTGTGTGTGTCGTAGTGTATTTCTCGCGATGGACATCCCGCATACTTACTGTCACTCTGGTATATGGCGAGCAACCAAAGGTGCCTGTCATTTTTAGCAACGTTGCAGCCTTCCTCCTGCCGGTGTGCCCTGTAAGCTTATGTCATACGTGACGAATACAGACAGCACACAGGCCAACTAGCAGTAGGCGGTATTACAATTATTGTCACAGTGTGGGTGCTGGTATCACAACCGTCATACTGCGCGGAACCAACATAGCAATAGATCGAAAGATAGCATTCAGGCCAGACCGACAGATAACGCTCAGGCTAGATTAACCAACAATCGCGCCAGAGAACGCGGCGAAGCCTGGGAGAACAGTTCAAGCTGGTCCTTTCGTGATGCTGTTATTATTATTAGTTTTATTATTACCCTTGGACCCCTCCAAAATTTAGCCGTGACGCAGAGGCCGGCTCTGTAATAGCAGTTTCAGGAGCATGCTGCCGCATGTTAGAACCCGCGAGCCAAAGCGTGCGTCACAGCACCCAAGGCGCGCGGATGACGACAATAGCAATCATATCATGTTTGATGATTTCTTATTATTGCTGCAACCGTCATGTTCCCTGATTGGCCCGTGTGCCTCGGATACGCCTATACCAGGAGCGAACGGCAGACTCTGCACACTACCATGTCTGCAAAGGTTAAGGCGCTATCGCTGATGTTTCTAGAACGAAAAGCCCAATGAAACGAAAGGGAATACTTTCACTTGCATCCTAGAGTGCCAAAAACACAATAACCGAGGTTTCCCATTGCTGGGAAAACTCTCGCTTTTGCGGGGCAAGAGTTTGCACTCTTTTGGTGGAAGCTCCAAGGATTGGTGGTCCCGAAGCACACCTTAGCTCGTAAACAAAGGCATGCTTAGAAAATGGGGAACTCCCGCCGGAGAATTTCCAGCGGATACTCAACGTTACAATCCCCAGTCAACCCTTAATTTCCTTCCCGCACTATCACACGCCATCTCACACAAGTATGAGTCCTGCCATGGCATCTTGATGCCACCCAGAATCCTAGAACTTTAAAAAGCTGGAAACCAAAAAAGCTGCTTATTATTGTCCTAGCCAAATGACATAAAAATGTGGCTTTTTGTTGAGCTGATACTATTGTTTGGAGGTTGTATATGACAGAGTGGCAAGTCTTTGACGAACCGATATATACTCCAAAGGTCTGTGCTTTAAGGCTGTTGCACTTCCTCTAAAGGAGCGGTCGCCGCCGCTGCTGTCATGAAATTCGGATTGAGGCTTGTTTAAAACGTTGAGCTCTGCTTTATGAACATGGTTAATCATGTTTTCAGAACTTACATGCAAGGCTAAAAACAGTAGTGAAAATCAACGCGAGGGCAAAGTTGACAATTCATTACATGGCTGCCTTCGCCAGTGCAACAACAAAAGGCACGACAAACGAATATACATAGCATACACTGACATACACTAGCGCTGACATACACTAGCACTAAAATCAAAATCATAAGCCATAAAATAGCGGTGAAACAAATCCTTATATGGTGCCATCGGCCATCATCTGAAGTCACCGATCATTATTAGGAGTCACCAAACATCATTCTAGCAAGCTGAATTCCGTAATTCAGTTCAAAAAGCGGGGGCCCATTCTCACTGGTGCTTCCCGTCGAAGTTGTGTTCGGGTCACTCGTACTGTCTTCATAGGTTTTCATGCTATTGCTGCTGTCCGTATTTGAGGAGCGTATAGTATCCGCAGCAGTGTCCTGAAAGTTTCCAAACTGCTTGTCAATCTCCTCATTGACAAGAGCGCTGTCCAAAAAATTTTCCAACTGAAGATCTGGAATGGTGCCAGGGGTCACAATCGAAGGGCTGTGGCTCACATTGCCCAGCGATGCAGCGTTATAAACATTCGACTTAGATTTTGGAACACCCAAAGGTACCATATTTTGATTTTGGTTTTTGTATCCCCGGTTATTAGAAAACTGGGCAACAGTAGACAATGCTTTGACCTGGTCAGGATTTGTGTAGTTGTCCATTACCTTTGGGATATTTGAAAACGGGCCCTCAATTTCGTTATTCTCGTTATCTGAATAGTAATCTCCATCTTCCTGGGGCTCGCTTACATTAAGGATTGGATTGAAGTAATCATATTTCAATTGACCGGCTTCATCGACAAGTGCAGCCCAATTGGTGGACTTCTTTGTATCGGCATACATGTCAAGCTGCTGTAACTGTTCTTCGACAAAATTGTCAAACTCCTGCATCAAGTTGCCACTTAAATCGTCTTTATTGAACATGTTTTTGCGGAAATTGACGTCTGGGTCACTGTGCGTTTCATGCGGGAAAACAGTACTGTTGTCGCCTTGAACAGCTCTCTTTCTTTTATTGTGAAGCTTGTTGGAAAAGTCCTTGTATGCCGGCCTCTTTTCAATCAAGTAAACAATAAACATTGTAATGAGCTTGCAAAACTTCCACAATTGGAAATACCGATCAGACATCGTAGACGCAAATTTGTAAACTTCTTCCATATAAACGTACAATTGGAAAGACATAATTTGGCTAGTATCACGAATGTCAACCCCTGAAAGTTCCGCAATTTCCTCTTTATTGCAGGTGAGCCACAACACTAATTCATGGGATAGCACCCTTTTCAAATCAAAATCATCATCAAAGTATTCATTGTGCCTAACTACCAATATGCAAATCATTTGAAAAGATCTCTGGGCTGCTACAACCACATTTGGCGTAATCAATTTTTTAAGGTCGTCTCCAAAGACATATGATGGATGTTTGAAATAATCAAAGGAAAACTTGAAAATTGACAAAGACGACTCAATGGCTTTTTGATAGTATTTGCGTCTCAAAACTTTATTTTCAGGTATTGTGGTCAATAACGAAATATAGTTCAAAATGTAATGAACAAGAGCGGCCATCAACTTAAGTATGCTTTCCTTGGCCCTCTCACACCTGTCGTTAAATGAAAATTTATTACCATGATCAGCTAACGTTGCAATTTCAATGAAAGCTTTGAAAGGTCTAACCTTTTGTTTTTGGAAAAGCTCAAGTTCAGCAATACAGGCATCAATTTCCGATCTCTTTGGATTCTTCTTGGTGGCCAACATAATTGTGGCAACCTTTCTCAATAAAGAAGCCAATTGATGCAGAATACCGATATGACGAACAATCGCTGGCTCTGCGGGATTCATCGGTCCGGCCTGCTGCAATTCTGTGCTAATGTATGGAAGTTCAGTATCAAAGGAATTATCATCAGGGATCAATAGTTCACATCCCCACTGCAAAGCATTGAAAGCGTCAATTTCCACAAGTTTATACCACACTTTTCTCCATACATGTTTTATTTTGACATCATCAACAATCTCAAAATTGTCTGGGTCTCTATTCAAACCAATTAATTTAGCCATTTGAACAATAACTGACAAACTAATTACGGCATCAATGCTGCTGTCACCATCTTCCGGAGACTGTAATTTATAAAACTTCAAGAATAATAAAGTCTGAACAGTTTGCAAATTTGCTTTTCTAAGGGCCGAGGAATTGGTAACGCAGTTTTTAGCGTGTTCAATAAATAACGGAGAAATGTGAACTCCCCTAGCATATATTTCCATGGTCAAATCATCAATGTTTTTGTTTTTAGAATCTTCTTGAACCTTGTCTAATGGTAAAGATAAGTAAGCAAATCTCAAGAATATCAAGGTCATTGCAACTGTCACTAATTGAGCTCGAATTGGGATAATAAAGTAGCAGTCATCGTGGTCAGAATACTTCAATACGGCATTTAATTGATTGTAAAATATATCTTTGTCAACATATGGCATGAACAAATAGCATTTCTCAAAAAACCGCAGCAACAATGAGTTAAAGATGTTTTTGGGTGGCAAAATAGAATTGATAGGGTTGATAACCTGCGACATTGTTTCCGAACTATGACTACTCAACAACGCAGCGCTAGGATCATTGGCGTTAGTGGTTGTATCATAGCAGTTCATTTTGATGAACATTTCATGTTGGCAGGCAAGAAATTTGCCAAACACGTCTCTAATCAAAGGGTCGTTAGAGGCTAAAGACATAAAACTGGTAGAGCCAAAATGTACCAACTTATTCTCTTTGATAACTAAAACATCAAAGTCCTTAACTAAATCGCGGATTGTGTCATCTTCCTCGTTTGTAGGCTGTAATTTCAGCTTATTGCTAAAGACAGGCGTAAAACCATCGTTTTTCATTCTAAACAATTCTGCGCTGTGATATTTATCGTTTCTAGAATTTCCAACGCGTTCTTCAATCAATTGATTGATTTGTATTTCATAGTCAGCCACGAGCGACTTCAACTCCGCATTTTGCTGTTTCAACTGGATAATCTGCTGGTTGAGCCTTTTGATGTCGGTGGCAACGTTCCAAGGTTGGTTTTCATAGTGGCAAGCATTGCATGTAGAGCCTCTTATACAAGCACCACAGAATGGTCGACTCTTATCACACTAGACAACGTGTTAGTATATCAACATGATGATGTAGGAACAGGCTTTGTATGCATGGCAGTCTTTCTTGTATCGCCTTAGATAATATGTTATTAGTCCGTTATCTTAATACAGTAACAAGATAAAGGGTAATGGGAAACATACCTTAATCTTCTTCTTGCGGCAAACAGTACAACTTGTAGGGACCCTATGTCTTGATTTTCTTATTCTATTGTCGGCGTGAGCGCTATCTGGGGCAGTATCAATGTTAAGGCTCATGGTGTGCCGTGTATGCGAATTGCCACTGGAAAATAGGTACTAACGGGACCGTATTAAGTATGAAATTCTAAAACAACAACAAAAAAAAAAAAGCTCAGCTCCACACCCAGCGATACAAGAAAAAGAGAAAATGTCGTGTAGAAAGGAAGCTTGCAGAAAAAAAATTCGAAGGCAAGAGACACGCAGACCTGGACTTACAGGTATCCACTGTATGGCTGAAGGTCTGCGAGGGCAACGTCCTGCCGCCTAGTCTCGCCGCATACTTCGATGCCCCGTTAAATCCACCAATGAGACAATAGTCCGTCCTGATGGTACATCTTTCATGCCTCTGCTAGCTGTCTCCCCGACATGACAGCTCCCCTGAATATTCGTACAATTCTGACCCAACAAGCACAAATCCAGGAGTCTATTTGAAAAATCACTACATGAAGCAATAATTCACTGTTATTATTATGAGCTTCTTATGGCATAAAAGTAATACTATAATGAAAGACTTGTTTATATAGCAAAAAAAGGAAAAAAAAGTACCAACAGTGTACCAAAAGATGTAATTTAATAAATTCCAAAACAAGGTAGCTTAAAAAAGTTTGAAATGAGCAAAAAAAAAAACAAGGCCAGTTAAGAGATTATACAAGAAAATAAAATAATGCAAAACAAAAGAAAAAACAAAAATCAAGTAATGGAACAAAATAACTAAACTCTGTAAGCGGGAAGGTATTCTCTTTCAGTTTCTAAACACCTATTCATCACTATTAGTGAAGATTTGGTAGTACATTTCACAACTTTACTGGTCCCGTCAGAGACTATGTTCATGGACACCGACAAACTATGCTGCCTCCGAAGGTCACAAAACTCAAAAGAAGGGTATATTTCCGGAACAATGCATTTGAAGATCTCTTGCAGTAGCGGCAACTTGTATATTTTTGTTTCTGGGAAAGTAGTTTTACCGCATAACTGTTTAAGCTCCAAAGCACTTGCTACTGTCTGTTCTTCTAACTCAGATAACACGAATCTCCGGTTGAGCTCTTTCGTCACTAAATTTATTGTCCTTTGATCAGCAAGCTTGTCCTCGTTGAATGTCTTTAGCACCAAATCAATGGTGACGTCTTTGACTGTAATGCTGTTGTTTGATAAGTTAACAAATCTTGTGAGGTCAGCAGGGGTCAGTAAACTGATGGAGATATAATCCGAAAGATCACTGAGAACAGGAATGAATCTTCCAGAAGTAACATTTCCAACATTGGAAGAGAAAATTTTAGAAAACTGAACTTGGAAAATAAAGGGCAACTCGATAACTGCAGCTTTGGAGGCCCTTCTATTTGTTTTTAAAAACATATTTTTGAATAACGAGCACAGCTGCAGCGCTGAGGTCTTCGAACTTTGAGCGTTTAAGCGGCCTTGTTTGGAGCTATGGCTGTTGAACTTTAAGTTGAAAATCTTTGACGTGTGATTAGGGAGTATTTTGCCCAAAGAATTAAGGCATCCTGTTGGAAACAACAAGTTCTTGTTGTTCGGAGAAAATATTAGCTTTTTATATACTGAACGGTCAGGTTTGTATGATAGATGCTTTTCAACATAAGCTTCGAGAAAATATTCAATGGTGGTAACTTCATTCTTTTTAGTTTTGTGGGAGAATGATGGAGGTAGGTTGGGATCATTAGGAAAATTAAACTCAAAGAGGTAGTTGTGATAATTAGCAGGTAAAGAATAGCTTTTGCCCTTAACAGGGCGGAGCAACTGTAACTCTTGTTTCATAAACATTTTCCGCTTCTTTATATTCTCACCTTTAGGGGTGGTAGCTGAAAAAACACCAACAAGCCGTACTGTGATCGACTCGACAAGGACCGGCATATCGACTTTGTAGATAACTGAACCCAACACAATATCGGTGTTTGTAAACTTGTCAAGCCTATTGGCGAGCTCAATCTCCAATGGTGAATTATACACCGAGAAAACCATTATTAAATATTTGAGTGTGTGTTTAATAAAATACTAAGGGAACAATTTTTCTTTTACAAAAAGAGGAAATCTACATAGCAACCATGAATGATTTATAGATATTTTGGTAATCGTAACTCATACGTTTATTTCGCACAACAATAAATAGCAAAAAAGCGAAAAATAGGTATAACCACGACAGTCTACTCGGTATAGCCATATCAGGTACAAACCCTGCAAAACCAACCTCGTAGTTGGAGCAAATTACTTGAAATCAGGAACTTGCCCATGGAACAACTATTCGAAAAAGGAAGTGATTTCAAATCCTCAAAACCCCTTCCGGACCGCTCGCTGTTGTTTTGTTCCAAGATCTCATATGCTCGGCTTGCATCCAGACAAACAGCGTGCCAAGATGCTGTTAGGTATCAGATTTAGCGGGTGCATTGCTTCACTGCTCAATGTCATCATCGGCCCAACACAGTTCTGTATTAGTAATATTCCAATGAATGTAGTGTCCGGCGCAGCGCGGTTTCCCGCCATATCGGGTGATTATCTCTCACATTTTTAAAAGCAACATTTCCCCACAGGAGTAATACTATAGGAGCGATTTCTCGTACGCTCTCGGACTTTCTCCTCAAAACGGCCCTTAAGATGACGAGACTAATCTATTTTGAGCAGATAGCAGCCCAGCGGTTTCCATGTTGCTAATGGTGGTGCTCTCCTTGTTAGCAAATTAGCCTGTGACATCATCTTCTGGTACTCAGTATAGTGCCATTTTGGTGGGATGTTGGGCCCAAATCACGTGGTAAACCTGATAGAACCGCCATTAGTTTAATTGAAATTCGCACCTCTTGCCTCAGTTACTTCTTAAAATGTGGATTTGAGTTTCAGCGATCAGAATCTTCACCTTTTGGCTCATCGTAAGTTGAAATGGGGAGACTAATTAGGTTAAGTGATTGCTGTAGCAAATAGGGATGCTTTACGAAACACAGCATACGCTGAGGAGTTTCGCTACGAAAGGAGAATAATACAGCGCGAAATTAGATGGAAAAAATATTATAACCTAAGGTAGCAAGATACATGCGAGCCAGATAAAAAAGAATAACTATTATCAATGCAAAAGGGAGACAAATGCTAAATACACGAACAAACGAGCTGGCCTAAGCTACTCCGAAAGTAGAATAGAAAATTAAAAAGGACTCTAGTTGCCATGAGAAGAAGTAAAAAGGAGTTGTAATGCAATCTTCCTTAAGGGAGACCGAAGCTGGGAGAGAAATATAATGTTAACGAGCAGAAATTTGTCCATTAAGGAAGAAGAATAGGAAGAATCAAAAAAAGAGAAAGATACATGCGAAAGTATAGTAAAGTACAAAAACAAAAGATAACAAAAATTTAGCGATTTGTAAAAAGAAGGTTGATTACCATTGCTGATTTTCTTCAAAATATTCAACTCTGACTCTGTTGCTTAAATTGTCAGCAACAGAAACTCTCAAGGTATCAATCATGGAAGCATGACCACAGGACATAAAAGCAATGGATTTTTCAGCAGAGTCAATTTCCTTCTTGACCAATTCCTCAATGTTTGGTCTACCTTCAACAAACTTAATGAAGCTGAGTTTCTCGAGCAACGTTTTCAAGTCAAACATTTCAAGGTTCTTCGCAACTTCTCCTATGTTGCTGGCAGTGCTGGAGTCATCCTTCTCCTTGGTGGTTTCTATCTTCTCTTCAGAGTAGTGTTGGTGGTCATTGATGACTTGGTTCATGGTGGCGTTTGGCCTGGTAATATAAATGACAGTTTCAATGTTCAAGTCCTTAAGCTTAAGCAACTCTTCGTACATCCATTCCAAAGACTCGTAGTATCTGACAACCCAGTAAAATCTGATAATCTTTTGAGCATTGGCGGTGACTTTCTTGGCTAAGTCGGTAGCATAGAAGTATGGACCTGGGATACCGTTACCACTGGAGAAGAAAACAGCACGCTCGTATTTCTTCATTGGCACAGGAACACCATATGGACCTTCAACGGAGACTCTGATCTTCATTTGGTTGTTAGCCAAGTGTCTCAATTTCTTAGCAATAGCGCCAGTGACACCCTTCTTGGTTTTGATGTGGAAAGTTATCTCGTTCTTGTCTTCAGCGGCTTCCAAGATGGTGAATGGGTGAGATTGCCAGAAGGAGGCTGGAGTGAAAAAGTAAACGTAAGCGTAAGCACCTGGGAAAGGCTTCCAGTATCTTGGTTTCTTGACAGTGACTTTCAAGGTCTCGTTGGCAATGAGCTTGACAGCGGCAATTGGAAAACCGAAAGCCAAGACTCTAAAGCCAGAAACCACTCTGTCAAAGATCCAACAGGCAGCAGCAGCATAGTACCAAGCGGCATAACCTTGAGAAGCGGCATGCCTCCAAGCGCCAAAGATAAAGAAAAAACCAAACAACAAGTGGAACAACAAGAAGGTTTCGTAGAAGCGACTTCTGAATTGCCAAGCGGCATGGAAACAAAGGGCCAAAGCAAAAGCAAAACCAACAATACCCCATCTGAAGTAGTCGGCTTGCAAACGAGAGTGCAACTTACCGAGAGCCTTGGATTGACTGACGAAACCACCAGCGTGAATAACAAGGACGGCAGTTAAGATCCTAGCAGTCCATCTATGGAAGACCATAAAGGTTTCTTGTTTGATGCCAGTGAACCAGACCAAAAAGTTATTTTTACCAGCGAACAAGATAGCTAATGGAGTGGTGAAACAAAGAATTAAGGCAGATCTGTCACCGACGTATCTGGAGATTTCGTTTTGTTTAGTGGTGAAAGTGACATTACCTTCAACGTGTTGGTAGTGGATAGACAAGAAGATAACATGCAAGATAAAGTAACCCAAGATAACCAACGACTCCAATCTGGTTGGGATTAAGCCGAGTGGCTGTTTGAGAAAGGTCAATGGTTGCAAGTGCTTGCTCTTAAAAGTAGGAGCCAAGGTAACATGCTTTCTCCACAAGTTAAAGAACTTGTTGTTGAAAGTGTTGTAAGCACCAGGGAACATGAACCTGGCCCAGTTGTGGAGAGCAGCAATAACCAAGACACCGGCAAAGTATGCGACTAAGCCAATACCGTAGACGTAACCGTAGGTAATGTTGTCATATCTAACCTTGTTGGAAAGGTAAATAGCAGTGTATTTCTTTGGGCTCACCAAGACAGGCTTGGTGATAACGTCAGTTGTAGCATTGTAGGTTTTGTTTTCGTAGATTTTGACATAGTCATCCTCAGAATATTTAGTGTAAGCGTCATGCAAGTCGGCGGCTTTCAAAGTGACATTTAACGTTTTGCAGGCTTTGACGATCAACTCATCACTCAAAGGGTTGTACTCGCCAGCATGTAAGTAGTTGCATTTGAGCAAAGAGGCTAACCCATATTCCTTGGAGCAGACACAAGGAGGCATATTGGTCTTTGCTTTCTTTGAAACAGCGTTCCCGAGCACATTAGAGGTCAAGAACTTGGCGGAGGTGGAGGAGGACCTCTTCTTTGGGCAGAATAATGCGGCTGAGCTGATAGCGGTAGAGCATCCAGTGTACACGTGCTCTTCGTTATGGTATTTCTTGTAACCTTTAGCGTTGACCTGCTGGGTGAGACTGAGAGTGACTACAAGCAACCAGATGAAGTTAAGGAAGATCATTGTGACAGGAAATTTGGGAGAAATAATATGTATGGGGTCTGTGAAGTTAGGAGGAGGTTTACCGAATTTTCTATAATAGCAGGAAGGTATCTATCAGTGTGTAGGACTGAGGGGGTCTTGCAATTAGCGAAGGATGGAAGGCAGGAAGGCTTGTGTTGTTCCAGAGATGCAGTTAATGCCAACCTGAGGGTGCGGAATATAAAATAATACTGTTTGCGCTATGGCTTCAATTTAGTTCACACCACTGTAACAGATCGTCAATACAGCAGTTGAAAATAAGCCAGATTGGGCAGTGAAAGAGAATTGCAAGCAAACACAAGCACAGAGTACGGCGAGCGAGAATATCTTTTCCTTTCTTCGGGCCCTAGACAAGAAATCGAAAAAACAGCTATGGGACAATAGAAGCAACCCCAGGGACGACTGGGTCTATATATACGAAATGGAGGGAAGGCACTCCCCAGGCGTGCAGAGACGAGGGACGGTGCATCGAGAGACTGTTTCTTGTTTTGTTACTGCTTCTGTTTCCCTCTGTCTTCCTCGCTTCTTTCTGCCTGCAAATTTTTTCCCGAAGAGTTAATAGCTTTATTGCTGCGGCTAGCGTCTCCCATGCATACATAGTGCAGTATGAATGCCAAACTTTGCAGATGCGGGAAAACTCTATTCTAAGGATATGCGCGGTATTTATCAATTCAATCGTGGGCAGACGAGGGCTCATGGGAAAGGGCAATTCGTCAGATCTTCAGAAAGAGCTTTGGTGTTAGCTACTCTTCTGCCTTTCAGGGTGGTATCCCTCAGCAATACTATAGAAACTGTTGAGAAGAACGGTCAGATTCCAGAGCATCTTGGTAATTGTTGCCAGAACAGTAAGGCACGACGCATTGCAATCTCAACCAGCGCTGCCTGAAAAAACAGATCAATCCTCAAAGGCCGGTTTCTCCCGGCCTGGACAAATTCGGTCGGATGCCTATGCTTTGACACAGGAGCCTGGCATGCCTGTTCTCCCCCTTCCTCCTCCGCTTCAGGGCACTCTGCTGTTCCCTGTTTTAATTGGTTCGCCTTTGGGCGAAGACCACCCCGGGGCTCCCACTAGCAGCATTAACATAGCATGTTCGTCCCAGTAGGTCGCCAAGGTCGGTACTAGCGCTGGACCTGTTGCTTACGGGTTGACAGAAGGGCCCAGAGTTTGAAGTTTGGGGTCCGGAGGGCTTGTGGGCTGGGCCTTTCTGGACTGCTACTACGAGAGAAAAATCAGAGGCTCCGCTCCGGCTGCACCAGATAACTTGCACCCCTGCCCTTCGGCGAGGGCGATTTATCCCATGCACTTCTTCTTTCTTGCCGAATCGGCGATTTTCCGCTAGGTAGCCTGACACAAGTGCCGATGGATTGCTGTCTGAGATGAATGTTCTCTAGATTGTTTTAGTATTCTCTCGTTTGTGCTAGTTTGTGCTGTTCTTTTATTTTTGGCCTGGGTGCTTTCCATAACAAATGAAGACCTTTTCAAGGGAGGCAGTATACTCTTGTGGCTATCTCTTCCATCTGCATGCATTGTAATCTACCCTGCGGTTTTCCCTAACAATTTTGGCTACAAAGTGCAGAAAGTTACCGCGCGTTACAAAAGGTCTCATTTGTTTTTACAGGGTGATTGTAACGACCCAAATGCATGACTCGAAAATATACTTTTCTAATCTTTTGGATAGATGTAATTGGGTGACTTCGCCACTTCTGGCCCCTACATGCCAGCTTCTCCAATCTATTGCTGTGTTTTGGCAAAGACAGTCAATATTTAAAGGTATACAACGCGAACAAGATTAATTGGGGAAAAGTTCCAAGAAGATCTTGTGTTCATTGCATCGGCGGATAGAAGTGGCTTTGACTGTGCTGGCCTCATCATCGGTTGTTCTTCAAGGCAGCTATTTTTTTAAAACATACCTTCCTAGACCCTTCAAGAAATCGCCAACCGAAATATTATTGGTTAGTGCCGAGAAGGATCCAGCAAGGATGCCTAGGATTACCAAAAATGCTTGGCAGTAACAACGTAGACTGAGTACCTTTTTGTTGCGCTGCATTTGTTTTTAACAGCGGAATTGGTTTCTGAAATGCTACTTTTTTGGGAACTAATCGGAACTAAAAAAACTAAAAAGCCCTGAGTCCTTGCCTCTACAGCGCCTGTCTCAGCGATTGTTTTAATGCACCTCCCGGGCTGGCTAAGACAGTCAAAACTTGCTAAGAAATGTTTTCCCAAGCCCTTTTCCTGTTTTTACAAAACCACATAATTTCTGCGGATTGCAATTTTTGTTAGGTTGATTGGAGCAATAAAAAATTTGCCTCCACTAGCTTTTACTTTTTCATTTTTTAAACTAACGTGCAGGTTTCTAAATCTTTTTTCTTTGTTCTTGTTTCCCGAAACAATGTTTATTGATCAAATAGATATCCCACTAGCCCACCAACTTGAGAGATTACAAGCCACATAGTGCTTCTGACTTTTTGGTGTTTTTTTGCTGCCCCACAAACACCCCATCCATGCATTTTCATGGAGCTCAGACTATGATTTGTGGAGCAAACGATGTCTTTTATGACATAAAAGGCACTATCATGAGCTAGTTGCATCAGTTAAAGGGTCGGGGAGGATCCTGTTTCGCTGAGGAGTACTTATCGATCATCTAGATAATCAGTGTGCAGCGACTCGCATTTTTTACTTTTTCTTTTGACATGCATGAGGAAAAATTTTTTTATTTATTTTCTTTTTTCGGCTGCCTTTTCGAGCAACCTGAGATGCGCCATGCTACTGTCCAGCACAGGCCGCAGGTCGCGTACAGGGCAACTGAATCCAGATTTGGCCCTTACAAATGACGACACAAAAGGGCAATAACTGAAAAGTATGTTTGAGGGCAGCAGCAAAATGTCCAGTGTCGCCTTGTCACGTTCGTCATTGTAGACCCGTGCTAAGGGAGAAACGAAGCTTAAGGGTCCAAGCAGTGACTTCATTTGGCCAGCATGTATCACAGGATTTTTTTTCAGTTTCGTAATATTATTGGCCTCTCTGTTCTTGGTTGACCTGATCTTTTAAATTAGCCGGACAGTTAGCATAGAGTCACCTTTTTACAGCGTCATGAAAAATTACATACTTTCGTTTCTGAAATTTGTATACAAGATGCTCTCAGTCTAACATCGACAAACTGGAACAGTGAAAAGGAAAAACAAGATTTTGTTTTCAGCAGCCAGCTGCTGACTTAAACCCCAAATTTAATGGCATGCATAGTGCATAGTGGCTTTTCAATGTTATGTATGCCAGTCATAATTATTGTGGCATTTTCTCTTTCTTTCTTTTGAACCATTTAGAGAAAGGAGTGGAAGGGTGAAATAATCGGGGAATACTAGAATAACTACAATTCACATTGATATTATTTGTCCAGTGTAGCGGGACTGGTGGACGGTATTGTTTACAGCATCATATTGCTTTGGAAACCGACAGAGGCATAATTTACGCTCAATGTGGTTCCAAGATTGGTCGAATCCTCATTGTAATGTCTTTTTGGTTGCTGGCTGTAAGCAGCCGTATTTGCACTTACTAATTTGTTTAGCTATCGGCTAGGAAGGCTCTACTTTCATTTTATTAATTACTTTTTAAATGCTGTGCTGCTCTTCTTGTCCCAAGTCGAGCCATTTTGTGTCCGTGCGTATTGTGCTCTTTCTCAATGAAAATTAACTAATGAATAATTCGTATTGACAGGCTGCGAACAGAAAACAAAAAAACAAAACACAAGAAAAGCAGCCAGCCTAGCTACCTGAATTTTGAAACTTTTATTGACCGACTAACAACAGCAAAAAAAAGAATTGCTCATTAGCAATCAATATTATATTCTGTAATATTGAAAAGTAAACTATAAGATAATGTACAATATCTATCCGACAACCAAAAGTAATACTTCCCAGATTGCAGCCTTACTCTAAGTCCCCATGATACTTGCTCAATTGTTCCCTTAGTAAATTAGCCTCCTCCTTCATCACCTCATTGGTTCGCGGATGTCTTTCATCATCATGAGGAACCCAGTCCACCTCCTCCGGAGAAGGCTCTTTTGATATCTGCTTCAACTCCTCAAGCAAGAACGCCTTTTTCACATCACGGCCAAACTTCTCAATCTTATCGTAGATCTCATCCCCAAAGTTCTTGTTTTTATGTCTCGGTATGATGTGTGTGTGCAAATGCGGAACGGACTGGCCAGCATAGAACCCGTCCTGGATGGCAATGTTCAAAGCATCGGCCTTGTAGTGGTGCTTGATGAACTTGCTTACTTTTTGGATTGTGAGCATGTAATCTATAGATTCTGGCTCGTTGAGGTCATTTAAGTGGCGGACTATTCTGTTTGAGACCACGAGGACATGGCCTGGTACTATTGGCTTTAAGTTGACGAGTGCGAAGCAATGCTTCGACTTGTAAAAGACTTGATCATTGACAAGAAATTTATAAAAATAGTATTCTTTAAAAGGCATAATTAATATCTGTTAGGCACATGCACAATTGGTTGGATTATCCCAAAGAGACAAGGTTAAATGAGTTTGTGTCTACCGCCACCAGCTGGCCATATTCTGACCGTTTTCATTGGAATTTCAATGATGGCGATGGCACCAATGTTAACCGCACTCTGAGTCCAATATCGTTAAGAGCTGCCGATAGAATGCTAGCCGCGCTGTGTGACTAAGAGATACGAAAAAGCTCCCCTTGATCGCTTTATCGGGATCCTCCCTAGCGTGCGTACCATCTGTGCCAGTATATTGTCTAATGCTTTTTCTCGCCGTTTGAAATGCAAATCTGCAAAACTCTTCTTTCAGGCGGTCTTATTCCTCGGCGTTTAGGTTTTGGATGCTCAAGTGATGAGTTCGAAGAGATCCCTGAGCAGCGGCCCTGCTGAAAGTCCACTGGATAGCTCCGATTTTGCTAAAAAGTGGAGACAGATCCGTGCCTGTGCAAGATGTCACCGGCTAAAGATGAAATGTTCGTACGATGATCCTTCGTTCATGTCTTGCAAGAGGTGTTATGCTGCCGGTGTCGAGTGCTCTCCAGACCATGATCCGACGAGCAAGTTCAAAATCTCGAGGCCTAGAAAGAAACACAAGATCGTTAATATTCCTGATTTCAAACAGCTTTCCATCTATATCAACAGGTTACAGACAAATAACAACATTATCAGTGTCAACAGCCATGCCAAAAGCAACAATGGTAAAAAACCCGATAAGGATACCGAAAAGCTCCAAGCCTCGATAGTGGAAGACGTGAGTGGGTTGAGGAATGTGAAGCTCCAGTTGAATAATTTTATTTCTCAAATTGACAATTTGATCAACCAGAAGGAAATCTTACTACAACATACAGATGTCACCTCTAACGACAATGACCAGGACATTTTTACAAACGAAACCAATAGTGTTAAAAGTCCTGCTTTGAATAAAACAGATTCAGGCGCAAGTAGAATATCTGGACCTGTCTTGCCCCCAAGTATTATCACTCCGCAGAATTTGCCAATCATTCCTTTTGAGAAAAATTTGATCCAAGAAATTATAAAGCTAAAATATCTCACGCTAGACATCATTAGAGAAAAGTTCCAATACTTTAAGGATCATATGTTGATCTACTGGCCAGCTATCAAGCTTCCAGACTTTTACACTGTTGACTATTTGATAAGGAGCAAGCCTTTACTACTACTCTCATTTATCGTTAACAGTTGTGTCACATCGAATGATTTGCTTTTGTACAACATTCTCTCTTATTATTTAGACATCAACTTATCTCACAAGGTATTCATTGGCGGGAATTTGAGCACGGACATCATTCAATGTTATCTTGTCTTATCGCTATGGAATCCACCGCCGAAAAAATGGGGGACTTTCAAACATCAGCTTCATCTATTGACGAGTTTGAATTTGAGTTTGGTCGTCGACTTGAGCGCCAAATGTGAACAATTGCTCTTCGATCCTGACCGCTTTCCGGATGGCAGAGGACTTTCATTCTATGATGATGACATTATTAGATTATACTTGATGATTTATTCATCTTGTGGTTCTCTTGGTCTCAGCTTGCCAAAGTTCAAGTCCGTTGTTTGGTCTTCGAACCATCATTTGGCATGTAACTATTTGTACAACAAGTTTGTATCTAGCAGCCACAATGATGGCAAGGATAGAACGGATATATTCATATACTACATGTCAAGACTCGTTTGCATTGGTCAAGGTATCATGAAAGACATTGGCAATGGCTCATTTCGCATGGAAGAGCTCAACAACAATCCAGAAGCCATAACAAAGCTCGTGGCTGGTTATGAAGATAGGCTTTTTAAACTCATGCTAGATTACAGACTCACAGATCCAAACTCACAATCGCATGAAAACCCACTTGTCGGGTTAACGTATCAACAAATAATGATGTCTATGTATGACCACTTAATCTACAAAGACTTATCATCCTTCATGATTTTCTTTATTGATAACTTTTTCAATAGAGAAGTTTTTGATAAAGAAACGAATAGCTCCTACAAATTATACAAGCTATCAGTCAAAGTTTTGGAAAAACTCATTATTGTTTGTCGAAAGTTGGTAGACACTTTTCTTGCATTAGCAGACAAAACATTAAATATTCCTACCTTTTTTAACTACAGGCCAATGAATGCAATAATATCTCTAGTGAAAGCCAAAATTTTGATAAAGCTACTTATTTTTGAGCTTGAGCACAAGGCTGATATCTCTGAAAATATAAATGACGATGGCAGAAAACAGTTAATAAACAATGAGCTTATCAATGATATTTCGAATCTCGATTTTAACTTGAAAAGCTTTTTCAATCATTTTTATAAGAAATACGAGAGCTATTCCAAAAACTCAAACACTTTTGAAAAAATGTTCAGCATTGTGAAAAAATTGAAAAAGCTCATCAAGTTGGTTGGTTCAATATTGAACAAGAAAAACCCTAGAAATAAGGCAACTACCGTAATATCCAGTTCAAATTCCGGAAATAATGCCGTTAAAGCAGAAGACAAAAATGCGGTTATCAGCGAAGAATTGGTTGCTGGTTTCAATTTCAAGCAGAGTGGTGCAGATTCTAACAATATTGTAAACCGCCAAGAAAACAACTTGACAATTACCTCAAACTTAGCAAACAATGATTTGATTAATTTGTTATACGAATTGGGTAGGGAGAAAGCTGTGGAAAACATTGGCATTTTTGAACTCAATGAGCAAGCCAGGAAGAAAAGAAAACGCGCATCTAGAGCAAAAAGTATGAAAAAACTTGAAAAAGCCGAGATTGGAAATGACTCTTCGAGAGAAGATTTGAATGCTGCTCAGGAAACTCCTGGTGTAAATGATGCGACGGCCTTTCCCGAAAATGAAAATGAAAATGCTAATGATGAAGAAGAAGAAAGTGGGCGCTCCCCATCAATAGCGGAAAGCACTGCTTCCGACCATCAGGTCAGCTCATTTTTGAAAGAGCTCTTTTCTAATAACGCATTTTCTGATATTGTCAATGATGTGTCTTTGGACAAAATGTATGACTTTGCGCCTAATTTTGGTCCCCAGCAGCCGAAAGCTTTGGATAACAGTTATTATCCCAACCTTAGCGCTGTATCAATAGACAATGTCACAATTTCAACGCCTGTTGAGACTGACAGCACGAAGGATAGCACAAACTTATTAGAGAAAGGAGGCAGTATCAACCAGTTTCTTTCTGCGTCAGGGGAGGAACTTTTTAATTTTAACTACCTTAATCCGCCGAGTAACGCATATAAAGAATCAACAAGCATCGATGACACCCATCTTGCTGCATCACAAAGAGTTGCGCCATCTGCCAGTTTCGCCAGCACGATTGACGATTATAATGATCAATTTTGGGCAAACAAAAGTAACGAGAACGGCAATAGTGCAAATGAATTCAATTTTATTTAAGCTGAACTATCGCTCTCTTTATTTTAATGTTTATTTCATTTTTTAAGACATTCTATTATAGCGTTATCCAAAATTTATGAGGCAATATTCAAAAATTAGTATGAATACTTCTAGAGATGCTATATTAAGATTTTACCAAAGGATGTGAAAGTATCTTTTATTATGGTGAATGTATTTACATGTACAAGTAGACTAAACCAAGAACAAGACCGCAAAGAGAGAAAGTGAAAATCGAAAATTAAAAACATAACAAAATATGATCATGAGAGCATAAGAAAAGAAAATTCCGAGAAAACTCAGGCATAAATTTCGGTGATTATTAGTCGTATAAAGGGCTTTCAGGCAGTAAAATTAGAAAAGCATTAAAAAGCGAAACCAAGTATGGGGTGAAATGCGTAGGTGATGTTATATCATGAACACATTGATGTTCGCTTAAGCGAGACTCTTTGGAATAGCATGGTAACGTTTACCTCTAAAACCAAAGATCTTTTGGTTAAATTGGTAAACTTCGTGTGGGTTCAAGTCGTTCAACTCCCATTTAGTAGAGCCGAACTTATTGTCAGATCTTTCAAACAAAACATCCATTTTATCATTAAAGTTCTCTTCCAACCAAACAAAGTCACTAACAGAGTCTTTCTCGTGATAACCAGTAACGAAAATTGGACACTTGGTCTCGAGCAAATCAGAAACAGTCTTGAGCCAGTTTTCATGGTTTGCTTCAGTTGCACCGAAGCCTGGGTGGAACACGAAGAAAGAGTCTAAGTATGGATCATAAGGGAAGAAATCTTGGGCTTCGTGGAATGTGTGGAAGTAATCAGTGTGGTATATCAAGCCTAACTCGGAATCAACACGCTTCACAATTGGGTTTGGGCTGATTTCAATCTTTTGCTTTTCAGCATTGTAAAAAGACTCTGGGCCAATGAAATGCAAGTCTAGCGAGGTGTTTGGAAATAAGTAACTAAGTTGCTTCCAAACATGATTAGGCAATTGAGATTCAGCTCTAGCACCAACAATAAACAATCTCATTGGACGGTCCTTCAAAGAGGAAGAGGCTCTCACACCAGGATACAAGGTGTAACGCAATGCGGCTAAAGATTTCAAACCTTCCAAAGTGACTGGGCCCTTTGGCTTGAGAGCGTATGGGGAGAACTCGTGTAACACGGAGCCAATGGTTATTGGATACGATAACATCTTGGTAGTAGCAGCTAATTGAAATTCTGTGTCCATGGAAAGGAAAGATCTAGTGTACAAGAAGGTGTCCCAGTTGGAAAAATTCATTGCTCTGTCAAATTCTTGTTCACCAGGAAAGTTGAATTCTGGGAATGGTCTGCCAGATCTAAGATCATGCTCGTAGATATTCACTTTCTTAAGCAACTCGTATTTCTTTGTGGAGTGGTATTCAGTATCAGCTTCCCATGCTTCCTTGGAGTGGTGAGTAGGTATGCCTGATAACGGACAAGTATAATTGATTTCTTTACCGGTGACAGGACACTTTGCGTTTGCTCTAATCAATGCTGCCCTGGTTCTCAAATCGGTGGATGGAGACGAATCCCATGGGTGGAATCTGTTCTCTGGGGTAGGGTCATCAGGAGAAGGTGGTGGGTCCAAACCAAGAACGTTTCTGACGAAATTACTCACACATCTCTTAGAATTGAGCGACTGCACCGCCGCCGATCTGGCAAAATGTATTTGTTTTCCTGTTATTAGCGCAGTCCGTAATAAAGTCATCTTAGTCGAATATTACACGTTTTAAGATATGGATAACTCGTGCGCCTTATAGATTGTAATAATGATATGAGACTTAAATTTCTATCAAATGGGCTTTGATAAGATAAGTTTCACTATACTCTTTAATAAGTTCGGCACTATGCACTGCGAGAAGATGTTGCTCCAGACCAGAAAATAAAATCCGGATTATGCGATGCTGAATTGGAAAGATGATATTAAAGTAAAGCAGACGCAATAAAAAAATTTCGAGAATGCTGTCTAATGTTGGTACGCTCTATTCTGACAGATGCCGTAGTTCGTTTACTTTTGTAATATTTTGCACTGCACAGAATTTTCCAGCTTGGAGAAAAAGTCAGACGGAAAAAAATTTCTTCGCGAGCGTGGCACGTGAAAGAATGACGGAACCAGGAAAGTTCTGTTTTCATGACTGATGCACGATCCTCACCATGCAGGAGGGCATTTTGTTTTTAGGTGTATTTCTTTGATAGGAACATTTGTCATAATAACTACAAACTTTTGGCCGAAGTGCAGTCGTTTCATAGCACACTATTCAAATTCCAAAATGAAATTTTTATAAAGGAGAATACAGAGAAAAAGAAAAAAAAAAGAAAGTATAAATGTTTGAAAAAGAAACGTTTAGTTGGAAACTGAAGAGGCAGTGACAGTGGCAGCTGCCGCTGGCACGGTCGAAACGTTTTCGTGGGTTGCTGATGACATATTGACCTTGATTTTAGATGTAAAAGGCTTAGGCTCATGCTCAGTGATTGGCGTTTCTCGGTTGGCGGCTGATGCAACATTAGATGGTTTGACAGTCACAGAAGTAGACAACGGCTTGACAGCCCCAGGAGTAGTGTTTTTAGTTTCAAAATCCGCCTGTATAGGCTTAGATTGATCTTCTACTTGTGTGGTTTTCAATATTTCTGCTACCGCCGGGGCTATGGAAGCAGTGCCAACCGGCAAAATAGAAAAGATTTGCTCTTCATTTTCACTTGAGGTTGGAGTGTTGGACAGAACTTGAAAGTGCAAAAACTCGGATTCGCCCTGCACATGTTCAGGCATGGCACTTATTGGTAAGATAGAAAAATGCGCTTCTTCTGGTTCGGAGGTGCTTGATGGCTGAATTTGAGCAGACGTTTCAATGGCCAAATTAACGTTTGAAGTAGCATCAGGTGAGGATCTAGGTGATTGCACAGCGGACGAATATGGCGTTACCACAGATGAAACAGACGGAGATGGCAAGATTGATGGAGATGCTGAGGCCAAAGAGGCTGGAGAAGCTGAAGAAGCTGAGGCTGCAGGAGAAGCCAAAGAAGCTGGGGAGACAGAAGAGGCTGAAAAAATAGAAGGATAGGCTGATACAGAAGTCGCAACTAGGGAAGTGGATGGAGAAACTAGACTTGAAGAAGCCGTGAGCGATGACGTGGGCAATTTGACGAATGGCTTTATATTGTTCACAGTATCATACTCAATAGTATTTTGTCGAAATTCTAGAGGCTGGTAGTCTTGAATGTCTTCCGCTTCGGTTACAGGAGTCTCTGATAAAATGTCTTTCTTAATTTGTTTGGAAGACAGGAGCGGAAAAACTTTAATATTTGAAGTCAATAAAGACACAGAAGCAGTGGCAGATGACGTCAAAACAGCAGAGGAAGCTAACGGTATAACGGAAGGCATATCAGAAGACGTCTCAACTAAAGATACCGATGATGCCGATGATGAAGATCCTGGGGAGGAAGGTTGTTTTGGTGCCATTATGCTTGATTGTTCGAATGAGGGTGTGGTAGACGAACTTTTAGCTAATTCCCTTGGGTCAATCATAGTACCGTATTTGATAGCATCTTGCTGAAATTCTAAAGGTTGGTAATCTTGAACCTCTTCATCTTGGTGTAAAGGCATTTCAGGCTTTGGATCTTTGGCAGCAATTGTCAATGACTCGTTCCCCTGTCCTGCCAGTATTACCGGCTCCGTAAGTGAGAATGATACCTCTGGGACTGATACGTTAGTCTCAATTACGCCTCCTGTGGCCTCACCAGCAGCATTTCTTTTTGGCTTGGTGGAAGTAGCAGTGGCACTAGTGGCAACAGTTTCTAATAATTCAGATGTTGCCGACTGTGAAAGAGCAGATAAAGATGGCACTGAAGTCGCCTCTTTACTCTCCGTATCTATATTTTTCCCTATTCTAGGCGCAGCATTGATGATTGCTTTGATATGTCCGTGGTGTTCAGTGGCGCTTTCAGCAACAGGTGCTTCAGTTGGATCCTGGATTGGCTCTGCGATGGAGATGACGTTTGATGCTTTTATTGGCTCGGCTATAGATTCTTCAATTGGTGCTGAAACTGGCTCAACTGCAGGAGAGGCAATTACCGGAGAAGATATTGTGTTTGCAACAGAACCAGTCTGCGATAATGGGACAGTCTTTGTATGCACTGGCTCCACGGAAGAAAGGGCGCTTCGAGAAATAGAATTTGCGAATGATTCATGTGCCTCAACAATAGGGGCGTTTGCGTTTGTGACCGTTTTCTCCAAGTGTTGCTCAGCTTTCTCCGTTGGATTTTGAGAGACCAAGGCCTCGATTGCAGACGATACTTGTAAGGAGAGCGTTTTTTCATCAGAGCTTGAAACATCCAGTTCCAATACTATAGGGTTAGAGGTAACAGGCACATTAATTGGTTTCATTTCAATTTGAGAAGCTTTGAACTGTGTAGAGGCTGATTCATATGGCAGAGGAGATGCCACGACTGGAGAATCGCGGCTAGATGCAGAAGTGTCTCCACCAGAAAGAAGGTCTAAAGGTTCTTCTAATAAGGATTTCACCCTTTCAGAAGTTGGAGAGTATATGCTGTGACGTGGTACAGTAGCAACTGAAGTGCTGACATCGCTTTTCTCTATTGTTTGTTCAGCTTTGTCATTGGCATTTTCGGACGCTAATTCATTTACTGCAAATGATACTTGGGCCTCCACAGGCTTGCTTGGGCTTGACGGAGAAACTATCTGCGAGTCAACACTAGAGGACGTAGTTGATGTTGACGCGGCACTATCACCAGCAGCAGTAGAAGAGTGAGCAGAAATTATGTGACTATTGACCGGAATGAAAGCCTTGGAAGTTCGTCCAGTTGTTGTAGAAGAACTACTCGAAATAACAGATGTATCAATAGCAGTAGAAAGTTTAATATTGACCATATCATCCGAAACTTCCGTAACACTTACAAAGGATGGAATAGGGGTGGAGCTGTCCTCATCATCGCGTTTACTTATTGTGTATGCTTCACTGTTTAGTTGAACGGTGGAACTGCTCATTATATCATCATAGACGATCTCCTGAATAATAGATTTTGGAGAGTTATTTATCCTAGTGGCAGAGGATGAATTAAGAGCGGTTGTTGAAGATATTGGCTCATCTGTCACTTCATTCATGGTAAAGTATGAAGAAGAGTCGGTTCTGTTTTTTTTTATTTGCTCAATCAAATGGTCAAAAATTCTTTTGCTTATAAGATACTGAATTATCACAGCCACTAAAGCAACAAATAAAAGGCAAAAGAACGAATAAAAAACTGAAGCCAAAAAGATGGAATTGCCGGAGGTTACCAATTCTTCTAATGGTATTTTAATGAGACAGATAGATTTATTCGATGACACGGAGGCAAGATATTCACCTGTTGGAGAAAACGTCACTTTTGTTATGAAAGTTTGCAAATTTTCGTAAGACGCAACTTTCTTGAAGTTTTTATATTTGAGAATTGTTATAGAATTGTCGTTTCCCGAGAACCCAATTAACGAATTGTCTGCATCAAATTTCTTTGTAATTGGATTTATCACAGGGCAGTAATCTAGCGAGGTCACGGACTTGGTTTTTGTTGAGATTTGTTTGACTGACAAAACCTTTAACTTTGAAACAGAGTACAAAATAAATGCAATACCTTTTTGGTTTTTGAGCGATGCGGCTATTAGTATGTCGTTATTGGAAACAAATCTAATTTTGCTCAATGAGCCTATATTTTTGCCAAAATCTGTTGTTTTTGACAATGATCTACCAGTGACTGTTGATACTGCCTCGAAAGTTGAATCAGTAATGTAGCAAAGCAATTTTCCGTCAGGACTAATGTGCATGTCCGATACTGGCTGATTGTCCGAGGCAGTTACTCTAAATTTGACAGAAAGCTCTATAGGGTCAAAAATCACAACTTTCGGAGCTTTCTGGGAGGAAGAGGCAACGGCACCAACAGTACCGTCATCGGAAATGTAGCAAAGAGATGCAAATGAAGTCGTTCTTTCATCCAGAGTAAACAATTCCACGGGTTTTTCAAAGACTAAATGCTCATCAACCCAACTGTATTTTCTTAAGTTTGAAAAGTCAGGAAAGTTGGAAAATTCGTCTTCATTAAACACTTCCTCGTTAAATCCTACTAATATTGTTTCTCCGTTCGTATCTAACGCAGTTGGATAGTTGAAACAAAAGGGCAATACTAATTCTCTAAATTTCTTCAATTTTTTATGTTTTCTTTTGAAGTTGACTTTTAAGGCTGTTATCTTATTGCCTATTTCGGGATTGGTATCACCAAAGCCTCCGGCTACAAGCAAGGTGGAATCATCCACGAATTTTGCTCCGTATACCGGATAGTCAATGTCCAAATTGAATGTTCTCAAATGCATTGCGGTGATAGCAGGTACAACTGAAGCTCGTGACACTATGCTTAAACGAGCGCCAGGAATTTTTAGATCACAATTGCTGTTGTGCTGTTAGATCTTGCAAAGTAGGTCTAGCCACAAAGCTACAAAAGTATCCGCTGCCAGTTGCGATGTCAAATTAAATTTAGCTTCTGTCATTTTTGGTATTTTTGATTTGCTGCTTGGTTGTGCAGCCCTGGTGTTACGCACGGACTTTCAACATGTTATGTTGATATGTTGCAATGAGGATAGAACGGTACTACTTTTGAGGTTTACTTCATCTAAAGAGACATTTATGTTTGATGCATTTGATAAAAGCAGTTAAAAAGGCTGTAGCATAGCTATAAGTGGCCTTTTTTTTTGGAAATGAAGTTGCTTTTATTTGCTATAAACGAAATGTGAAAGTAAAATGATAATGACAGAACAGAAAATTCTAAAAAACCTTTTAATAGATTTATGACATCATTACAGCCCTTGGGCAAATAAACCTCCACAAGTTACTAAAACTAGCTCAAAATTTAGAATGGATGAGATCGTTTATTTCCAACGTATTCTTTCCCGCCTTTGAAGGCATCCATCTCTCAAAATTCCATCTATCCACCATTAGGGTGCACTTTATCAACCTTGCTAGCCAATTCTCGTCCATGGCCAGGAATATTACCATTTCAATGTTTTTATCTTCCTGCAAACTCCAAAAAGAGTATGTCTTTTGTTTTGTAATATTCTTGTTTGTGTTGACATGGTTTGACTTCAAGTAGCTTCTGGAGTATCGAGGTATATGCTTCCAAGTTATGAGTGTTTGAATCCATGTATGTTTTGGATCATATGGAACATAAAGCAAGACTATATAATTACTGTTTGTATCCACTTTGACTTATAACTTTTCGATCTGTGATCGAACCGAAGTAAAGTATCTTAAAGCCATGCTTTTGGGTTGGCAGCCGCAAGACAGACAGCCTACAAGAAGATTGAGTAAATTGCGCTGAGCTTTATTCTAACAACAGGCCTTCAAGTAATGCGTAGTTCCTATGTAAAGTTCATTAACCTGAAAAAAATTACAAATTTCTGGGATGTAAAAATCCATCATTTAAAAAAATTCTTTTAAGTGATCTGAGCAATCTTTTATAATCCATACTGTCCTGAGACTAATCTTTTGCCCAGTTGCAAGCTTATCGTGCCCCACAGCATGTGTCGCCGAAGAAAGGCAAGTACAGCTTCTAGCGAAAATATAGTTACACTATACTACATTGTCATAAAACGGTATAATAGGGAAAGAGGCGCCATAAAAGCTCTGGGAGCCATGCCTTGTGCTTCGGGACATTGTTTAATTTTCTTTGATCTCTCAAAATGTGATTTATTTTTTGATACCCCCTGCATCCAGTTAACGCTTTGACCTTTTCAACATTGCTTCATCCGATTCCTTGGCCAGTCAAGGAGCGCTTCCTTAAAGGTGTTAGACGTACGCAGCATAGCCTCGTATCTCCGAAATAGAAATTTCAGACTGGTGGCCAATGTGCCCCTATGGTAACAGCAGGAGACTGTTAGTCAAGGAATAACAAAAGCCTAGCCGGCACTGCTATATTGCATAAATTCTCCCTTCTTGGTGCGCCTGCCCCGAACCCTTCTGTCCGCTCCTCTCCGTATCCGGTTGTCTACCGCAGGGTAATACTTCATATTGCGGTTCCGGAGACACTTCAGGGCTGCAAACCTCAGGCCATACATGCTGCACTTTCCATCATCACCGCCAGCTGCCATCATGAGCTCGGCCGTTTGGGGGGGGGGGGGGGGGGGGGGGGTTCCCCCAAAGGCCCTGCTGCTCTTGTTCCTCTTGCCGGCCCCGGGGGATACGTTTCAGGCCCGCTTTCCCCCCAACCTGCTGAAACTTTTTTTTTTTCAAGTTGTTTTTGCTAAGGAGGGTTTTTTT